>OY992536.1:17297309-17897309 GCA_963921195.1 Pegoplata infirma | reverse complement strand
CTGTTCAATTCATTTAATTCAAAAGTAGAAAGATTTACCGATTCACTTTCATCTTTGTAACCAATTTTCTTTATCTCTTTCCACATATTTTTAGTATCCATAGCCTCTGAAAATACACGACTATAATAGCGTTGCTTTGCTAACTTTACTTCCCTAGTAACAGATCTACGTAGTGATTTAAAAATTTCATTTGACTGTGTAGTTTTATATCTTTTCCATTTATCGTAAGCGGAATTTCTTCTAACTATTAAATCACAAATATTTTGATTAAACCAAGGCTTAGTAGAAGATTTAACAGTTTTCTTTCTAACCGGTACGTATTTGTCGTATAGGTATGAGGTTGCTTCATAAAAAAAGGATATCTGTTGGTTTATATCAGGATTACTGTAGATACTGGTCCAATTAATTATATTAATTTCATTTAAAAGAGCATCATAGTTAACATTCTTGTAATCACGGAAAGTTATATGCTGTGGTTTTTCATGTTTAAAAAAAGGAAGGTTATAGGTCATATAAATGACATCATGTTTCGAGAAATTAGGAGAAGAAAACTGTTCATACAAAAGAACTTTTCTAATATCAGAGACAAAAAACACGTCAATAAGGGTACTACTAGTTGAAGTGAAGTGAGTGGGGATAGTAGTGTTTACAGCTATAAGCCCAATAGGTTGGAAAAGTGAAATTAGATCAGAATCAATGAGCAAATTTCCATTTAGGTCTCCAGAAAGAATAATATCACTGTAAGATAAACAATTTTCCCCAATCATATTTACAACTTGCTATAACTTGCTTAGTTTTTGAGGAATTTCGAGGTCCAATAGTATTAGGTTAGGTTACAATTGGCTGCTGACGTTTCACATCATCACACATACACTCTGAGGTCCATTGTAATACCACGGGACTGTAATAGGTTTCCCTACTAGTTCCTGCAGTTAAACTAATTTGAGCTCCTAATGAAACACCTAAGATATTGAATTTTGACATCCAACAAATTAAAAAGATCGTGCAGCTTCCTAGATCCCAGTGAAGCAAGTCTCGACAGTTTCCAACTCCTCCTCATCCATGCAAATCCGGCAAAAGTCATTTTACGGCATATTAAACCGCTCTGAGTGCTTTCCTATTAGACAGTGTCTGAAAATTATAGCAACCACCGTCGAAATATCTCCTCATGGAAGAGATATGAGCTCACTTGTGCGCTTCTAATTAAAATAAGGCAAAATATGTCGTGTAATCTCACACGTCCACTAATGTGTCCATATCTGATTAGTCTCCGTCGAGAAACAAAGCCGTAGATTTTGCTTGCAAGTTTCTGAAGGCATACCAACACATTTCAATTTTGTTGGAACATCAGTAAGGTAGTTCCCAGTCTTGCAAGCTCATCATTTCCATGGAATGTCTCTGTGCCCTGGGACCCATATGAGTCGTATGTTAAACTGTTGGCCATCTCATTTAAAGACGTACGGCAGTTAAGGACAGATCTTGTTTTCAGAAACATTGAATTCAAGGACTTACCGCGGCTTGACAGTCAGAATAGATGTTGACTGCGGTTGTAGACAAGACATTGCAACCCAACCAGTCAGCCACTCCCTTTATTGCCAGCATCTCTGCCTGGTAAACACTGCAACGATCTGGCAATCTTCGAGCCAGGCTCAATCCAAGCTCCTCCGAATAGACTCCAAAGCCCACTTGCTCGTGCAGCCTCGATCCATCTGTGTAAAAATTTATGGTGGCTCCACTTCCCGGAATGTCCTCCGTGTTATCATAGAGGTCGCATTCGTCCCCAGATTCGGTTTCGAATAAGCCAGATATGTGTCCCATCTGTTCTGAGTCGGAGGCAACAGAACTCTCCGAGTTTCTTACTGCATGGGCCTCGCCACCCATCGTGGCATCAGCTTTATCCTCCGTGTCATCACAGAGGTCGCATTCGTTACCAGTTTCTGTTTTAAAAATGACAGATGCATCTCCCATCAGCCTAGAATCGGTCACCTGAATATCAACCTCTTCCAGATTCTCCTCCTCAGCCGATTCTGCCACTGACTTCGCTGCGTCAAAAATAGGCCTCTGATCGCCCTTGTAGACATTGACTCTTATGTGAAAAAAGCCAAATCTAATAATGCCGTCAGACCTGGCTAAAAGCGGAAGCGATTCCTCATTAACCAATACAACTGCTTGACGACGAGCGCCCTCCATCTCACCCAATCTGGCAATTTACCAATTCTGAGTTGGAAGGTCAGGATTGCAGACTTTTATCATCTTTAGAACGACCTCAGTGTCACTTGTAGTCATTGGAATCCATGCATGAGCTCTGAGTTGCGATGGGATATCATGTTTTTCCACAACGTCCAGGCCATAACCCTCCCACTTGGCTAATGGCAACCTGAAACACAGCTGCGGATCTATCGTTCCCAAAAGTAGTAGGGAGAAAATCAGGCATACTCTCAAGGATCCCAAAGTAGATTTCATTTAATTTAGTTACCTTTCACCACTTCACTAAAAGACTGAGTCCAGACGTTGCCGGTCACCTTAGATAAATTAGGTAAAGGTTTCTTGTCGGGCGAGCGCAACCTTTTACCAGACTTCGATGGCAAGGTCGAAACAGCGCTCTGTTAGTCAGATGCGCGCATTGCCGAAAGTTTGTCCTGTTCTTCAATGACTCCTTTCGCCCATGATATCGACGCCCTCTCACGTTCGGAGAGCTTCGTTCCATCGAGTTGGCTTAGTCTGGTAATTATTTTCAAACAATGCCTTCTCTGGATGTGCTTGACTTTTGATGGCTTAAGTTTCTTTTTCTTTTTGCCACCAATATTTGGCTGAGCACCCCTACCAGAATCAAGCCCAGACTTCAAGGTCGCAACACAAATACATATTAAGCGCCAATCAGACGACAGACAAATCTTACAATTTATCTAACGACCGAATGCAAATGGCGTCAATAATAGTATGAGTTCAGATGTGTGTTCGCAAATATTTTCAGAAAAAAAAAATGAGCGGTTCTAAGACAAATTGTAAGATTTGTCTGTCATCTGATGGGCCCTTTACGAACAATTTCAGTAATTCAATTAATAGCACGGAGTTAAACTAAAACACGTCCACACTTGTCAACAGTTGAACGAAAAAAAAAGAGAACACGACAGATTTGGCCTTCTCCTAATCAGAAGCGCACAAGTGAGCTGATATCGCTTCCAAGAGAAGAATTTCGACAGTGGTTGCAGTTATTACCAGACGCTGCCTTATAAGAAAGCACCGAATGTGCCGTCAAATGACTTTTTCCGGAGTTGCACGGATGAGTAGGAGTTGGAAACTATAGAAAATTTTATATACTTGCACTTTCTGGTCACAGACTTGCTTCACTAGGATTAAGTGAGCGGTACGATCTTTCTGATTTGTCGGATGTCAAAATTCAATATCTTGGAAGTTTCATAAGGAGATCAAATTGGTTTAACGGCAGGGAAAGCCCATTACTCTCCCGTGGTATCACAACAGACCTCAGAGTCTATTTATGCTGACGCCATTTAAAATATAATCTAACCTATGGTCCCTGAAAGTGAACGGTCAGCCAATTGGTGAGTGTACTGACAGGACATTGTATAAACATCCGAATGGCAGTGTATATGGGAATCTGTGACTGGGATTATTGTAGGAGTTGTGAAGAAGAGAAAAAGGAGGAGTCAGTTTAAATCTGGTTAAGTGAATGATTGAAGTAGCGTCATGACAGAAGCAGCGTCACCTAAAGCATTTGAGGCGAAGACTTTTCGATCACCTGAATTGTCAAAATGATGTCTCGTTGACTTTTCTATCGAAATATCACTGAGAATCGGGGTGGTTTAACCCTTTCACTCAGAAGAAAATAATATGTAAAAATTTCTTAATAATTAACGGGCACTATCTTATAGGGAAGCACGCAGAGCGGTTAAATGTGCCGTCGAATGACTTTCGCGGAGTTACATGGATGAGGAGAAGTTGGCAATTATCGAACACTTCATCTGCCATTGCCGGGCACTTTCTGGTCAAATACACTGAAAAAAAAGACATAACTAAAATTAAGGAAAAAATGTCTTTGAAAATTTATCATGAATTTTCCTAAAATTTAGTTAAATTTAACTTAAAAATTATAAATTTTCTTAACTATGAGGAAAAAATTTTAGTTCATTTACTTATAATTAGTTCATAGTTTTCTTTAAACGGATTTTTGTAATATTAGGAAAAAAATTCTTACTGCCAAAGAAATTTTCCACAAATCTAAGAATCGTATCTTTATTTTTAAGACATATTTCTTAAAAAACAAGTTAGTTCAAGTTTAGTTAAAATTTACTAAAAAAAACATCATCGTATTTCTCTTCTTTGAATTGAGGAAGTGTACTTCTTAGAATTTAGTTAATGACTTCTGAGAATTTAGTAAATAACTTCTTAGAATTTAGTTAAAAATTCAAAATGGCGATATCTCGAAAACTAAGCGAGATAGAGCGAAACGGATGAAATTTTCAAAAGAAAGACTCCAAAGAAAAATATGGAATAGCCTAGCTCTGCATATCTGTCGGGGTCTCAAGACCCTAATTTTAGATCTAAAATTTGAAATTCCCGAGATTATATATATGCACATATCTCGGTAAATACTGCCAACACGAGAAAAAGTCCAAGGGCATTTTTGTAGCTCTTGACTCGTAGAACACTTCCGCAAAATACCCGAAAGCCCTCCGATTAATAGTTTTTGAGTTATCCGGTTTTTAAGACTCTCAAGACCCTATCAGGCCCCTTATTACCGTATCTCAAAAACTAAGCAAGGTAGAGCGAAACGGACACAAGTTTTGGTTCAAAATCTATGTGGACCCTTAAAGAACCCTACGGGGTCTCGAGTTAAATGGGGTCTGAACCCATGGGTCCAGGGTCTGGACCCTATCTATTTCTAAAATGTTAAGTATAATTTTTCCCATTTTCTAGTTAAAATTGGCTTAAAATTAAATAACTTTATTTTCCTTATTTTTGGGAAAATTATGAACTAAAACCAAGAAAAAAAATCTTTGGAGCCAAATCATTCCCTCTTTTTCTCAAAATTGAGTTAATTTTCCCAGATTTTAGTTCACTTTTTTTTAGTGTACTTGCTTCCCTGGGATCTGGGGAGCTGCACGATCTTTCTGATTTGTCGAATGTCAAACTTCAATATCTAAGGAGTTTCATAAGAATCTAAAATTGGTTTAACGGCTGGGACTAGTATGGAAACCTATAACAGTCCGGTGATATCACAACGGACCTCAGAGTCTACCTAATCTAAACTAAAGACAAACAATTAAAAAATTTCGTGGACAAATTAATTTTTAAAAACCAATTTAATAATTTTGAAACCAATTTGGCGGACTTTTTGTAATTAAACAATTTTAAACAATTGAATTAAAAAATTTTTAAATTAGGTAAATTTACTAATTTAAAAACAAATTTTTAACAATTATTAGACCACTTTTAATTTAAACAAATCGTTTGAAAATAGTCTTGTTAAAAAATTATATAAATCAAAAATAAAAAAAATAAATAATTTACCTTGATTTCTTTAAAGTTGCTATAATTTTGAGATCATTTAATAATCCGAATCCAATTTTATTTCTTGTTTAAAAATATGATAAATTGATTTGCTTTCTGTTGTATGTTGTTATAAACGCTTGTTAAATATTTTTTTTTGTTGTTTTTGAAAACTGTTATAAATTTGTTATAATTATGATGCCTTGTATGGTTTTTGGCTTTTTTTTATCAATGAGAGTGAATGACTGAATAAGTGAAGTGAATTTAATGATGGTGGCTTGTTTCACATTTAGTATTTTTTTATTGTTGTTTTTTTTTAGCTATTTCGCACAATACGGAAATGCTATTTTTGGTGTATTATTTTTTTTTTTTTTAATTTTTTTTAATTTGTTTTATTTATTGCAAATGTATCAAACACATAAAAGACAAACGAACATACAAAAAAAAACATAAAGAAAAATAGAAAACTTTTTTTTCTATTGATAAATTTATATACAATTTTTAAACATTTAACAATTTATTAATATATTTTTTTTTTTATTTTTTTAACATAAATCTTTTTTTAACGGCTATTTATTTTTTATATTTTTTAACAATTTGATTTTTTTTAGTATTTAAATATTATTTTATATAATTTTTTTTTTTTTTTTAAATTTTTATAATTTTTTTTTTTATTTTTTTATAAAATTCCTTTTTAATTTTATAAAAACTAGTTTTTTACTTGTATTTTTTGTTTTAGCAAAAAACCCCGCGTTTAAATTAACTCTTTTTTTTCTTTATTTTTTTTAACGAAATTATCACTACTCTTTTCGTATTTTTACCGTTAAAACACTTCCACTTCGTTTCAATTTTTATACTCGAATGAATTGAATTGTTGTTTCCAACTTTTGTTGTCCCCATGGCTCTTGTTTGCGTTGAATTTTTCGATGTATGAATGAGAGCGAGAGTAGTTTTGTGTTTCTTTAGTTTATTAATAAAAATGCTAAAGCTGGAGCTGGAATTGAGCAGCTTAAAATTTTTAATGGCTGGGTTTGCAATCATCAATAAACATTATTAGCTCAGCTTTTGTTATCCAAATAAAAAAAATCAAAGCATTTTGCTATATTTGTTTTTGTGCAAAACCTTTTTGAAGTTGTGAAATTAAGAGAATTTTTGCAAAAAATTATTAATATTGGTCACTGATACATGATACAGAATATTTCGGCAATAAGCACTAATTAAAACATTTTTGCATACTCCCCACCTTCCAAAGGAAGTCTTTCTTTCAATGGGCACCCATAGTGTTAAATTTGGCTGTGGCGAATGCTTTATATCCTCCAAAATGTAAAAAAAATATTTAAAAAACAAGTAGAAAAGTTAAATTAGACTTGGCCGAATCTATGAATACCCTCCACAATGCCCATTTTAAGTGATAGTAAATTTTCTAACGTGAAAAAATAACAGTTTTGATTAGAAATATTTTATTTTGTGTAAACATTTTTTTTTAGTAATTTAAAAAAAAAAAAAAAAAATTTTTTTGAGTGTAAAATTTTTTTTGAGTGTAAATTTTTTTTTCGAATTTTATATTGAAAAAAAAAAAATTTACTAATTTTTTTTGAGTGTAAAATTTTTGTTAGTAATTTTTGAAAAAAAAAAAAAACTAATTTTATTTTTGAGTGTAAATTTTTTTTTGAGTGTAAAATTTTTTTTGAATTTTACATTAAAAAAATTTACTAATTTTTTTTGGAGTGTAAATTTTTTTTTGAGTGTAACATTTTTTTCGAGTGTACTTTTTTTTTTGTTTTGGTATAAAAATATTTTTGAGTGACAAAAATACGTTTTAAAATATTTTTGTGACTTACCAATGGTTGTAAAACAGGTTTAACGGGTTTTCACCACGTGAATTTAAGGTGAAGCTAATCTGATATTTACGGTTTTGCTAATAACTTTTGAACCACTGGACCGATTTGTGTGAAATTCAATACGAACTAGGCTGGAGGAACGCAAAATATATATGCCAAGCTTCAGTATCCTCAGAATTGATTTTCGAAAGTTATAGTGCTTTTTATCTTATAAATTCACGAAAAACCCTTGCCGAAATTCAGTCTTTTGCTCATAACTTTTGAACCACTGGACCGATTTCGCTGGATTGCAATACCAACCTGACCAGGTAAATGCCCAACATATATGCCAAACTTCAGGAGCCTCCGTAAAGTCTTTCAAAAGTTAGCGTGTTTTCAACAGACAGACAGACAGACAGACAGACAGACGGACAGGCGGACGGACGGACATCGCTAGATCGTCTTAAAATCGATCGAGGATCATGAATATATATACTTTATGGGGTCCTAGACCAATATTTCGAGGTGTTAGAAACGGAATGACAAACTTATATATACCCTCTATCACTAGAGTGGAGGGTATAACAAGAAAATTATAGTCGGTCAAGACCGACTAGTGTTTTCCGGAAAATGGGTCCCAAGTCCAAACGTGGACCGATTTTGTTTACCTTTTGTTAGATCCTTAATAAGTGTAGAAACCACACAACAACCAAATTTGAGTGGAATTGCCTTATTTGTGTTGCCAAACGATTTAACGAATATCGGGCGAAATTTTTATATGGGGAATAAGTCCAAAAATGGTCCAGTTATATTAACACACAAAAAATTATTGGCTACAAATTTTCAATTAAATCTATTGATCAACAAAATTTAAATGAGTCAATCAATTTTTTGATTAAAATGTTTTTTTTTTTTTTTTAACTGTCGAATTACAAATTTTCAACATGCCAGTTTTTTTCGCTTTAATTTATTTGAATAGATTAATTAAAAAATTTACAAAATAATCGGGTTTTACTTTTGTTTATTTTTGGCAACATATTGGAAAGCAAAAAAGATGAATTCTTTGATAATTTTGTCATAAGCTTACAATTCATTTGTCAAATCAATTATTATTTTGATAGACTATAAATAAAAAATTGATCAAAATCAAAAAAATTTTTGATTGAAAAAAATTTCAATCAATCACCTACAATTTGATGATTGGTATAACAATTTTTTTAATTAGAGGAATTTCAATAAAAAATTGATTGAATCCGTTTTTGTTGATTGAAATTCGCTTCATATTTTTTCTGTAAAGATTTGATTAGGTTACCAAGGTGCACGTTTTATACCTACAAACAAAATTTTAATTAAATATTTCCCATTTTTATGAATTTTGTGGGAATTACTTATGTGAATATCGGAAGGGTGGTTTGTATGACCCCCCTTTTCAAGCAAGTTTAGGTTGTGTTAAAATGACGACAAAATATGGTAATGACATTTCAATCTTTTTTATTTTGTTATTTATTTCGTTTACACGAAAATCCTAGCTGATCCTGTTTTCGAGATATTGCTAAATAATTAGAATGTTCGGCAACAAAACCCTCCCAGTGAAATATCTAAATGATTATTATGGGTTTTGTTCGCCTGAATCCAAATCTGCCGTCCGATTTTTCTAACACGTACTGTTTTTGAGATATTCGGTGTTAAATAGTCGAAAAACCAATAATTCCTCACTTTTGGGGGTCCACTGAAATGTTGCTGCCAACAAATAGGACTTGATTTTATATAAATTGGACCTCCTAAATCCAAAACTGCAATCCATACTTTTCCAGCATGTTCCGAATATCTCGAAAACGGAATATGCTAGAAAAATTTGGATTGTATTTTTGGAATCAGGAGGTCTATTTTTTGTGGAATCAAGTCCTATTTTTGGAAGAATCTGTAACAGTGCACCACCAAAAGTGGTACGTGCTATAAAAAATTGGATGGCAGATTTGGATTCAGGAGAGTAAAATTTATAAGAATCAGTTGAATATTTCACTGTTTTCAATAATTCGAAAACAGGAATTTTCGTGTTAAGGAAAGAGGAGTGAAATGCTATTATCCGTTTTTGTCACCATTTTAACACAACCTAAACTTGGTGTGTACGGGGACTACAAGAAGGACTGACCTGATTCCTTTGAAATTTGGAATGATGATTTGTGCATACAATATTTGATTACCTGTTAAATTCCAAAACGATATCTATTATAATACGGTTACTTGAGTCATTTAATCCAAGCGGGGCGTTTGTATGGAGACTAGGTTTTAACATGGACCGAGTTTTTCCAATTTCAATAGGATTCCTCCTCGGAAGCCAAAAGATACTTAAGTTTTAAATTTCAAGTCAATTGATTGAAAATTGAGACCTGTATCGTACGTAAACCGAAAGATAAACAGATGGACATTGATAAATAGACTCAATAAAAAATTCTGAGTCGATAGGTATACTTGAAGGTAGGTCTAGGACCAATATTTCGGGTAGTTACAAACATCAGCACAAACTCATTATACCCTGTACAACAGAGTGGTGTAGGGTGTAAAAATATTGTACATGTAGGACAATGTCTTTGGTTTCCTTTTTTGACTTGAAAATCGGAAGGTTCCGATGCTTTTCTACTAGGTCTGAAAGACTTAAGAAATTCCAATCTTGGAGTTGCATAATCAGTCAAAATAGGCAAGTCACCAATTGGAAAAGCAACAGCGCGCTTTTTATCCCAGAACTTTAGACAAAGAGATATATTGGTAGCCGGTTCGTCATCACGTTTAAAGCATCTGTTGGGTATAATCTCAATGCATCAGTTGAACCAATGAATTCGGTTTTCTGAATTCTAGACATCTACAATATCTTGTCAGCTTTTTCAAGAGCTTTCCACCAGACTAGTACCTCGTAAGTTAAAATAGTTCAAACTACGAGGTTATACTTTCATTTTACCATACCTGGCCGCAGACCCCACGTTTTACTGAAGGCTGTCTTACAGGTATAAAAACCTATTGGTTCAATTTGTTGTCGAGAAACACTTCCAGATATTTTGCAGTCTTGGAGAGCTTTAAGGGTGTCCATTGAGCGAAGGCATTTGAAAAGGTGGAAGTTTTCTCATTGTCGTGAAAAGCAGCATTTTTGTTTGTTCAAATTAACTTCATGCCGCAGCCTGTAGTCCGCGAGTTGACCTCAATAAGAGCATCGGCGTATGCAATTTGTTCCAAGTTTTCCCATAATGTGTACGTAGGTACATATGTGGATAGACTTTCCGCATACTTTATTCCTGACACTTATACAGTTTGCAGATTCAAGTCAAATATCATCAAACGCAATTCCCTCTTTTCCCCTTCCCATGCCTTTACTTCCTTGTCTTAACAGGTCAAACAAGCTACACCCTAGCTCCTTTCTCCGAATCCAAATTCAGGAGCTCCAGTGAAACCTATTAAAGCCAATATCAGTACCCTTAGCTTAGGTTAGGGGAGGTGGAGCTCAAAAATGTTGAGCTCCTCGCAGAAACCATTTTAGGATACAACACGTTAGTCCATGTTGCAAAAAGTTTTACTCCATAACTGCGATTTCCTCCGGATTCTCGAGTTTTGCTTTGCCTAATATTGCAACTGAAATCAGAAATGAGCCCATTCGTTCTTGCGTGAAAAGCAATTAGGCAGTGTCCTGTGACCACTCTCCTGAGTAAACGAAATTCTTTCTGTTTAGAGAAAGTAGGTAGCAAGTTCTTCTAGGTCGTAACGCGGCGAGATTAGTCTGGTAATTCTGCTTGTACTTAGCTCTCTCCATTTCCTGTTCGCCCCGGAAATACACTGAAAATCACTTCTCGATCACTAGTACTGCATCGGGGGTTTTGCAAGCTCATCTGCCTTCTCGTTCCTGTCTACTTCCTTATGTCCTGGTACCCATATTAAAGAGACAATGTTATGGTAGGATAGCTTTTGAAGATTCTCGTAACACTCAAAGTTACTTTTGATTTTATACAAAAGCCTCATAGAGCTTTTAGACAGCTTGAATGTCCACGTAAAAGTTTATTATTCTCTCCGATTCTCTAAGAAACTATAAGGCTGCCTTATTTATAGGAACAATTTCAGCCTGAAAAATGCTTCAGTCAACGCCAGTTCGAACAAAATTCTCGAGTCGAAAATTCAACTTTAAATTTCCGGTCAAAAAGTAGTTTGGGCACCTTGTAGTCAGTGGCAACTTTATCCAAATTGTCCATGCCACTGTGTCCGAAATTGCAGCGTGTGAGCCAATTTGATTCTTTTAGGCATGACTTATATGCCTCATCCTTAGCAAAGACGTCAATTGGCAGCAAATGCAATATTGTGTCGATGGATACCGCTGATGTTGTTCTTAGGGCTTTTTGGAACTTACTTAGAGTCACCTTCCTTTCTTGCGCTCTGTGCCAGACCATTACTCCGTAAAGTAAGATAGGTCTTACGATGGAAGTATAAATCCAGGTATAAATGGAAGACGTCCCGATGATGCGACAGTGATTGACATATACAGCCGAATACAAAAAGCTAACGGCGCCTTTGCTTCTCTTAATCGTGGCTGGAGAGCAATCACTATTACTCGTCACACTAAAATAAAAATATTCAATGCATGTGTAAAATCTGATTTGTTATATGGAAGCGAGTCCTGGCATGTTACTGACGTCATAACTAACAAACTGCAGACTTTCACTAATCGATGCTTACGACGCATTCCGGGAAATTTTTGGCCTTATACAATCTCTAATGTTCGACTATGGCAGCTCACACATCAGCAAAACATTCAAGCCGACATAAAGAAAAGAAAGTATCGTTGGCTTGGTCATATTCTCCGTAAAGATGCAAACAACATCGCACATTCAGCAATAGAGTGGAATGCCCAAGGAACCAGATCTAGAGGAAGGCCAAGAACAACATGGCGAAGGACGATATTAAAAGAGACATCCAAGTCGTTTAACGAGTTAAGATATATGGCAAGACGTGGAGATATTTGGAAAACTTATGTAGATAGACTAAGTTCCTAATATATTGTAAAATATGTAGATTAAGAACATGTCATAGTAATAATAAACATGGCATAATAAATACATTTTATTTTTATGTACCTTTTGGTACTTAAAATAAAAAACAACATTTAATAATAATAATATAAATCCAGTGCGTGATCCTTGGCTCAAGTCCCTATGTCTTGCCGAACATTTTCTTGCATGCAAAATATGCATTATTTGCCTTTCTCAATCGTTCATCGGTATTTTGGTTCCATGATAACTAACTGTCTAGAATAATTCCTAAAACTTTTGCATGTCTCCATTTTTTTGAGAATGGGATCTACGACCAAGAGCCAGGGTAGTGGCGAAAAAAACTCCTCCTGTGGCGTTTTCCATTATGTATTTCTTATTGCTCTTTCAAGCCCCTATTCGGCTGTAACTTCTCTACAAAATAGCAAACATTCAATTCATCTTCTGATAGTTGGATTTATGCTAGTCCTGCATTGCCGGAAGAATGCCATCAGGCCCTGGCGATTTGTATGGCTCGAACAATTCGACTGCACACCTTATCCGCTCATCAGATAACAGATTGTGGGGAATAAACGTTTGGCCATAAGGTTGAATCTCCGATAAAGGTTGTTCACTGCATCCTGGCAAATGTGTTTTAAGAAGAACATCCAGTGTTTCCGTTGCATTCTCTGTTTATGTGCCGTCTATTTCCTTTAATATAATTGGCGGTATGGGTTTTTTAGATAAAATTTTCCTTAGTATTGCTGCCTTGCTAGTATGTTCAACGTCCCTGCAGAGTTTTTCCCAGCTACTCTTTTTTGACTTCCGAATAAGTTTTTTAAAAACTTTTAGTACCTCTCTATATCAGTACTATTGTGATAAATACAAGTTTCCATTTGTGTCTCCAAGTAAACCAGCGTAGAGGTAAGGTGTTACCATTTAATAAAATTGGATATGGTGTAAATTTTGGGTAGACAATAACAAATCATTCCAAAACTTATCAAAAAACATTCTTAAAATCCCTAAAGTGTTTACAAAAACATACATGGCATTACAATACATATTTATTTAGAAATTCTATATTTAAAAAGTGTAATTAACTATTTCTATTTCCAAAACTATTTGCATTCCATAAACAACCACTGAATGTTTGTTGGCTATTTTTGACGTCCGGTGAATTTTAAAAAAATCAAGAGAGAACACAAGTCAAATAAAAACAAAAAAAACCTGTTTGCATGCATACCATTCCTCTGCTAAAGTACTAACAAAATACAGATTTTTGATTTGGATTTTTTCAATGCACTCCAACAATTCAAAGAAACAACAACTACAACACCAACAACATCATTAGCAAACTCAGCAACAACAATACCAAAAACAACAAAACTACAAACACAAACACAAACAAAATGTTGGCGAGGCTGTTGTATGCATTTCAACACCTCAGTGATCTTTAGAGGTAAACAAAGAAAACAAAAAAAAAAAACACGAAATAAATAAAAACTAAAACAATTTTGAAAAAATGAATACATAGTATAATTTATGGAAATTATGGCTAAAAGAGAAATACAAATTAATTAAAAAATGGTAAAAGAGAATTAATTTAGAAAGAGAGCTTAATAAAGAGAAATAAGTTAATTTGGATTTAAAAAGAGTTTATTTTTCTTTTTGTAATTAAGGGCTTTAAACTCCAAGTTTAATTTTTATAAAACAAAGCAACAGCAATGAAATTAAAGGCGTTTTTTAAATAAATTTTTATAATAAAAAAATATTATGATTATTTTAGTATTAAACTAAACGCCCCTCTTTCTATATAAAATTTTTATAAATTTTACTACACCATTTCCAATTATTATATTTTATCTATTCTTATCTCTAAAAAATTTTTTTGTAAAAAATAATATTAACTAAACCATTTACAGATGTAATTCGAAAATTCTACTTGTAATTCGAAGATTCCATTTATAATTCGAAGATTTTGTTTGTCATTCAAAGATTCCATTTGTAATTCGCAAATTACATTTTTAATTCGACGACTCTACTTGTAAATCGAAAATTGAATTTGTAATTCGAAAATTCCATTTGTAATTTATTTGTAATTCGAAAATTTTATTTGTAATTCGAAGATGCCAATTGAAATTCGAAAAAGATCAGTTGTAATTCAAAATAGATTAATTGAAATTCGAAAAAGATCAATTGTAATTCAAAATAGATCACTTGTAATTCAAAGAAATCAATTGTGCTTCGAATAAAAAAAATCATCAATTAACCGTTGTCGGTCGGACAAGCAAAAACAGGGATCCTTTTTTTTTGCAAAAAACACTGCAGCCGATTTTTAAATTAAAAATCAGAGCCCTCATTAAAAGAGCATTGTTTTTCATGACCATATTTCCGTTTAGATCAATTTTTTTTTAAATTGTTTTAAGAGAAATTTTACATTTTCTAAGTAGACGAAAGTCTTACCCCCAGTTTCTGTAATACGAACGCCATTCGTTCGTGACGAATTTGTGTGTATTTTGTTATTGTAACAAAAACAAAATACATGCAAATTCGTCGCAGACGAATGGCGTTCGTATTACAGAAACTGGGGGTTAGATTCTAACACATTTGCAGTATGAAAAAGTCTAAATCTGAGAATTTTTTAATAGAAGAAATTCTTCCGAAAAAGAAAATATCAGATTCATTTTTTGTAAAGAAATTCTTTTTCTATATGAAAAATATCTCGAAATCTGAGACCTTTTTCATATAGAAAAATTTTTAGATTCTAAGAACTTTTTCACACAGAAAAAGTCTCAGATTCTTAAACCTTTCGCTAAAGAAAAAGTCTCACACTCTAAAGTATTTTTGAGATATCTTTCCTATAAAAAAGTTCTCAGATTCTTAGATTTGTTTTGCATAGTAAAAGTTTTAGATTCTAAGAAATTTTTTCAATAGAAAAAGACTCAAATTCTGAGACATTTTTCCTATAGAAAAAGTCTCAAACTCTGAGGCTTTTTCCTATAGAAAAAGTCTAAGATTCCTAGACATTTTTCCTATAGAAAAAGTCTCAGATTCTGAAAGAGTTTTCCTATAGAAAAAGTCTCAGATTTTGAGACATTTTTCCTATAGAAAAAATCTTAGATTCTGAACGATTTTTCCATAGAGAAAAATGTCTAGGAATCTCCGACTTCTTCTGAGATTCTGAGAAATTTTTCCTATAGAAAGTCTCACATTCTGAGAAATTTTTCCTATAGAAGAAGTCTCAAATTCGGTGACATTTTTCCTATAGAAAAAGTCTCAGACTCCGAGACATTTTTCCTATAGAAAAGTCTCAGATTCTGAGACATTTTTCTTATAAAAAAAGTTTTAGATTCTGAGATATTTTTCCTATAAAAGAAGAAAAAAAGTCTCGGATTCTGAGGCCTTTTTCTTATATAGAAAAAGTCTAAGATTCTGGCACTTTTCAAAAAAAAAGTCTCAGACATTTTTCCTATAGAAAAAGTCTTAATTATGATACCTGGTTTCTATAGAGAAGTTTCAAACTCTCAGATTCCGAGACTTTTTTCTATTAAATATGTTTGAAAATTAGAGGACTGAGACCTTTTTCCTATAGAAAATGGCCCTTTTCCTATCGAAAAAGTCTCAGATTCGGCGACCCTTTTCCTGTAACAAGTCTCAAATTCTTTTTTTCTACAGAAAAAGTTTAAGATTTTAGAACATTTTTCCTATAGAAAAGTCTCAGATTCTGATACATTTTTCCTAAAGAAAAAGTCTCAGATATTTTTCCTATAGAAAAGGTCTGAGATTCTAATACATTTTCTCCATTGAAAAGGTCTCAGATTCTCAGACATTTTTCCTATAGAAAAAGTCTCAGGTTCCGCAAAATTTTTTCTGTAGAAAAAGTCTCAGATTCCGCAACATTTTTCCTATAGAAAAAGTCTCAGATTCTGAGAAATTTTTCCTATAGAAAAAGTTTCAGATTCTGAGACATTTTTCCTACAAAAAAGTCTTATATTCTGAGACATTTTTCCTATAGAAAAAGTCTCAGATTTAGAGATATTTTTTCTATAAAAAGTCTCAGTTTGTAAGATATTTTTTCTATTAAAAAATCTGAGATTCTGAGACATTTTTCCTATAGAAAAAGTTCGAGATTCTGAGGTATTTTTCCTATAGATAAAAGTCTCAGATTCTGATACATTTTTCCTATAGGAAAAGTCTAATTAATTTTTTTTTATAGCAAAATTATCACGTTCACAGCAATTTTTCCCAAAAAAAAATTCTCTTCATAATAAGAACTTCTAAATTGACAGATATTTTTCACATAAAATTTTCTGATTTAGCCACAATTTTCCTTTAAAAATTTTCAGATTTTTCCTATAAAAATTTTTAGATTTTTCCTTTAAATTTTTTTCTATAAAAAATTTTCGGATTTCAAAATTTTTTCCTTTGGAAAATTTTATTCTTTCTTCTTTTCTTTCTTTTTCTTTCCTTTTTTTTTTCTTTTTTCTTTCTTTTCCTTTTTTCTTTTTTAAATTTGGTCTGGGGGGAAATTTCCCCTTTCCCCCCCCTTGTACCAGCGCATGTCGGTCAAGAATGGGTCCCATGTTCAAACAAAATGGGCCCCATGGTCAAACATGGACCACTTGGATCTATCTTTTGTCAAATCTTTAATAAGTGTAAAAAACACTCACAAACTAAATTTGAGTGAAATACCCTTCTATTTGTTGCCAAAAAACCGATGTAACTGAATATCGGGTGTAATTTTCATGTGGGGCCAAAGTCCAGAAATGATCCGAATATAATCAGATTTGGTAAGGTTATTAAAGTACGCGTTAAAAACCCACAAACCAAATTTTAATTAAATATTTTATTTTTTTTATTAAATTTTAGAGATTTATGTGAATATCGGGAAGGTGGTTTGTATGGAAGCAACAAGAAGAACTGGTCCGATTCCTTTAAAATTCGGAATGATGAAAAAGGATATCTATTTTAATACGTATATTAGAGTCATTAGAATTAAAATTGAAGAAGACCTTTGTATGACGGCTAATTGTCTTCTTCCTTGGGCCAAGAGAGGCTTAAGTTTCAAATTTCAAGTGAATTGATTGAAAATTGCGACCTGTATCGTGCTCACAACGCTAAATCGTCTCAGAAAGTGATTGTGAGTCCATCGGTATACTTTAAGGTGGGTTTAGGACCAATATTTCGGATCGTAACAAACATCAGCACAAACTCATTATACCCTGTACCACAGAGTGGTGTAGGTATAAAGACTAATTGTAATTCGAAATAGATCAATTGTAATTCGAAAAAGATCAATTGTAATTCGAAAATTCGTATATTCCTTTAAAATAGAGGGATACCAGAGTCGTTTTTCTCCCGAAGGCTAGGAAAAATTCCCAGAGATTCGAAGGATTTCAGACTGATTAGTCTATCTTATTTTTTGTCGATAGACGCATAAAATATGAATTGGGAGCGTCAGTCATATCTCGATTTGTCAATAGGGGTACATAACAGTGAGGTGTTCTTTCGCCGCTTCGTTGGAACCTGCCAGTGAATTCATTCTGACGATGTCGCAATAGCGGTAAGGGGAAAGCATCTGCCAACATTGAGGGATATTCTTCAGGGTTCTTTGTAGGATTTGTCTAAATGGGCAGGAGGCTGTGGTCTGGGAGTTAATCCAAGTAAAACTTTTGAATTTCAGGCGTTATTTTGAGGAACGGGTGAGAAAAGCAACGATTGCTATATATTCCTGTAAAAGGGCCATTGGAAAACGATGGGGTTTAGCCCCATCGTCGTTCATTTGATTTATACCGCAGTGGTGCGTCCGATTCTGCTGTATGGAATCAGTATCTGGTGGCCTGCTTTAAAGGCAAAAGGGAACTGTGTCTTTATCACAAAGGTACAGAAAATGGTATCGATGGGCATCACTGGTTCTCTCCGTACTACACCAACAGCTGCATTAGAAATCCTCCTTCAATATGTCCTGATACCATTGGACATATTAGGTAGGCAATATGCGGCTACGTCGGCAATTCGACTTAATAGCACTCTGCAATGGAGGAGCAGCGATTGTGGCCATAGCGAGATCTTGAAGAAAATAACAATACCTCAAAATGTGAACTGCGCTCCCTCTATGAGCCCTTTTAAGTGCCACTTTACCAGGATGATACCATCCAGGGAGTCTTGGATTAGAGACATTCTGGGAAGTGGAGTCACCATCAATTTTTACACAGATGGATCGAGGCTGCACCAGCAAGTAGGTTTTGGAGTCCATTCGGAAGAGCTTAAATTGAGACTGGCTCGAAGATTGCCAGATCATTGCAGTGTTTACCAGGCAGAGATGCTGGCAATAAAGAAAGTGGCTGACTGGTTGAGTTGCAATGTCTTGTCTACAACCGCAGTCAACATACATATATTCTGACAGTCAAGCCGCGGTCAAGTCACTGGATTCAATGTTTCTGAAAACAAGATCTGCCCTTAACTGGCGCACGCCTTTAAATGAGATGGCCAAGCAGTTTGACATACGGTTACAGCTTCCAACAGAATTGTAAAGTGTTGGTATGCCTCTAGAAACTTGCAAGCAAAATCACAGACTATATACAGACTCAACAGTAGAGTTTTATAAGAAACAAGTGCGAGTGTTAAATTCGGCTGTGCCCAATCTTTTATACCCTCCAAAATGTAAAAAAAAATAAAAAAAAAAAATTGTCCAGGGCGTTTGTTTGGGGGGGGGGGGGGTGATGGGGGTCAGTAGGGGACGTTGAGAGCACATTCCCATCTCGATAAATATAACAAATGTTTCATTTATTTAACAAAAATACAAATAAAATGTAAAACAAATGAGAGTGTTAAATTCGGCTGTGCCGAATCTTTTATACCCTCCAAAATGTAAAAAAAATTATCAGGGGCGTTTGTTTTGGGGGAGGGATGGGTGATGGGGGTCAGTGGGGGACGTTGAGAGCACCTTCCTATCCCGATAAATATACCAAATGTTTCATTTATTTAACAAAAATACAAAAAAAAAACATGTAAAAAAGTGTATTTTTTCAGAGGTTGGTTTAGTTCTTCAAGGGGGAACTTTTTTCCCCCTGGGCCGATTTTTCCCATTTATGAACTTAACCTGCCTAGGACCATAAAACATATTCATGCTAAATTGCAGGAGGCTAGCTCTTTTATTTTGGACTGCATCGTGCCATCTACAGACGGACGGACGGACATTCACAGAATGTCTTAGAATCGATCATGGATCAATAATATATATACTTTATGGGGTCCCCGACCGATATTTCGATGCGTTACATACGGAATGACAAAGTGAGTATACCCCCATACTGTGGTTGGAGGGTATAAAAAGTGTATTTTTTCAGAGGTTGGTTCAGTTCTTCAAGGGGGAACTTTTTCCCCCTGATCTGATTTTGCCCATTTACGAACTTAACCTGCCTAGGACCATAAGACATGCATGCCAAATTGCAGGAGGCTAGCTCTTTTATTTTGGACTGTATCGTGCCATTTTACATTCACAGAATGTCTTAGAATCGATCATGGATCAATAACCGATATTTCGATGCGTTACAAACGGAATGACAAAGTGAGTATACCCCCTCACTGAAAAAAAGACATAACTAAAATTAAGGAAAAAATGTCTTTGAAAATTTATCATGAATTTTCCTAAAATTTAGCTAAATTTAACTTAAAAATGAGAAATTTTCTTAACTATGAGGAAAAAATTTTAGTTCATTTACTTATAATTAGTTCATAGTTTTCTTTAAACGGATTTTTTTAATATTAGGAAAAAAATTCTTACTGCCAAAGAAATTTTCCACAAATCTAAGAATCGTATCTTTATTTTTAAGACATATTTCTTAAAAAACAATTTAGTTCAAGTTTAGTTAAAATTTACTAAAAAAACATCATCATATTTCTCTTCTTTGAATTGAGGAAGTGTACTTCTTAGAATTTAGTTAATGACTTCTGAGAATTCAGTAAATAACTTCTTAGAATTTAGTTAAAAATTCAAAATGGCGATATCTCGAAAACTAAGCGAGATAGAGCGAAACGGATGAAATTTTCAAAAGAAAGACTACAAAAAAAAATATGGAATAGCCTAGCTCTGCATATCTGTCGGGGTCTCAAGACCCTAATTTTAGATCTCAAATTTGAAATTCCCGAGATTTTATGTATGCACATATCTCGGTAAATACTGCCAACACGAGAAAAGGTCCAACGGCATTTTTGTAGCTCTTGACTCGTAGAACACTTCCGCAAAATACCCGAAAGCCCTCCGATTAATAGTTTTTGAGTTATCCGGTTTTTAAGATTCTCATGACCCTATCAGACCCCTTATTACCGTATCTCAAAAACTAAGCAAGTTAGAGCGAAACGGACACAAGTTTTGGTTCAAAATCTATGGGGACCCTTAACGGGGTCTCGAGTTAAATGGGGTCCGAACCCATGGGTCCAGAGTCTGGACCGAATCTATTTCTAAAATGTTAAGTATAATTTTTCCCATTTTTTAGTTAAAATTGGCTTAAAATTAAATAACTTTATTTTCCTTATTTTTGGGAAAATTATGAACTAAAACCAAGAAAAAAAATCTTTGGAGCCAAATCATTTCCTCTTTTTCTCAAAATTGAGTTAATTTTCCCCGATTTTAGTTCACTTTTTTTTTGAGTGCATACTGTGGTTGGAGGGTATAAAAATGGGAAAGAGCCAAGCGATTTGAGGAGGAAACAGAGCGCTTTTTAGCTAGTTTTAAGATAACATGGCAACACTTTCTACGACTTAGGAGTAAGTGAAACAATAAAAACCGATCTGGAACCTGATTCGTAAAATAATTTAAAAAATTTAACCATATGCTTCACGACTACTTTTTTGACATCTGTCACTTATGTCGAGTCTGTATTAGTCTGTTGCTTTGTTCCGCGACGGAGGCTAATCAGAGATGGGCAAATTGATGGACGTGTGAGACAATACGATAGATCTGGCCATCTTTTAATCAGAAGTGCACAAGTAAGCTAATATCGCAAAAATGTTATTTTTAATTCAAATTTTATTTTTTTTTTTTCAAAAATATGAAGAATATTATTTAAAACAAAATTAAACCTTTTTGATTTAAATGTGTTTTCTCCTCAGGCCAAACCCCTTTTGTTGGCTTAAATATACAAAATTAATTTGAATAATAATAATAAAGTTATATTATTTGGGTGCAAAAATCAAAATAAATCAATTTCTCAACACTTATCGTAAGAGGTGTCTCCATCGTCTCTTGCCGATGAATTTGAATTTAGTGTGGAAATGTATCAAACATTGAAGGGTGCTGATTTGAAAGGGTATTAAAAAAATTGGAAATGGTGTAGCAAATATTTATCTGTTTTTCTATGCTTCAACACCCACAGTATTTTTATTTCTTTAAATTAAAAAAATTATATATAAAAATTTTCATATATTTTTTTTTAATTACATTTTTTTTTCTTTTCATTTACTTTTTACTTATTGGTACTATGTAGTAATTGTTGAATAATTATTATTAGTTTAACAAGATTTGTAATTTTATAGTTATTAATTAATAAAAAAAAATAATTTAAGTGAAAGTAAAAAAATATATATATAAATATTAAGAAAATCAATCATATAATAAACAATTTTGCAAAATAATTGCATGATTAATTGGTTGGTTGGTTGAATTAGACATAAAAAAAAACAAAACATTTTAAAATTTTTGATTAAAACAAGTATTTAAAAGAAAAATTTGCATAATATTGTAGATTCGAAAATAAAAATGAAAGTAAAATCTAATAAATTTTCCATTTAACCAGTAAATCATAAACATCTTGTTATGATTTTATAAAAAAAATAAAACTTTTTATTAATTTATGTAAATTTTTTATTGTTTAAATATATACTACTATAATTTTTTTGTTAAAACAAGTCAAGCTTATTAATACAACTTAAAATTTGAAATATTAACAATTTTGTTAAAGCAAAATATCATGTTCCCAATCGATTAGATTAAGTTGGGGTTTAAAACGTTTTATAGGACCTAAAAGTAAAAATATATAAAAGAAATTATTTGTTTAATATATTAAATTTTAAGTTAATATAATGTTAATGAGTTAAAAGCGATCGTACCAACCATTACCATTAATATGAAATGTAAATGAAATTTAGAAAATGCACAAATATAATAATATATTTTGATTAATTAGCCAGTTTGTTAGTTCTTCCTTACTGGTACGTGATACGCTCCAACCTAAAACAATTTTACTTAATAACTGGAGAAAAATTGTTTGGTTGGTTTAGTTTCGTTAAATTCGGTTCCAGTCTTAAAATCTATTTTATATTTTTTTTCTTATAAACATTTTTTCAGAATCTATGTTTTGCAGAATTTTTTATTTTTTTTATTCCAAAAATGTTTCAGATTCTGAAAATTGTTGTATATGCCAATTACAATCTGACAATTGTTCCAGAATCCAAAAATTTTTTAAGTTATTCGGAATAAATGGGGTTTTGCGCTTTAATCCGAAGATTTGGATTAAATACATATCGTTAAGTGTCAAAAATATTACATAGCGCATATAACGGGGACTTTTTATTTTGACCCCAATGCTAACACATGCATCCCCCTATGCATTCAACGGGGAATTTTTATTTTGCCCCTATGCTAACACAAAATATAGGGAAATGCTCCCTATGCTGATACAGAATATAGGGAAATGCTATCGTATAAAAGCGCCCGCTTTAATGGTTCGCACGCAAGTGTTAAATTTTTTTTGGCCATACTTTTTAAATGTGTTTGATGTGCATGTATCTAAAGTTTTGTTAATACAAATCAAAAAATTCGGATACAATATTCGCTGTTTAAGTGCATCGAAAATTCGGATAAAATATTTCTAGTTTATTTTTTTATTAAGTGCATTAAAAGCATTGATTTTTTAGTGGCGCATTAAAGCGGGATATGATGTCGTTTAAAAGCGCCCGCTTAAATATGTTTCCGCTTTAATGGTTCGCACAAAAATGTTTATTTGTTTTGACCATACTTTTGAAATGCGTTTGATGAGCATGTATCAAAAGTATTGTTAATACAAATTTGCGGCCCAACTCGAAAAATTTGGATAAAATATTCGCCGGTCAAGTGCATCAAAATTTTGGATTATGTGAAACTCCTGTATTTATGAAGTCCCATCTCAGTAATTTTATAAAAAAAATACTTTGTTACGCCCCACGTTGGGCGCCAATCAGACGATGTGTGTTTTTTCGAATTAAAAAGTATTCTGATTTTATTTATTTTCAACTTTCAATTTAAAAACAAATTTAAAATCAATTGTTTTCTAAAATTTAAATAAACAGTAACAAAGTATTTTTTATAAAATTACAGAGATGGGACTACCATAAATACAGGAGTCCACAGGATAAAATATTCCTAGTTTAAGTGCATCAAAAACTTTAATTTTTGGTGGCTCATTAAAGCGGGGTATATGATATCGTTTAAACGCGCCCGCTTAAATATGTTTTCGCTTTAATGGTTCGCACGCAAATGTTTAACTTTTTTGGCCATACTTTTTAAATGCGTTTGATTTGCATGTATCCTAAGTTTTGGTAATACAAATTTGTAGTGTCCGACCGAACAGTTCGGCCAAAACACGTCATTTAATCAAAAATTTGGTATTTGGAAGTACTTTTAATAACTTTTTGTATATGGGGTAGAATTGTTGAGGCGATGGAAGACGATTCTGAGTGTACAATTTAAGAACGAGTACGAAGTTAAGCCACAATTTCGAAGTTCGGTAACCGAACTTTTTTCAATTTGGCCGAACGTTCGGTTACCGAACATCTAAATTGGTGCTTAACTTCGTCCTCGCCATTAAATTTGAAAGTCAGAATAGTCTTCTATCGCCTAAACAAACAAACGGCCATCAGAAAAAGCTGTTAAAAATGCTTGCAAATATTAATTTTTGGCCAATACCCTTTTTTGGCCGAACTGTTCGGTCGGACACTACAAATTTGGGCTCAACTCGAAAAATTCGGATAAAATATTCGCCGTTTAAGTACATCAAAAATTAGGATAAAATATTCCAAGTGCATTTAATTTTTCAGTGGCGCATTAAAGCGGGATATATTTGATGTTCTTTACTGATATCGAGAAATGCGTTTTTAACATTCAAATTTCAATTACTTTAATAAACAACAATGTCGGAAAGTTTTCATTAAAACAATTGAAACAATATCAAAAAAAACAAAATTTTTTAACTTCCACTTTAGGCCATTTTTAAACGTAATGTATTGATTTTATGTAAGTATAGAGTGTAAATGGTAAAAATGTGCACTTATTCTTGGTTTTCATAAATACGTTTTAACGCTTTTATCCGAAGATTCGGATGAAATACTCTCCGTTTATGTGCTCAAAATGTAACATAGCTCATTTAATAGGGACTTTTCCCCTTAATGCGCAAGTAATGCTGACAAGAATTCGGTTAAAATGTTCCTAAATTTTTATGAATTTTTTAATTTTACAGAACTATTTTATAAATTTTTATGCGTGAGCATGAGTCTAAATTTACTCACGTGGCCATCTCTAATTATCATGCAAATGTTAAATATTATTTAGGAATGTAGTATAAATGTGATAGCTGTGCGATTATCCGTTTTTTTTTTAAATGCGTCTTTGCGCTTTTATCCGCAGATTCGAATAAAGTATTCTCCGTTTGAGTGTCAAAAAGTTAACATTTTTAGAAGCGCATTTAACCGACACTTTTTGATTTCGTCCCTAAATGCGCAATTAATGGTGACAATAAGTACCTTAAAACAAAATAAAGGGGCATTTTATCGTGTAAAAGCGCCCGCTTAAATATATTTCCGCTTTAATGGTTTGCACACAAATGTTGAATTTATTTAGCCATACTTTTTAAACGCGTTTCATGTGCAATCAAATTTGCAATCAACTCGAAGAATTCGAAAAAAAAAATTCCCGTTTAAATGCATCAAAAACTTCTTATTTTAAGTGGCTCATTTAAGCGGGTAAGCTCGCGAATGACGAATTTATTTGACCATACTTTTTTAATGCGTTGGATGTGCACATAAATGGAAAAATGTGCATCAAAAATGTTCAACTTTCTAGTGGCGCATTTAAGCGGGGTTACTGATTTTTTATTTTGTTGGAGGTGCACATTAATAAATTAATTCGGATAAAATATATCCCGTTTCAGTGGCGCTTTTAAAAGAGGTTTGTTTGAAACAAAATCCATTTGAAGGACAAGAACTTCATTATTAAAAATTATGATTAAAAATTATATGATTTTTTTGGCTTAAATATGAACTATAAAAAATAAAGAAAATTAAAAAAATATATAAATTAATGTACTCACTTATCATAGCATAACGTTGTTCATTTTGCAATTGGGTATAATCAATATTTGGTCCCTGTAAAAATTGTTGAGCCGATATCGATAACATTTCAGGTATCCAAATATCATCCAAAGAATCTTGTATTAGCAACAATAAACGTTTGTATTGACATTGTAAGATACTAGCAGCACTATCATGATTTAAAACCAATAAAGCCTTGCATGTATCACGTATATGCTGCTGTTGACTGAAGCAGCTAGTTATATGATTGTATAAAGCATCAATTAAAGCGATATCTTCAAATGGATTGCCAGGCTTCAAACTTAAAAGTTTACGTTCATGTTTGCGGCGATTTTTACTTGAACGAAATGTTTTGCTGCAGCAAAACAAAAAAATATATAATAAAATATAATAAAATGAAATTAAGTAAAATAAAATGAATTCAGTCATGTGTAAAGAAAAAAAGAAAACTTTTAATGTTTTCCATCTTACCCAGTGCCTCTTGAACTAGCTGTATAGCGTGAAGAATGTAAACTTGTAGTATCTGAGAGTAAATCACATTCATCAATATCAATTTGGTCATTGCCGCCTTCTTGTAACAATTGTGATTGTTTTGAACGTATTATACGAACTTCTAGTAAACGTTGTTTATGTTTGGTAAATAATTCTTCATCGCCAGTTAAAGTATTACAGAGTAAAGTATGATATGTTAATAATTCTGGGATAATAAGAGTATTAAGTAAATCATCCTTGTTGTTATCATTAAGATTAATTTCATATATAGCTTTAAGGAATAATTTTCCAGAGATAAGACATTGTAAAGCTTCAGAATAGTTGTCACCATATTTTTTAGATAATTCATAGGCTACTTCATATTTGCCTTGTTCTTGTAAGGGAACTATTAGGGAGCTGGAAAATAAATAAATTGATTTAGATTTTAATAATTTTCAAATATATTTTTTTATTTAAAATTCACTTACATTGCCACACTTGCCACATTTTGTTCTGTTTGCTTAGCCAACATTAAAGTTCTTTCCCAATCTAAGACATTTTTGGCACTCAACAATGCCTGTTGTATATTACCACCTCGCTCATATAAAATACTAGCATTTTCCAATTTATTATTAGCCCTCAGATAATCAGCAAATGCTAAACATATCTCACGATAGCATTCTTCATCATCATCCTTATATGCTTTTAAAGCTTGAGCATAATATTCATGTTTTTTAATAAAACTTAAAGCTTCATCAAACTTTTCTTTACCACAACTTGCTATATGTTTTAAAGCCTTTTCAAAACGTTTTAGATGTTCATCAATTTTAAATTTACGATAATTCAATTCATACGATTTCAATTCATTGAGAAAAGCTAAAAATTCTTTAGGATCTTTTTGGGATTTTTGAGCCACAAATAGTACAAGACCAAAATCGTAGGTACCCAAGGCAACATTATACAATTCATTTACATCTACCAAGTACAGTAAATATTTTAGGGCTTCTTCTGCTGCAGCTTCACCAGCGCCATCTGCATTTGTATTATCACGTTTTTTATCCTCCCATATAAGTTGTAAGGCCTTTTCCAGTTCTCCTAATTTTACATATGCTGTTAAAATAGGCAGACGATAACGTTTTTCACTTGATAATTCCATGCGACCACATATGGCTTTACACAAATACACCACTTTATTTTCAATTTTGAAACCTTCTGGATATTTTTGAGAATTTTCTTTATAGTTGCTGGCGTACATGGTTTTGGTAAAGTCCTAAATAAATGGAAGAAAAATTTTAAAATTTAAAATAATTTAGGAAACACTTCTATGTAAAAGGTTCTAGAAAACAAAAATGTAAGAAACACAACTACTTTTTCTTTATAAAAAAATTTGTCAGCAACTGAACAACTTTTTCTATATAAAAAATAAAATTGTCAGTAGCAGAACTTTTTGAATATAGAAAAATTTGTCAGTAACTGAACAACAGTTTTATATAAAAAAATTTGTCAGTAACTGAACCACCTTTTTTATATAGAAAAATTTGTCAGTAACTGAACAACTTTTTTTATATAGAAAATTTTGTCAGTAACTGAACAACTTTTTCTTTATAGAAACATTTGTCAGTAACTGAACAACTTTTTCTACATAGAAAAATTTGTTAATAACTGAACAACTTTTTTTATATAGAAAAATTTGTCAGTAACTGAACAACTTTTTCTATATAGAAAAATTTGTCAGTAACTGAACAACTTTTTCTATATAGAAAAATTTGTCAGTAACTGAACAACTTTTTCTATAAAGAAAAAATTGTCAGTAACTGTTCTATATAGAAAAAGTTGTTCTATATAAAAAAAGTTGTTCAGTATAACTTTTTTTATATAGAACAACTTTTTCTATATAGAACAGTTACTGACAATTTTTTCTTTATAGAAAAAGTTGTTCAGTTACTGACAAATTTTTCTATATAGAAAAAGTAGTTCAGTTACTGACAAATGTTTCTATATAGAAAAAGTTGTTCATTACTGATAAATGTTTCTATATAGAAAAAGTTGTTCTGTTACTGACAAATATTTCTATATAGAAAATATTGTTCATATAATGACAAATTTTTCTATATAGAATAAGTTGTTCAGTTACTGACAAATTTTTTTATAAAGAATGGTTGTTCAGTTACCGACAAATTTTTCTATATAGAAAAAGTTGCTCAGTTACTGACAAATTTTTCTATATAGAAAAAGTTGTTCAGTTACTGACCAATATTTCTATATAGAAAAAGTTGTTCAGTTACTGACAAAAATTTTGTTGTTCAGTTACTGACAAAAATTTTTCTATATAGAAAAAGTTGTTCAGTTACTGACAAATTTTTCTATATAGAAAAAGTTGTCAGTAACTGAACAACTTTTTCTATAAGTTGTTCAGTTACTGACAAATTTTTCTATATAGAAAAAGTTGTTCAGTTACTGACAAAAATTTTTCTATATAGAAAAAGTTGTTCAGTTACTGACAAATTTTTCTATATAGAAAAAGTTGTTCAGTTACAGACAAATTTTTCTATATAGAAAGAGTTGTTCAGTTACTGAAAAATATTCTATATAGAAAAAGTTGTTCAGTTACTGACAAATTTTTCTACATAGAAAAAGTTGTTCAGTTACTGACAAATTTTTCTATATAGAAAAAGTTGTTCAGTTACTGAAAAATTTTTCGATATGGAAAAAGTTGTTCAGTTACTGACAAATTTTTCTATATAGAAAAAGTTGTTCAGTTACTGACAAATTTTTCTATATAGAAAAAGTTGTTCAGTTACTGACAAATTTTTCTATATAGAAAAAGTTGTTCAGTTACTGACAAATTTTTCTATATAGAAAAAGTTGTTCAGTTACTGACAAATTTTTCTATATAGAAAAAGTTGTTCAGTTACTGACAAATTTTTCTATATAGAAAAAGTTGTTCAGTTACTGACAAATTTTTCTATATAGAAAAAGTTGTTCAGTTACTGACAAATTTTTCTATATAGAAAAAGTTGTTCAGTTACTGACAAATTTTTCTATATAGAAAAAGTTGTTCAGTTACTGACAAATTTTTCTATATAGAAAAAGTTGTTCAGTTACTGACAAATTTTTCTATATAGAAAAAGTTGTTCAGTTACTGACAAATTTTTCTATATAGAAAGAGTTGTTCAGTTACTGAAAAATATTCTATATAGAAAAAGTTGTTCAGTTACTGACAAATTTTTCTATATAGAAAAAGTTGTTCAGTTACTGACAAATTTTTCTATATAGAAAAAGTTGTTCAGTTACAGACAAATTTTTCTATATAGAAAGAGTTGTTCAGTTACTGAAAAATATTCTATATAGAAAAAGTTGTTCAGTTACTGACAAATTTTTCTACATAGAAAAAGTTGTTCAGTTACTGACAAATTTTTCTATATAGAAAAAGTTGTTCAGTTACTGAAAAATTTTTCGATATGGAAAAAGTTGTTCAGTTACTGACAAATTTTTCTATATAGAAAAAGTTGTTCAGTTACTGACAAATTTTTCTATATAGAAAAAGTTGTTCAGTTACTGACAAATTTTTCTATATAGAAAAAGTTGTTCAGTTACTGACAAATTTTTCTATATAGAAAAAGTTGTTCAGTTACTGACAAATTTTTCTATATAGAAAAAGTTGTTCAGTTACTGACAAATTTTTCTATATAGAAAAAGTTGTTCAGTTACTGACAAATTTTTCTATATAGAAAAAGTTGTTCAGTTACTGACAAATTTTTCTATATAGAAAAAGTTGTTCAGTTACTGACAAATTTTTCTATATAGAAAAAGTAGTTCAGTTACTGACAAATTTTTCTATATAGAAAAAGTTGTTCAGTTACTGACAAATTTTTCTATATAGAAAAAGTTGTTCAGTTACTGACAAATTTTTCTATATAGAAAGAGTTGTTCAGTTACTGAAAAATATTCTATATAGAAAAAGTTGTTCAGTTACTGACAAATTTTTCTATATAGAAAAAGTTGTTCAGTTACTGAAAAATTTTTCGATATGGAAAAAGTTGTTCAGTTACTGACAAATTTTTCTATATAGAAAAAATTGTTCAGTTACTGAAAAATTTTTCTATATAGAAAAAGTTGTTCAGTTACTGAAAAATTTTTCTATATAGAAAAAGTTGTTCAGTTACTGACAAACTTTCTATATAGAAAATATTGTTCATATAATGACAATTTTTTCTATATAGAATAAGTTGTTCAGTTACTGACAAATTTTTTTATATAGAAAAAGTTGTTCAGTTACTGACCAATATTTCTATATAGAAAAAGTTGTTCAGTTACTGACAAAAATTTTTCTATATAGAAAAAGTTGTTCAGTTACTGACAAATTTTTCTATATAGAAAAATTTCTCAGTAACTGAAAAACTTTTTCTATATAGAAAAATTTGTCAGCAACTGAACAACTTTTTCTATGTAGAAAAAATTGTCAGTAACTGAACAACATTTTCCATAAGAAAAAAATTTTAGCAACTGAACAAATTTTTTTTAGAAAAAATTGTCAGAAGCAGAACAACTTTTTCTATATAGAAAAATTTGTCAGTAACTGAACAACTTTTTTTATATAGAAAAATTTGTCAGTAACTGAACAACTTATTCTATATAGAAAAATTTGTCATTATATGAACAATATTTTCTATATAGAAAGTTTGTCAGTAACTGAACAACTTTTTCTATATAGAAAAATTTTTCAGTAACTGAACAACTTTTTCTATATAGAAAAATTTTTCAGTAACTGAACAATTTTTTCTATATAGAAAAATTTGTCAGTAACTGAACAACTTTTTCTATATAGAAAAATTTGTCAGTAACTGAACAACTTTTTCTATATAGAAAAATTTGTCAGTAACTGAACAGACAAATTTTTCTATATAGAAAAAGTTGTTCAATTACTGACAAATTTTTCTATATAGAAAAAGTTGTTCAGTTACTGACAAATTTTTCTATATAGAAAAAGTTGTTCAATTACTGACAAATTTTTCTATATAGAAAAAGTTGTTCAGTTACTGACAAATTTTTCTATATAGAAAAAGTTGTTCAGTTACTGACAAATTTTTCGATATAGAAAAAGTTGTTCAGTTACTGACAATTTTTTAAATATAGAAAAAGTTGTTCAGTTACTGAGAAATTTTTTGATATAGAAAAAGTATTTAAGTTACTGACAAATTTTTCTATATACAAAAAGTTGTTCAGTTACTGCAAATTTTGCTATATACAAAAAGCTGTTCAGTTACTGTCAATTTTTTCAATATAGACAAATTTGTTCATTTACTAACATATTTTTCTTTTTAGAAAAAGTTGTTCAGTTCTTGACAAATTTTTCTATAAACAGTATTTCCAGTGCCTTTCTTTCCGACTATATTATTTTTTTGGGAAAAAAATTACAAATAAATTTCTCACTCACCTCATTTTGTATATCACTTAAGAAAAGATTTAACCAGTTCGGATTTTGTATTTCCTTTAAAAAGACATCCAATCTATTTATAAAATCACACATATTATGATCACATAATATGTTCAAATTAATGCGTTGTTTACGTAACATATCAAAGGCTAAATAATATTTTTGAGCTTCCAAAAGAGCACCCACCAATTCCAAAGATAATACTCGTGGACATATAGCCTCTAAATTACCGCGAGGCATTTGTAATATAGTACGAGCCGACTGGGCAACAGTTGTAACTAATTTGGCTCCTCTTTCTAAACGACGTTCATTAACCAAACGTAAATCGTTAATGCGAAGAAAATGTAAAGAAGCCAATTTGGTAAATGTTAAATAATTTCCCGCCATACAAAATGAAGTAACATCTTGGGCCAAACGTTCGGAATTTATATACAAACATTGATTATTGGTTAAAGATATGGTATATGTTTCAGCATCCAACGGTCTTATAAATGACTCCAAATGTTCTATTAAATGATCAAATTTAGCATGTAAACGTCTACTAGTTTCACGATTTGAATCCACATCAAAAACAAGTTGTGTCAAACAATTATCTTCTAAAGTTTGATAAAATAATTCACAGGGTTGTTCACGGCCAGAAGGAGTTAAGCCATAAATTGTACCCGTTATAGAGGCAGTTGAAACAACTTTATAGTTAAATTGTTGCAAGTCCATGGTTAGGAATTGCAGTGATGTCAAATTATTGCTAGTAAAGTAAGCTACCAAATAAGTTTCTTCAAAACTTTCAAAATATTGTAAATTACCATATTGTAAAGGTATACAATTTTCAGATGTTTGAACAGATTTTAAAACTCCTTGTTTTACAAATAATGTTGGAGCTGTAAGTTTAGCTTTATATAAAAAGATATTATGTAAAGAATCATATATACATAATTGTAAATCATCTTGTTCTCCTTGTAGTGTTAGGGAGGTAATGTAGGAATCTCCTTCTAATTTTAATTCCTGACTACACATAGGCGGTGGTATTATTGATTTTGAGAAATCCGTTAATAGCAAACGTTTGCCATCTATAACCGCTACTAGACCAGTTCTATTAAAACGATCTATAGCCCAGTACCATTTATATACCAAATATTGTCCAGATTCAAATATAATATGTAAAGTTTTCTCTTCACCCATACGATTATCCCAATTGAAATAATTTATTTTGTCTTCTTGGGGAAATTCTAATACTTGTTTTAAATACCAATGATAATTGCCTATAGTATACAAATATAATTTCTGTTGTGTTTTTAAGGCTAATATTTCTGAATCTGAACTCCATTTAATGAATTCTATAGGTTCTTCTTGTAGATCAAAGGGTAAGACAAGTTCACGATGTCTTAAACCATTTTTCTCAAAGAGGGCAATACAACTTTTGTTGGGAAATCTTTGTGGTACCGCAATCCAAGTACCAGAAGGTCTCCATGCAGTGGCCGGACTAAGATGTGGCTGCTTTTCAGCTACAAATTGTAGTTTACCTTCTTTATCAAATACTTTAAACGTACGACCACGAGTTTGACAAACGTATGAAACAACAAAATAGCCACCATCAGCACGCCAATCAATATGGATATCCTAAAAAAAAGTGAGATTCATTACAAACTAATGATTCAATGTAGAAAAGGTTGTTCACTGAACAATGTTAAGTAAGTTAGAAATGTTTTTTTTAGAAATAGCGGTAAAGTTACTGACAATTTTTTATGTAGAAAAAGTTGTTCAGTTACTGACAAATTTTTCAATTTTGAAAAAAAATTTCAGTAACTACCAAATTTTTCTATATAGAAAAAGTTTTACTGAGAATTTGTTCTATGTAGAAAAAGTTGTTCAGTAAGTAATACTTTTTTGGTATATAGAAGAAGTTGTTCAGTAACTGACAATTTTTTTTATAAAGTTGTTTAGTTACTGACAAATTTTTCTAAATGGAAAAAGTTGTTCAGGTTTGACAAATTTTTCTATAGAAAAAGTAGTTCAGTTACTGACAAATTTTTCTATATTGAAAAAGTTGTTCAGTTAATGACAAATTTTTCTATATAAAAAAGTTGTTTAGTTTCCGTCAAATTTTCCTATATAGAAAAAGTTGTTCAGTTCCCGAAAAATTGTTTTCTATATAGACGAAGTTGTTCAATTACTGAAAAATTTTTCTATATAGAACAAGTTGTTCAGTTGCTACAAATTTTTCTATATAAAAAAGCTGTTCAGTTACTTAAACACTTTTCTTTTTAGAAAAATTCGTTTAGTTACTGGCATATTTTTTCTATATAAAAAGTTGTTCGGTTAGCAAATTTTGCTATACAGAAAATGTTGTTCAGATGCGGGCGAATTTTTCTATATAGAAAAGGTTGTTCAGTTACTGACAATTTTTTCTATATAGAAATAGTTGTTCAGTTTCTGACAAATTATTCTATATAGAAAAAGTTGGTCAGCTGCTACAAAATTTTCCTATATAGAAAAAGTTGTACAATACTGAACAACTTTTTTCACTGACAAATTTTTCTATATAGAAAAAGTTGTTCAGTTACTGACAAATTTTTCTATATAGAAAAATTTGTGCAGTTACTGACAAATTTTTCAATATAGAAAATGTTGTGCAGTTACTGACAAATTTTTCTATATAGAAAAAGTTGTTCAGATACTGACAAATTTTTCTATATTATAAAAGTTGTTCAGTTACTTTTTCAACTTTTTCTAAATAGAAAAATTTTTCAGCAAATAACAACTTTTTCTATATATAAAAAAATGTTCAGTAACTGAACAAATTTTTACAAATACATAAATTTGTCAGTAACTGAACAACTTTTTCTATATAGAAAAATTTGTCAGTAACTGAACAATTTTTTTATATAGAAAAACTTCTCAGTAACTGAACAACTTTTTATTTATGCAAAAATATGTCAGCAACTTTTTCTATATAGAAAAATTTGTCAGTGAAAAAAGTTGTTCAGTTTTTGAGAATTTTTCCTATATAGAAAAATGTTTAAATAACAAAACAACTTTTTCTATATAGAAAATTTGTCAGTACCCGCACACCTTTTTCTATATAGAAAAATTTGTCAAAAAATTAACAACTTTGTCTATATAGAAAAATTTTTCAAAAACTGAACAACTTTTTCTATATAGAAAAATTTGTCAAAAACTGAACAACTTTTTCTATATAGAAAAATTTGTCAGTAACTGAACAACTTGTTCTATATAAAAAAATTTGTCATTAAAGAAACAACTTTTTCTATATAGAAAAATTTGTCAGTAACTGAACAACTTTTTCTATATAGAAAAATTTGTCAGTAACTGAACAACTTTTTCTTTAAAGAAGAATTGTCTTTATAGAAAAATTTTTTATTTTAAAAAATTTGTCAGTAATTGAACAACTTTTTCTATATAGAAAAATTTGTCAGTAACTGAACAACTTTTTCTATATAAAAAAAATTGTCAGTAACTGAACAAATTTTTCTGCCAATTTTTTTTTAAATAAAAAACGAAGTTCAGTTCAAATTTTTCTATAAAGACAAATTCATCTTTGAAGAAAAAGTTGTTCAGTTACTGACAAATTTTTCTATGTAGAAAAAGTTGTTCAGTTACTGACAAATTTTTCTATATAGAAAAAGCTGTTCAGTTACTGACAAATGTTTCTATATAGAAAAAGTTGTCAGTAAATGAACAACTTTTTCTATAAACAAATTTTTATATCGAAAAAGTTGTTCAGTTTTTCATAAATTTTTCTATATAGAAAAATTTGTTCAGTTACTGATAAATTTTCTAAATAGAAAAAGTTTTTCAGTTACTGGCAAATTTTTCTGTATAGAAAAAATTGTTGAGTTACTGACAAATTTTTCTACATAAAGATGTTCAATTAAGGAAAAATGTTTCTATGTAGAAAAAGTTGTTTAGTTTTTGACAAATTTTTTGTATAGAAAAAGTTGTTCAGTTTTGATAAATTTTCCTTTATAGAAAGTTTTTCAGTTTTTGACAAATTTTTCTATATAGAAAAAGTTGTTCAGCTATTGACAAATTTTTCTATATAGAAAAAGTTGTTCAGTTACTGACATTTTTTTTCTATATAGAAAAAGTTGTTCAGTTACTGACAAATTTTTCTATATAAAAGAAGTTGTTCAGTTTATGACAAATTTTTCTATTGGAAAGTTGTTCAGTTACAGACAAGTTTTTCTGTATAAAGAACAACTTTAAAGTTGTTCAGTTACAGACAAAGTTTTTTATATAGACAAATTTGTTGTTTTTGAACATAGAAAATTGTTTGCTTATTTACTAACACTTTTTGTAGTTGTACTTTCGAAAATTTCCATTTCTATAACAAATTCCTAAAAGTAAATTTACCTTTGGTAATTCCTCAACTTTAACCCCTGCTGCTTCTTCCAATTTCTTCTTAGCCGCCTGTTTACCTTCTGAACCATGGAACTGTGTTTCTTTTTTACCCCAACCAACATTCATAAATTCACCCTCTGCCTCAGATGTTTCATCACTCAATACATATTCTGTTATGGGATCATATGTACAAGTCATTACCACTACAGAATGAGCTTTAGTAACAAATACCACAACTTCCTGATCAGGACTCCAAGACATACATTCAATACCAACATCACAAAATGTTCCTTCGTTTACTTGTTGAGTTTCAGGATTTACTAACAATACTTCACCGACACCGGTGGCTAAACAAATTTCATTATCCAAAGCTAAATATTCTGCCGCTACAATATCGGGAACTTCAAAAAGGACCTTAGGAGGCTCCGTTGAGGAGGGTTTATAAGAATACAATTTGTCATTAGTCACCAAATAACGTGTACCAGTAGATTTTATGGAATTTGGATTAAGTAAAAGAAATTTGGATTCTTTTATGCCTTCAGTATATTGTTGGCAATATTTTAATTTTAAATTACGCATTTTTTTATTAAAGTTTTGCGATAATTTTCTTTTAGTTTTTATTTATTTATAAAAAATTACACCACGTTGCCGTAATAATTTAAAAGAAAACAAAAAACATTTGTTATTCTTGTAATTCACTGTGAATGGTGGATCCCGAACAGTGGTGATAACTTTACAAAAAAAAAATCGCTTAAAAAATTATTAGTGTTTGTACACAATTCAGCAGCAATCAGCAAAATTTCTAAATCTTATGGTGATTTCTTTTCTGAAAATTTTTTTTGCCTTTTTAGGGTATACATTTTTAAAATGTTAAACTCACACCTTCAAAAATTTGCATTTTATTTGACTGGAATAGAACACAACATCCAGAAATACTCTGCCCTGTATTTTTTAACAGCTGTTTTGAGAAAACAACACAGAAAAAGTCAGTTGTTGTATAAGGCAATTTCAACCCCGTGATTTTTTACGGGGTAAAAAGTGCAACTTTTTTGCACTTTATAGGGCAGACATTTTTAGAAAAGAACACGATATTCCTTATAAGGGTTGACATTTTTTTAGAAAATAACACAAAAACATAATTTTTGGGCCGAAATGCAAAAAAAAGGCACATTTTTTGCCAGAAACTATGGCGTTTTCTTTTCTGAAACAAAATCACAGACTAAATGTAGGAACAGAACAAGCACGGCACGGTGGACGGTTTCCAATTAGAATGAGTTTTGCCACCTTTAAAAAATAGAACAAGTTTTATTTTACATCTGCGCCGGCCACCGGTTTAATCTGTCAAATCGTATGGAAAAAGTCGTGCCGGGCTTGTTCTGTCACAATAATACAGACTCGACAATTATGACAGGTGTCAAAAAGTAAAGTTAATTTTTTCAAATATTTTAATAATTAGGTTAGAAAGAGAATACTAATATAGCGCGCCATAAGAAATATAGATGCCAGATCGGTTTTTATTGTTTTTCTACCAATTGGTAGAAAATGTTGCCATGTTAGCTTAAATTTAGCTAAAACCCGATCTGTTTTCTCCTAAACTCGCTTAGTTTTTCCCAATTTTTGTTATAAAATTCTACTGTCGTGTCTGTATGTATATGGTCTATGCAATACGTCTATTTAGATTGTGCCTTCACGGTAATTTTTGTGCCCATGTTCGCCAATAGTGGCAATCGACCTTCGTGCCGTGCTGGTTCTGTTCTGTATTAAAAACCCTATACTTTTTAGAGATGGTATTAAATAAAAATTCACTGGAAAAAATTTTCTAGAAAAATTTCGATTTTTTATGTATTTTTTATTATAATTTTACTTGATTAGCTTATTTAATAAAAAAAAAATAATAAAAAATACAAAAAATCTAAATTTTTTTCATTAGTTTTTTTTTTAAATATCGTTTAGGTATTCTTCGCTATTTCTTCGACATGTCAGAACAAATAAATTTTTTTATAGAGAATGTATTACCAAGACCAACTACAAACATATTATGTAAGCTTATTAAAACTAAAAAAAAAAATTTTAGAGTAAGACCCTAATCATCCAAATTTTTTTTTTTTTTGTGGTCACTTTTGGAACTGAAATACTTGTCCGACCAAAATTAAACTTTTTGTCGTTAATAAGCTAATCAAGCTAAATTAAAAAAAAAAATAAAAAACGATTTTTTTTTTATTGTGTGAAAATATCTTTTTTAAGACCCAAAGTTTGAGGCTCAGTAGCGACCCCTTAATGAAAAAATCTGTAAAAAATCACGTGTTATTTTTTCGCGGTGCTTAATATATATTCCGGGTGGCCCATACAAAAATAAAAAGTTCCATATCGTTTGTTTATTTTTGGTATGACCCAAAGACCATTTTTGGGAAAATGGAGTTAGGAATCCATTGTATATGATTAATATGTCCTCTTTCCAAATCCGTAATCTATTTTTTTATATATCGTATAAATTAGAAGATATCCAGCCCTAACTTTGCTTCATAACCCCAATATTAACAATGTCTTAACATTGGTTTGCTGCATACGCCAATTTTCTGCACATGCAGCAAATTTTACATATAAAAGTTAAAATATTTTTCTCTACTTTTGTTTTGATGCATATAACGTTGAAAGGGTGCATATCAAAACAAACTAAAAATTGACGCTTGGTTATTGGTGTGACCCATAAACCATTTGCCAAATGGAATTAGAAATCAATTGTTTATGATTGTTATGCACTTTATTTTCATCCGGAATGAATTTATTGTAAGATTTTAAAGATATCCAGCCCCAACTTTGCTAATTATAGCCAAAATTAAAGATAATTTAATAAGGTAAACTCAGGTTGACTTTGACCCACGTGAAAGAAAATTAAATTTTTTTAAGAAAATATTCATTTAAACGGGATATGGAGCAAAACGCGACCAAGTCTTTTTTTGTTAAAATCATAATAACTTTCGATATCTTGTGCAAAAACGTATAAAAATTTATATTTTTTCTTAAAACATTTTAAGCAATCGATACCAAAAGTAAAAAACAAATCTATCGTGTAGATTTTTAATAAAGTTGATGAGAAGTTTCTTTTTCGTTTTTCTCAAAACAAAGTAAATGGTCTTTGGGTCATACCAAAAATAAGCAAACGATATGTTGGCCTAGTGCCCATGTTGGCTTATAGTGGCAATCCTCCGTCGTGCCGTGCTGGTTCTGTTCTGTATTAAAACCCCACTGTTGCCAACTTGGAGGTTTTCCCGCTAAATCTAGCGCTTTTTGTTTCGATTTAGCGTGGTAAAATTGGTTTTAGCGGGAACGGTGCTTTAGCGGGAAAATCTAGCGCTTTTTGTTTGGATTTAGTGGAACAAATTTAGTTTTTTCTTCCAATTTTTCTTTTTTTTTTTTCAATCGAAAACGCCAATTTTGTCGAGTTTTAGCGCTTATTTTTGTAACTTAGCGGGGGAATTTTTATTTTCCCGCTAAATTTTTTTCGGCGGTTTCTTGCGCGTTTTTAGTGAAAAGTCAATTTTCGTAGAAAAATAATTTGGAGGTTTTTTTTTAATTTTTCTTTTTTGTCAATCAAAAATGCCAAGTTTTTCGGTTTTTAGAGTTTTTTTTCGTAATTTAGAGGCAGAATTTTAAAATTTCCCCGCTAAATTTATTTTTGGCAGACAAGGGAAAAGTGTAAAACTTAAAACTCTTCAATGAAAAAAAACCAAAAGTATTTTTTCCAAAAAAATTTAATTCAATTTTTAAATAAATTTCCTACAATTTTAAAATAAAACTCGGTACCGAGTTTTAAAAATAAAACTCCGAAATAAAAAGAGTTTTATTTTCATACAATTAATTTTATTTTAAGTAAACAAAAAATATTTTTGGTTTTTAACATTTTTATGTAAAACAGTTGATAATATGATAAAAATATGACCTCACGAAATAGTAAAATTAGTTGAAACTAAATTCATCTTATTTAAATTTATTAATACTCCTAATAGAACCCTTATTTGTGAAAAAAACTTTCTATTAACGAAATATTGCACTAAAAATGTGTTCTCTTAATATTTTGTTGGTTTTTTGCATAAAAAATATTTTTGCAAAAATCGCGTATAAACTTAAAAAATAAAAAAAAAAATACTGCAAAATTAAATGTATAAACTAAATAGATTTTGCCCTCCTAATTCCAAATCTGCTTTAAATATGCGTTTACAGTTTTTAAGATATTCGCGTTTGAAGATTCGAATAACCGCTTATTTAGTACTTTCTGTAGTTCCACTCTTACTTATTCGAAAATTGGAACCAGAAAATTTTATGGGTAGTAATAGACCTCGTGAACCCAGATTGTTTCGATCCATTTTCAAAATACTCAAGACTGGAAATAATACTGTAAACAAATTTAAGCATCAATGACCACTAGTGAGACAAGTAATGGATACAGACGCACCATGTCTTTAATATCTAAGAACTCGCTAATTTTGAGCAAAAGGTTCAGCATGTGTAACTGTTCCAAAACCAATAAAACGAAGATTTAAATAATATTATTTTTGTTAAGGGGGGTTTAAAGAAAAAATAAACAGCCTTTATGTGATTTTTTAAGCAGCGATAAAAAATAAAAACGCAATCTTTTTTAATTCTTTTTTTTGTGATTTGAAAAATAATTTATTGCAATATTTTTAAAATTTCATAACACAAAATTTGAGGAACTGATTTTTCCACTTAATTGTAGAATGTTTTTTTAAAGGAAAACGGCTGCAATTGTACAGCTACAAGTACTGTACCGATTTTGATGAAATATTTTTGATTTGTAGATTATTAAATTCTCTAGTACTTATCGTGGACATTTTTTAAAATTTTGACCTAATTATGTTTTTTTGAAAGAAGAAAAGTACATTTTTTAAGTTTATATTAGCATAATTTCAACAAAAATTAATATTTTTCAAAAATGGCTAGTAGGTACTAGAAAATTTTATAATTTACAAATAAAAAAAAATTCATCAAAATAGGTTCAGTAGTTTTTGCTGTACAACTGCATCCGATTTTCTCTTTAAAAAATAAGAAATGAGTGGCAACCCTGGAAATTCTTGTTGACCAAATTTTGTGTAATAAAGTTTTAAAAATATTACAATAATTCATCTTGCAAATAAAAAAAACAGAATTAAAAAATATTGCCGATTAATATTTTTATAGCTGTTTAAAAATTGCTCACGTTAAGACTAATTTTTTCCTTTATACCCCCTTAAACCTAATGAAAATATTTAAGATGAGATACATTATTTTTATCTAAACTCTACTATACATATATTTATATTATTTTCAAAAATAATATCAAAATAAATTTCTTTCTATTTTTAAGGTAAAATAAAACTCTTTTTTTTGAGAGAGTTTTATTTTTGAAATTATAAAACTCCAAAATTTTGAAGAGTTTTATTTTTTGAAATTATAAAACACCAACATTTTTAAGAGTTTTATTTCAAAACAAAATTAAATTTGAATAATTTAAACATTATTTTAATAAAGTACGGAGTTTTTCCTTGTCTGATTTTTGGTGGTTTCTAGCGCTTTTTTGGTGAAATTTAGAGGTTTTTGGTTAAAAATAGTTGGCAACCCTATACTTTTTTAGAGATGGTATAAAAACTCGCTACTTTTCTTGTAAAATTTCGTTATTTTTCAACGATTTTCAAAAAAGTATTGCCAACATAAAAAAAATCAAAACAAAATCACCAAACACTTCCTAAATTTTTTCATAGTTGTGAATTGTAAAGTCTGTGAATATTTTTGTGTGTTGACGAATGTAGTAAATTTATTTAAAAAAATCATATTTAAAACCTTAGAAAATTAATAAAAATTATTTATATTGCTTAAATAAATCTATATTTAGCATAATATTAAAAGTTAAGTGCGAAAAACTAACGGTAAAAATGAATAAAGTGCGTTTAAAAATAACCATATGAGAAAAAAAAATCAGGAATTTTTGTATTTTCTTATTTTTTTCGTTTTTTCTTCATACAAATAGGCATGTTTTACCACTTTGCTATTAAAGTGTTAGTGAGTGAGTTTTGTGAATGTGTGTAAAATGAAAACGTAAAAAAAAACGACAAAAATATATTGGAAAAATACAAAAAAGCAATCTTAAGAAATTCCATTAAAATAAAATTACGAAAAAAAGTGTGTGTAAAAAAAAGTAAAAAACAAAAATTACGATGTATGAATTGGTGGAATAACAAATAAAAATAATATTGCAAAACGCAAACATATACAAAAAAAATTATATTAATAACAGAAAAACAAACAACAAAAATAAATTAAATAAACAAAATAAGGAAAAAAAAATTAAGCAAATTTATCTAAAGATCAAAAGTGAAGAAATGTAAAATTTTCTAATAAAGATTTTAAGCAATAAAAAGTGTAACAAAAAAAAAAAAACCCCGAAAAAAAAAAACGCAGACAATTAATAACAAATAATTTTTTGTTGGAAAGAGCTGTAAATTTAAAGGTAAGTGTTGATCATATATAACAAAAAAAAAATAAAATAGGGTGTGCTTTTTAAACATCAGGTGTATTTCATATTTTGTTTTTTTTTTATTGTCTTAACGTTCCAATTCAGTCAACCGACGACAACCAACAACCACATCCAGTGACAAAGATCGAGAATTATCTTTTTTTTCTTGTCGCATTTATTTTTAAATACATTTTGTTGTTTGATTTTTTTATAGCAATTTTTATAATAAAATTGTGACAAAATTTTACACCTGCAAATTTTAATCATCATAAAAAATTTTATTAATTTTTTTAACATCATTATTTTGCTTTTTATAGCATTTTACTTTGTAAAAAAAAACATAAATTTGGGGGTTGTTTGTTGTTGTATTTTTTGGCCCCAGACAAATGTCTGCTGTGTTAATTTTTTTCCTTGTAATTCCTTGTAAATGTAACACTAATCCAATGATGTCAACATAAGTGTTGTTAATATACATTTTAGCGATTTTTAAAAATTGCAGATTTTAAGATATTTTTTTATATGAAAAATATCTCAGAATCTGAGAATTTTTCTATATAAAAACAAATATCTCAGAATCTGAGAATTTTTTACATGAAAAATAAATATTCCATAATCTTAGAATTTTTCTATAGGAAAAATATAACAGAAGCTGAGAATTTTTCTATATGCAAAGTATCTCAGAATCTGAAAATTTTTCTATATAAAAAATATCTCAGAATCTAAGAATTTTTTTATACGAAAAATATTTCAGAATCTCAAAATTTTTTTACATGAAAAATATTTCAGAATCTGCTAATTTTTTTATATAAAAAATATTTCAGAATCTGAGAACTTTTCTGTATCAAAAACATGTCATAATCTGAAAATTTTTTATATGAAAAATATCACAGAATCTAAGAATTTTTCTATAAAGAAAAATTCTCAGATTCTGAGACTATTTTTCTATATAGAAAAATTTTCCGATTCTAGGATATTCTTGATATAGAAAAATTCTAGGATTTTGAGATATTTTTCATAAAAATTTTCATATTCTGAGATATTCTTCATATAGAAAAATTCTCTGAGAATTTTTCTATATAGAAAAATAGTCTCAGAATCTGAGAATTTTTTATATGAAAAATATCGCAGATTCTAAGACTATTTTTCTATATAGAAAAAGTTCTCAGATTCTGAGACTATTTTTCTATATAGAAAATTCTCAGATTCTGAGACTATTTTTCTATATAGAAAAATTCACACATTCTGAGACTATTTTTCTATATAGAAAAATTCACAGATTCTGAGACTATTTTTCTATATAGAAAAATTCTCAGATTCTGAGACTATTTTTCTATATAGAAAAATTCACAGATTCTGAGACTATTTTTCTATATAGAAAAATTCTCATATTTTGAGATTACTTTTCTATATAGAAAAATTCTCAGACTCTGAGACTATTTTTCTATATAAAAAAATTCACTATTCAAATAGTCTCAGAATCTGAGAATTTTTCTATATAGAAAAATAGTCTCAGAATCTGAGAATTTTTCTATATAGAAAAGTAATCTCAAAATATGAGAATTTTTCTCAGAATCTGAGAATGTTTCTATATAGATAAATAGTCTCAAAATCTGAAAATTTTTCTAGAAAAACAGTCTCAAAATCTGAGAATTTTTCAATATAGAAAAATAGTCTCAGAATCTAAGAATTTTTCTATATAGAAAAATAGTCTCAAAATCTAAGAATTTTTCTGTTTAGAAAAATAGTCTCAAAATCTGAGAATTTTTCTATATAGAAAAATTCTCAGATTCTGAGACTATTTTTCTATATAGAAAAATTCTCAGATTCTGAGACTATTTTTCTATATAGAAAAATTCTCAGATTCTGAGACTATTTTTCTATATAGAAAAATTCTCAGATTCTGAGACTATTTTTCTATATAGAAAAATTCTCAGATTCTGAGACTATTTTTCTATATAGAAAAATTCTCAGATTCTGAGACTATTTTTCTATATAGAAAAATTCTCAGATTCTGAGACTATTTTTCTATATAGAAAAATTCTCAGATTCTGAGACTATTTTTCTATATAGAAAAATTCTCAGATTCTGAGACTATTTTTCTATATAGAAAAATTCTCAGATTCTGAGACTATTTTTCTGTGATATTTTTCATATAATAAAATTTTCAGATTCTGAGATATTTTTTCATATAGAAATATTCTCAGATTCTGAGACTATTTTTCTGTGATATTTTTCATATAATAAAATTTTCAGATTCTGAGGTATTTTTTCATATAGAAATATTCTCAGATTCTGAGACTATTTTTCTATATAGAAAAATTCTCAGATTCTGATACTATTTTTCTATATAGAAAAATTCTCAGATTCTAAAACTATTTTTCTATATAGAAAAATTCTCAGATTCTAAAACTATTTTTCTATATAGAAAAATTCTCAGATTCTAGGATATTTTTCATAAAGAAAAATTATTAGAATTTTCAAACGGTTTTTCTTTTCTTAAAGTCTTGGCCTCACTGTTTAATGTATCTGTATAGTTGTTGTCAATCTTGTTATCATTTCCTTTTTTTTTTGTTCCTGTTATGTGTTTATCTCCATCATCCGTTACGACAACTCCTACATCTTTCGTTTATTACAATTTGAAGGACATTTTTCATTTATTTTTCATGGGAGCTTTTCTTATTTACTTCTCTTTCTCTATTTTTATCTCGTATCTTCTTTGGCGATGTTTTAGGGACGCACCCATTATGCAAAAATATTTGTTAGTATTTATTACAATTAACAAAAGCTGAATGCAATAAACTTATCAATTGAAATTAAAATTTTATCTATGAAGGTTTTTTTTTTTTTTATTAGCGAAATTAAAAGATAAGAATATTTAATTAACTTGCATTTAATAAACTGACCTTGATTTAATTAAGTAAACACAATGTGAACTTTGATGTAGGTTAGGATTTAGTAATTGTTGGCACATTAACTTTGTCCTAATTAAATTACAAATTTGCTTCGACAGGATATAATTTATAAAAAGGGACATAAAACATTTTTTAAGAATTTTTCTATAAGAAAACTGTCTTAGAATCTGAGAATTTCTTTGAAGGGAATGTGTCTCAGAAATTTCAATCACAACTGACATCAGAATCTATTGGTGATTTCTTTTCTAAAAAAAAATGTTTGCCTTTTTAAGGCATACATTTTTAAAATGTTTAACTCACACCTTCAAAAACTTGCATTTTATTTGACTGGAATAGAACACAACATCCAGAAATACTCTGCCCTGTATTTTTTAACAGCTGTTTTGAGAAAAAAACACAGAAAATGTCAGCTGTTGTATAAGGCAATTTCAACCCCGTGATTTTTTACGGGGTAAAAAGTGCAACTTTTTTGCACTTTATATGGCAGACATTTTTAGAAAAGAACACGATATTCTTTATAAGGGTTGACATTTTTTAGAAAAGAACACAAAAACATAATTTTTGGGGCGAAATGCAAAAAAAGGCACATTTTTTGCCAGAAAAGAAAACACCATATGTGTGCTGACTTAAAACGTCCGCTGCCCCTGACAACTTATCTCAAAATTTGAAAATTTTTCTATGGGAAAAATGTTTTAGAATCTCAGAAATGTGTCAGAATCTGAAAACTTTTCTTTCAGAAAAATATTTCAGAATCTGAGAATTTTTCGGTATCCAATTGTGTCAAAATCAGAGAATTTATCCATTATGTCACAATTCACAGTGTCTCATAATCTGAGAATTTTAAATCTTTTCTACTTATAAATTCTTTCAGAATATAAAATTTTATTCATATTTTATTAGATTTAATTGATTTTTTTTCCTGCCTTGCATGCAGTAAATAAATTAATTTTTTATTTAACAAAAGCTATCAGAATTGTGATAACTTTTTCCAATATGAAAATAATTTATTTTTCAATGAAAAGATAATCTATCTGTAATAAATTGATTGTTTTTACGTAAAATTTTTCCAATAGCTTAAGTAAATTATATTTTTTTTTACGATTTGCTTATTTATTTTTCTATACCCTACACGAAGTATTGAGATAAAAGCATTTTTTCAAGACCATCAAAAATTTAAATCTTCATTCAATTTTTCAATTTATTAAGTTTGACTTAATTAATGTTTGTATTAATTCTTTGAATTGATTTTTTTTAGTAATTTTTGTAAAAAAAAAAAAAATTTTTGAGTGTAAAATTTTTTTTTTGAGTGTAAACATTTTTTTGTGTGAAACAGAAATACTTTGTTTACTATATTTTCAACACGTGAATTAGAAACAAAACCTTTAAAATTCCACGGTATTACTCATATCTTCTGAACCTGGAGCGATTTTCAATACCAACCTGGCCAGAAAAAAAAATATATATGCCAAGTCCTAGTAGCCTATATTTTGACTTTCGTAGCCTATAATTTCCCTAGTAGCCTATGATTTGACTTAATTTACTTTTCGGTAGTTGTTTTAGCGGTATTCGTTTGGGGGGGCGAGCACCTTACCCCTCAAAATAAATGTTCACAAATTTATTATTACCTCCAACCACAGTATGGACTCCATACTATGGAGGCATACTCACTTTGTCATTCCGTTTGTAACGCATCGAAATATCTGTCTAGGACCCCATAAAGTAAATATTATTGATCAGTGATCGATTCTAAGACATTCTAGCTATGTTCGTTCGTCCGTCCGTCTGTCTGTGACAAGACACGATATCTGTTCAATAATATAAATATTATTGATCAGCGATCGATTCTAAGTCATTCTACACACCCCTCTTCAAGTCTGTTAAGGTTGTGTTGAAATGTTGACAAAATCAGCTAATGGCCTTTCACTCCTTTATACTATTTTGAACTTTAAAAATTGTTAACAGGAAAATTCTAGCTGATCCTGTTTTCGAATTATTGCTTAATAATTACACTGTTCGACAACATAAACCTCCCAGTGAAATATCCAACTGATTACACTGTACAACACAAAAAAAAATTACAAGGTCAGACCAAAAAATTTTGATAGAAGAGACAAAAAAAAATACACGTGTATCGGCGTTTTGAAAGTTTACATCTGGGTTTCATTTTAGGGGGAGGTGAAGTTTCCCCCAAATGCAAATGTTGTATTGTCAATCGTCATTGAATATCGAGTGAAGCTTACGTTTAAAGTATATGGTGTTTTAAGAAAATTTATGTAAAATGTTACGGAGAACATTTTTGTGGAATATGTTAACCCTCTAACTGCTCAAGATAAGGGTCTTTTTTGTCCTTCTTTTCAAAAAGAGCAAAAAACACCATTAAAACAGGGATTTAAGGGGTTTAAATATTCCGCAAAAATATCCGCCGTAAAATTTTACTATAAGTCCTGAATACACCAAAACGGAAAACTTAACAAGAAAGTCAGAAATAAGACACAACAAAAGAGAGCTTAGGGTTAATTACGCATTTATAAAGAAAATCGAGTTAAGCTTACGTTTAAAGTATATGGTGTGTTCAGCAAATTTATGTAAAATGTTACGGAGAACATTTTTGTAGAATATGTTAACCCTTAAAATTTTACTTTACGGCGAATATTTGTTCGGAACATTTAAACCCCTTAAATCCCTGTTTTAATGGTGTTTTTTGCTCTTTTTGAAAAGAAGGACAAAAAAGACCCTTATCGTGAGGAGCTAGAGGGTTAATATATTTCACAAAAATGTTCTCCGTAATATTTTATATAAAATTGCTGAACACACCATATACAGCTTACGTTTAAGCTTCACTCGATATTTAATGACGATTTACTATACAACATTTGCATTTGGGGGAAACTTTACCTCCCCCTAAAATGAAACCCAGATGTAAACTTTCAAAACGCCGATACACGTGTATTTTTTTTTTGTCTCTTCTATCAAAATTTTTTGGTCTGACCTTGTTTTTTTTGGAAAAAAATTGATTTTGTTGTTCAGTGTTATTATAGGTTTTGCTTTCTTGAATCCAAATCTGTCATCCAATTTTTTCTGGCACGTACCGCTTTTGAGATATTCGCTATTAAAAAGTGAAAAAAAAACAATTTTGGGCGTTCGGGCGTCCACTGTTATGGTGCTTCCAACAAATATGACTTGAGTTCATATGAGTCCTGATTCCATAACTGCAATTCAAATTTTTCTAGCATGTCCCGTTTTTGAGATATTCGCCTTCGAGATTTTTGCGTGGAAAAATATTCAAACACCAATATCTCGAAAACGGAACATGCTAGAAAAATTTGAATTGCAGTTTTGGAAGCAGGATGTCCATTTTTTATAAAAATCAAGTCCTATTTTTGGAAGAATCTCTAACAGTGGACCACCAAATGTGCGAAATTATTGGTTTTTTGACTTTTTAACAGAGAACATCTCAAAAACGGTACGTGCTAGAAAAAAATGGATGGCAGATTTGGATACAGGAGAGCAAAATCAATAGGAATCAGTTGGATTTTTCTCTGTCAGGTTTTTGTTGTCGAACAGTGTAATTATTTACCAAAAACTCAAAAACATGATCAGCTAGGATTTTCGTGTTAACGATTTTTAAAGTTTAAAACAAAGAGGAGTGAAATACAATTAGCCGATTTTGTCACCATTTTAACACAACCTAAACTTGCTGGAAGAAGGGTGTGTATAATTGATTTTCTTCGAATTACAATTGATCTTTTTCGAATCACACTTGATCTTTTTCGAATTACAAATAGAATTCTTAATTACAATTGATCTATTTCGAATTAGAATTGATCTGTTTCTAATTAGAATTGATCTTTTCAGAATTACAATTGATGTGTTTCTAATTAGAATTGATCTTTTTCGAATTACAGTTGATCTTTTTCGAATTACAGTTGATCTTTTTCGAATTACAATTGATCTTTTTCGAATTACAAATGGAATTTTCGAATTAGAAATGGAATTGTCGAATTACTAGTAAAATCTTCGCATTACAAATAGTATCTTTGAATTACAAATAAAATCGTCGATTTTTCGAAATACTTCTGTAAATGGTGTAGTTAACCAATTAACGATCACATACAAGCATACTTGACCAAGGATTTTTGGAGATTTTATTTGTCAAAGTAAAAGATGTTTCAAAAGATGAATTGCGAAGAAATTTTAGGGCAACAAAAGTGTAGCATTATGTAAATTTTTGATTGAATCCACTTACTGTAAGCCCTCAAAGTTTTGTAAACTAATAAACTCAATTTTAGGGTAATATAATCTTTATTTGTCCAGCGAAATTCTGTTCAAGAAGGGGGTTTAGAGATGAAATTTTTAGTAGAATATCTATTTTTGAGTTACAGATCTTAATTATCGAAGAGAAATCCAAATAGATTTGGCCAAAACTGCGTAACTGTTAAAATTTTTCAAACAATAAAAATAAGGCGGAAGGTTGGGGTTAAGTGGCTCAATTTTTTGTAGCGTAAATATTATGAGGTCAAAAATCACGAAAATAAAAAACGGTTTCGGACGAAAATGTATAGTAGGGTTATGACTTTTTTTTTGCGACATCCTCCATTCACGGAATCGTGTAGGGCATGGAAAAATACTAAGAAATATGCTTATGATTTTTCCCGATCGTGAAAAAAGTTCACGCACCAAACGCATTGAAGTTTTATGTAAACAATTTTTTTTTTTTAATTAATAAAAGTGATAACTAACTAAAATTTTTGTTGTTTTTTATTATAATCCTACATACAAATGTGTTTCACACCATTTTGTTACGAAAGTTTCGATAATTCGCGATATAACTTGGTTATTAAGAGAAAAGTGAAACTTTAATAAAAAAAATAAAAAAATCGTATATACAAAACTTCAATGCATTTGGTGCGTGAAGTTTTTTCACGATCGCGAAAAACTAAACTAACAGTTTTTAGTTATTTTCCATGCCCTACACGATTCCGAGGATGGAGGTTGCATATTTGCTAAAAATGCAAAAAGTACTAACCCTAATGTATAGTCGTCAAAGGTTTAAAGAGATAATAATGGTTTAATGATAGCTAAAAACTAATGAAAGGCACCGTAATGTCGAGGCACAGACTCGACATAAGTGACAGGTGTCAAAAAAGGAGTCTTTAACCATATGGTTAATATTTTCAAATTATTCTACTAATTAAGTTAGAAAGAGAAAGCTTATATAACGCGCCATAAGAAAAATAGATGCCAAATCGGTTTTTAAAGTGTTGCCATGTTAGATAAAAACTAACTAAAAACCGTTCTATTTTCTCCAAATATCGCTTACTTTTTCCCCATTTTTTTGTTATAAAATAATTTTCTTATATATTCTTTATATTTAAATGTAGGTATTTGAAATGTCATCAATGCTGAATATAACCCTCTTACTTATTATTTTTATTAATATTTCGTATTTTTCTGTTTTATTTTTTTATATTTGCAAATATTTGTTTATCAATTCGTGTATTGCCTTTTATAGTTTTAGATTGTATGTGTGAGTGACGTGACGATTTACTTTGAAGCAAGTCACCTTCATTTGATTTGCTCAATCCATAAAACACACAAATACACACCTGTGCTTAAAGTTTTAAACAAAAAAAAAAAAAACAGGTGATAATTTTTTTTTTTAATTTTATAAAGTACAAATATTACGGAGCGAAGCCCCAGTATTGGGTTGTGTTATGTGAGTTTGTATTCATTCCACTTTAAATTAATAACAAGTGGCAACATCATCAGTCAGCAATAATAAACAGCATCATCACTAAATCACACAACCGCCCATAGACTCCTGAAAAATAAATACTATAAATATATATGAAAAAAAAAACAGTTTTGTCACTTTATAATGATGTTGTTGCTATTTTTTTTTTCTTTTGGCTTGTTCTTTAAACGTCATATAGAGTATTTTTATACATACACACTTAATGCACTATGGGACGAAAAGATTTAAGTAGATTTAGCAATTAGTTAACGACAAAGTAAACAATACTAAACCCACCCAGCCGAGCAATAATAAATCAAGATTTTGGCAGCACAGCTTCTTCTTATAGCATATCCAAAGAGAGCTCTTCAGGGTGCAGTAATATAAGGGGAAAAACAAATACGCCTAATAAAAGACGTTCAATTAGCAGGTTGGGTGGAAAACGCAGGAAATTAGTTCTCGTGGAGAACGAGTCTTCGTCTTATGCTTTAATAAATTCATTAATTTCCTAATAAACGTTCATATTTCCAGCAGAATCACTACTACTACCACTATCAAATTTTTCATATTTAGAATTGTTGAACTTTTTTTTGTTAAACTTTTACCTCCATCTTCTCGAAAACTTGACGTAATGCAAAACTTTGAGAACCAGATTCGGAATCACCATTGAAAAGTAAATCGAAAACGTGTGGCCAGATCCCAGATGCATTAAAAAATTTTACAAAAAAAATTTTTCTCAAAAATTCTCAAAAACACTTTTTGAGAACTTTGACCTTAACTTTCTTAACCCTTAATATCCTGACTTTTTTTTTTTGAGCCGAAAAAAATATATGTTATAAAACTCGAAATTCTAAACAACTTTTGTTTTACGACTTTGTTTTTAGGTTACATTTACCTGAACTATGTGAAGAAAACCTGGTTGGACCCTTGCGAATCAACCAGGCACTCGGGGATCAAAATTTTACCAAGGTTTTTTTTGGAACACATTTTTTTGTTTTAAACATTCTGAAAATTCAGAAAATTCACGGAAATAATTTTTTCAGCTTCGATTTCGACGTATTTAACACAAAAAATGATTTTTCGAATGAGTATGAGTGTCAATAAAAGGTGCTTCTAAGCGGGGAAAGGCGAAAATGTTAGATATTGTATCAATAAACAGTGTTTAAGTCACAGAAGGAAGTTTCAACAAAAATTGTTTAACAAAGTTAACGATTTTTTTGGTTGGTTCCTTGCGGAACCAGTAGGATATTAAGGGTTAAAACACTGACGTGATAGAAAAATTTTAAAACCAGATCCGGAAACAGCATCGATAGGTCAATTGAAATCTATTTGTTAGGTCTACGATGTAACTTCGAAACTTGGATTGTATTCATTCCCTAAACGAACTAGGCCGCAAAAATCAACTAGGTTAGATTAGGTTGTAAGTGGCTGCTGAAGTTTTACGTCAACACACGTAGACTCTGAGGTCCATTGTGATACCACGGGACCGTAATAGGTTTCCCTACTAGTCCCTGTCGTTAAACCAGTTTGAGCTTCTTATCTTATGAAACTCCTTAGATGTTGAATTTTGACATCCGACAAATCAGAAAGATCGTACAGCTCCCTAGATCCCAGTGAAGCAAGTCTCTGACCAGAATGTGCCGGGATTTGGCAAATAAAGTGTTCGATAGTTTCCAACTCCTCTTCATCCATGCAACTTCGGCAAAAGTTATTCGACGGCACGTTTAACCGCTCTGCGTGCTTCCCTATAAGACAGTGTCCGGTAATTATAGAAACCACCGTCGAAATCTCTTCTCTTGGAAGCGATATCAGCTCACTTGTGCGCCCCTGATTAAGAGAAGACCAAATCAGTCATTTTGTCTCACACGTCCATCCATTTGCCCATCTTTGATTAGTCTCCGTCGCAGAACAAAGCCGTAGGTTTTGCTTGCAAGTTTCTAGAGGCATACCAACACATTCCAATTCTGTTGGAACCTGTAAGGTAGTTCCTAGTCTTGCAAGCTCATCGGCTTTGCAATTCCCTGGAATGTCTCTGAATGTTAAGGGCAGATCTTGTTTTCAGAAACATTGAATCCAGGGACGTGATTGCGGCTTGACTGTCAGTATAGATGTTGACTGCGGTTGTAGACAAGACATTGCAGCTCAACCAGTCAGCCACTTCATTTATTGCCAGCATCTCTGCCTGGTAAACACTGCAATGATCTGGCAATCTACGAGCCAGGCTCAACCCAAGCTCTTCAGAATAGACTCCAACGCCCACTTGTTCGTGTAGCCTCGATCCATCTGTGTAAAAATTTATGGTAGCTTCACTACCCGGAGTATCCCCCATCCAAGACTCCCTGGATGGTATCATAGTGGTAAAGTGGCGCTCAAAGAGGCTCAAAGAGGGAGCACAGTCGACATTTTGTGGTATTGTTATCTTCTTCAAGATCGCACTATGGCCACAATCGCTGCTCCTCCATTGCAGCGTGCTATTAAGTCGAATTGCCGACGCAGCCGCATACTGCCTACCCAATATGTCCAATGGTATCAGGTGAAGGAGGATTTCTAATGCAGCCGTAGGTGTAGTACGAAGAGCACCAGTGATGCACATCGACGCCATTCTCTGTACCTTTGTGATAAAGACACAGTTCGCTTTTGTTTCTAAAGCAGGCCACCAGACAATGATTCCATACAGCAAAATTGGACGCACCACTGCTGTATAGATCCAATGAACGACTTGAGGGCTAAAACCCCATCGTTTTCCAATGGCCCTTTTACAGGAATATAAAGAAATCGTTGCTTTTCTCACCCGTTCCTCAATGTTACGCCTGAAATTCAACTTCCTATCTAGAAATACTCCAAGATACTTGGCTCCATCTGTAAAGGTGATTTCAGTGCCGTCCAGAGAAATAGGATCAAAAGCAGGAATCTTATTTTTCCTTGTAAACAAAACAAGCTCTGTTTTACTTGGATTAACTCCTAGACCACAGTCTCTTGCCCATTTAGACAGATCTTTCAGAGAACCCTGAAGAATGTCCCTCAATGTTGGCAGATGCTTCCCCTTTACCGCTATCGCGACATCGTCAGCATATGCGACAACATGACATCCACGTGCTTCTAGAGATAGCAGCATTGAATTTAGTGCCAGGTTCCAAAGAAGCGGCGAAAGAACACCTCCTTGTGTGCCCCTATTAACAAATCGAGATATGACGGACGCTCAACTTACTCTCAGTTGGATTCCGGGCCATGAGGGGCACTTGGGCAACGAACGGGCAGACTGTCTGAGCAATCGTGGTGCAAGCGGCCCTTTTATTGGTCCAACAACCCTTCGTTGTTTGTCCATTGGGCACATCAGGGAAAGTTTACTATCATTGAGGTAATCTGAATTTTCCAGCCACTGGAACCACTGTTGGGGACAGCGGCGGGCGAAAAGATTTATTACTCCATCCCCTGGGGTATCTAAACGATTACATAATCTCAACATAAAGTATCTAAGGATTTTTACTGGTTACCTCACCGGATATTGTTATCTTCGCTATCAACTTACGAAAAATAACTTATCGGACACTGAAACTTACCACAACACATTCTTTGTGAATGCCCAAGACTCAACGTCGGACGAATTTAACATCTAGTGGGACGTTCATTAGCTTCATGCCAAATAGGATACTTGGCTTCATTAGAAGCCTCAACATATAGGGCAACTGCTAGGCTGCACAAAAGATCATGTTGGTCGCAGTGCATAGGGCCTTTTTTAATCTAATCTCTAGTGGTTAGGTTCCAGACGCATCCAAAAATTTTACAAATGTCAGCCAGTTTATTGCCATGCCATGACCAGTTGGGATCATCCCAGTTGGAAAATGTGTCACTGAGGAAATGTCTTCAGGTTCTGACAAATCATAAGTAATCCTTGATGACATGTCCTAACATAGTCAGCACTGAATGTTTATTTTAAGAGTGTTGACATTTCCTCTAAGACGTAGATAAGGAAATGTCCTCAGAATAGCAGTAGAAAAGTTTGGAATAAACTGGAGGTTCCAATTTCAAATCCACTTGGGACTAAAAAAGGCGAAAAGTTTTTTCTTGATATGATAACGATAATTTATAACGGAAAAGGAATGAAAGAGAAAAGTAAAGAAAATATGAAAATTTTTTGGATTTTCGTATGACTATATCAGACATTTCCTCAAAGACGTCTTAGGTGACATGTCTTCAGAAATTCAGCATGCCCTGACAACTGCAGATTTTGAGAGTGGAAATTTTGAAAATTTATATGAAACTGTCCTAAACTCAGTATATAGAGATGTCTTGTGGATGTCAGCAGTGAGTCTGACATGTTACCGTGTCGTCACTGAGGATGGCTCGAGGACCTTGTCAACTGGGATACTCATAATATTATTGCTATAATCAATCATAAAGAAACTTTAACTTGGGACTTCATGTTTGATCAAGTTGTTAGATAAAGATTTATGGTATATCAACCCATAGTGCAGTATTTATCACTGCTATGGCTGGCCTGGCTTGTTTCCCTTATTCACATGAATTCCTTAAATCTATACGAATATTTGTTTTTGTGCTCTTTGGTATTTTTGTTGCTGTTTTTTTTTTTGTAAAAATCGTTTATTCTATTTTTAGTTTGAATAACGAATGAGCACAGTAACAACAACAACAAAAGCAGCAGCAGCAAAAAACAGCAATCATTATTATGCTAAAAGTTGCTGCAAGTAATAATACGAGTGCAGCAACAACAACAACAATAATGCAATGAAATTGCATTACTGCCAACTAAAGAATGAACTGAAACTGAACTAAAACTTATTGCAGCATAATAATAATTGTGTTGCTGTTGGTTGTTGCCTGCCGCCGCCGTGTAATACACATAACGAACGATTCATGAGGGAATGCGTCACAATTGTGTTTCCACATACAATACAGCATACGAAAAAAAGAAAATGAAAAATAAAATTTTACTCTAATGCCGCGCCGCCAATACTCCTCGGTTCATTCGTACTTACATACAAACCCCGTTTGTTGTTGGTATTTGATTGGGATTTTGTATGTTTGTTTTTTTTGTTGTTGCTGTTGTTCTTTCCTATACACGTTATTAATATGAATTGTACAAGTATGTTCTCGTTTTTACGGCTTATTTTACTGTGCTGTGTATTTTTTTTTTGTGTGTGCACTAGACTCGTTTCTGTTGGTTTTGTAGTATTTTCCGAATAGTTTTGGAATTTCTATGCTGCGAAATTCCTTAATATATTTTTTTTATACATATTTTTTTTTGTTTGCATTTACTTTTTGCAAGCAGTGTTGCCAGATGGAACGAACTTTGTGTCATGATAATGGGGATTTAGGCAGTTAACTGTCGCAGTGTGTCAAGGGTAGAGGTTGTAAGTGGCTGCTGACGCTTAACCTTAGCACTCATAGACTCTGAGGTTCGTTGTGATAACACGTAACGGTAGTGGGGTTCCCCTACTAGTCCCTGCCATTAAATCGGAAAGATCGTGCTGCTCTCTAGATCCCAGTGAAGCAAGTCTCTTACCAAAAAGTGCCGGGCAATGGCAGATAAAGTTATCTATAATTTCTAACTCCTCATCATCCATGCAACTCCGACAAAAGTCATTTAACTGCAAATTTAAACGCTCGGCGTGCTTTCCTATAAGTCAGTGTTTAGTAATTACAGCAACCACCGTCAAAATTTCTCCTCTTGGAAACGATATCAGCTCACTTGTGAGCTTTTGATTAAGAGAAAGCCAAATCTGTCGTGTTTTCTTACTCGTCCATCCATGTGCCAATCTCTGATTAGTCTCCGTCGCGGAAAAAAGCCATAGATTTTGCTTGCAAGTTTCTAGAGACATATCAACACATTACAATTCCGTTGGAACCTGTAAGGTAGTTCCCAATCTTGCAAGTTCGTCAGCTTTGCAATTCACTAGAAGATCTCTGTGCACTGGGACCTATATAATTCGAAATTGGCCATCTCATTTAAAGACGTGCGGCAGTTAAGGGCAGATCTTGTTTTCAGAAACATACACTCCAAGGAACATTGACTCCAAGGAACATTGACTCGCGGCTTGATGTTGACTGCGGTTGTAGACAAGACATTGCATCTCAACTAATCAGGCACTTCCTTTATTGCCAGCATCTCTACTGATAAAACTGCAATGATTTGGCAATCTTCGAGCCAGGCTCAACTAAAGATCCTCCGAATAAACTCCAAAGCTCAGAGAGGTTGCACTACCCAGAATGCCCTGGATGGTGCCTTCTCACTATGTGATTCTGGCTTTACTTATTATTATTATTTTACCAATCGTAGTTAGAAACCCGATCACCTATCTGTCGTTGTAGTACGACTCACTTGCACCCTTTTTTAGTATCTTACTAATCATTACTAGCAACCTGATAACCTTATTAACCCGAACTCCACTTTTCGTTCGGACTACCAGGCTAACGTGTACCCTATTCTCGTGAGTTACTTAGTAATTTACTAGCCGAGTTAGCAACCCGATCAACTTCTTAAACACGAACGTAACCTATCGTTGATAATGACCCGACTCACTTGCACTATATACTCATGAGTTACTTAGTATTTTACTAATCGTTTTTAGAACCCGATTCTCTGATTAACCCGAACGCCATATATCATTCGACCTAACCCGACTCACCTGCAACCCATACTCGTGGAAATAGTATTCAGCAACCCTATCTTCTTACTACTCAAAAACATCCTTTGTTTACTCTATTCACCTGCCTCCTATACTCGTGAGTTATTTTTATTACTGCGACCCTTTTGGGTCTTTTGTGCCAAGATCTTTAAATTGAATTCAAACTCTGTTCAAAGTTCCTAATGAACATAGGAGAATGCAGCCTTATATTTTCTGAATTAAGTAAAAACAAATTGCGACACTTTCCCTTAATATGTGTTGAGTTGTTTCTATTTCCTTTAGAAAAGTCGACACAAAGACAAAATACAAAGGTTAAAATTATGCAAGTGACAATTCACTTTATAATGTCCGGTAAAAAAACCCTGTTAGTAACCTAAAGTCACTTTTTTTTATATTGTAGCAGACTCCCTGAATTCTCCCACAAGTTTAAGAACTCTGTTCTCTCCAAACCTCTAATCATGGTCGAGAAGCTGGACCAATTCATCCCACAATAGTGTTCAGATCCGGTCATACGAGTAGCGAAGGCATTCCTAGCTGGCTCGTTCGCTGTCTCATTACCCTCGAAACCTCTATGACCAGGGATTTAAAATAGGGTGGTCTTGTTTTGTCCGACCAGCTGTTGGATGGCATATCCAAGTTTGCTTAATTCCTTTTGAAGAAACGATATTGGAGTAACCGCTCAAGTTTCGAGGTTCAGTGTAATCTAAACTCATCCAACGCGCATCCATACTTGTGACTTACATTATTTTTTACTAATCGTGATTTAGTATTTTCCTACCCGATTTCCAAATAAACCTTAACGCCACCTTTCTGTCGTCTTAAACCGACTTACCTTCACTCCATACCAAACACCCGATACCAAACTTCCTATTCTGGTCTAGGAATACCTAAAAAGAATTGGTTTGATTAAAGAAGAAAATTTTAGTGATTTCAAGAGAAATTCTGCCGAATAAAACACTGTAAATTTTTTGTACATTGTTCAGAAACTCTCCGCAAGTTCTGCAACATATCTTTAAACTCTTCCTAAAAATTCAATTTTAAAAACGAACTCCATATTTGTTTGTCTATTTGTTCAGGACTTTCAAAACTTAGACTACGAAAATAATGCGAAATTGGTACAATCATGATCTGATGGATAATTTTTTTTAGTTTCTTATAAACTACATACACAAATTATTACTTTTGATTTTCATCATCTATATTTAGATCATTAAATTTATTTAATACAATACATATTCACATGGAAAGATGATGTTAAACTATAGCTGTAAATATGCCAACCTCAGTGCATCATTATTATTGTAAATAGTATTGCAAAAATGGTAATAAATGATTATTCCTAAGAAAATATTTATAACTTTGATATTAATTTCAACTGAAAGCTCACGTATTAAACAGCAAAATAGAAAACAAAACAAAACAAAAAAATAGATGAGAAAATGACTAATGTACTGTTAGAGTTTGGTACATACAAGTACTACAGTAGAATAGACCACATTTAAAATGAACAACTGAACTGCACTACTGATGAATTTGTTTTATGTTGGAAAGACTTAAATTTAACCACACCGCGAAAAATTTATTTGCCAAAACGAATTGATGATGACACGAACGCTTTTTTTATTTACGCTAATATTGGCAATTTTAGACTGTGGTGCGAACCTTTGAACTCCGGAAAAATTGTGCTGATTTTTAGGACATGTAAGATTGTTTAAAATTTCCATCAAAACCTACTGCGTATAGCATATCGTAGGCGCTATGGTCACTGCCGCTTCTTTGGAACCTGGCACTGAATTCAGTACTGCTCTCTCTAGAAGCACGCACGTATGCTGAAGATCATTGCATCTTAATAGAGCTTTTTCAGTGCTACCAAATAGTGCTCTAAACTGTGACATCGCCCCAAAGTAATCATGCATGAATTGTGATTTCTTTCCAAAAGGTGCATCCAGTTTACCAAAATCTCTGCTGGGAAAGGAAAGGCCCATGACAACATTTGGGAACATTCTTCAGGGTTCTCTGAAATATCTGTCTAAATTGACAAGAAACCGTGGTCTGGGAGTCAATCCGATTAAGACTGAACTTGTCTTGTTTACAAGGAAATATAACATTGCTGCTTTGATCTTATTTCTTTAGACGGCACTGAAATCGCCTTCTCAGATGGAGCCAATTATTTTGGAGTATTTCTAGATAAGATGTTGAATTTTAGGCGTAATTCTGAGGAACGGACGGTTCCATACATCATACTCCATTAGTCCTAGAGTATGATGTATGGAATCATTGTCTGGTGGCCTACTTTAGAAACAAAAGGGAACTGTGTCCTTATCACGAAGGTACAGTGAAAGGCGTCAGTGTACATCACTAGTACTCTTCGTACTACTGCTGCATTTGAAATCCTCCTTCACCTGGTACCATTGGACATATTGGGCAGGCTACGTAGTATGCGGCTACGTCAGCAATTCGGCTTAATAGCACACTGCAAAGGAAGAGCAGCGATTTTGGCCATAGCGCGATCTTGAAGAAGATAGCAACACCAAAAAAATGTGGACTGTGCTCCCTCTCTGAGCCATTTTGAGCGCCACTTTAGCACCATCCAGGGAGTCTTGAATGAGAGGCATTCCGGGTAGTGGAGCCTCTATAAAAAATTTTTTCTATGTATATCACTGGAGGCAGTATGCGGCAACGTCGTCAGTTTAACTTAATAGCACATTGCAATGGAAGAGCAGCGAGTGTGGCCATTGCGCATAGCACATTGCAATGGAAGAGCAGCGAGTGTAGCTATAGCGTGATCTTGAAAAAGATAACAATACCACAAAATGTAGACTGTGCTTCCTCTATGAGCCTTTTTTGAGCGCCACTTTAGCTCTATGATACTACACACAGAAAACGGATTCGTTGTGCCAACCAAATTTAGAACCAACCAAATTTTTGTAGTCCAGCCAACTATCACTTTTATCAGTTGTGATTACTAATAATTTCGATTTAGTCAATTGGTATTTATATCGAATTTCAGTAAGAGCAACTGAATATATCGGTTGAAACAACGAAAAATTATAGGAACAAAATGGTTGTTGTGACCGACATAATACCACCCCAACTAAAGTATTTTATTAATGGGGACATTCAACCGTTAAATAAAAAGACAAAAATAATGTTTTTTTTTTTAAATATATTTATTAAATAAGTTAATATATAATACAATTTTTAAAAATAATTTTTTTTTTAAGAAAAATTCTCAGAATCTGAGAAAAATGTCACAGCACCAGAGACTTTTTCTATAGAAAAAATATCTCAGAATCTAAGACTTTTTTTATAGAAAAAATGTCCCAGAATCTGAGACTTTTCCAAAAAGAAAATAACTCTCAGAATCTGGGACTATTTCTATAGAAAAAACGTCTCAGAATTTGAGACTTTTCTATAGAAAAACGTCTTAGAATCAGAGATTTTTTTTGGAGAAAAAATGTTTCAGAATCTCAATGTCTAGGAATCTGAGACTTTTTCTTTTAAAATAATGTCTCAGAATCTAAGGCTTATTCTATAGAAAAAATGTCAAAAAATCTTAGACGTTTTCTATAGAAAAATTCTTAGAATTTAAGCAATTTTTTTTATAGGATGGTTTCAGATTTTGAGAAATTTTTTCTATTGAAAAAGTCTCAGATTATGAGACATTTTTTCTATAGAAAAAGTCTCAGATTCTGAGACATTTTTTCTATAGAAAAAGTCTCAGATTCTGAGACATTTTTTCTATAGAAAAAGTCTCAGATTCTGAGACATTTTTTCTATAGAAAAAGTCTCAGATTCTGAGACATTTTTTCTATAGAAAAAGTCTCAGATTCTGAGACATTTTTTCTATAGAAAAAGTCTCAGATTCTGAGACATTTTTTCTATAGAAAAAGTCTCAGATTCTGAGACATTTTTTCTATAGAAAAAGTCTCAGATTCTGAGACATTTTTTCTATAGAAAAAGTCTCAGATTCTGAGACATTTTTTTTATAGAAAAAGTCTCAGATTCTGAGACATTTTTTCTATAGAAAAAGTCTCAGATTCTGAGACATTTTTTCTATAGAAAAAGTCTCAGATTCTGAGACATTTTTTCTATAGAAAAAGTCTCAGATTCTGAGACATTTTTTCTATAGAAAAAGTCTCAGATTCTGAGACATTTTTTCTATAGAAAAAGTCTCAGATTCTGAGACATTTTTTCTATAGAAAAAGTCTCAGATTCTGAGACATTTTTTCTATAGAAAAAGTCTCAGATTCTGAGACATTTTTTCTATAGAAAAAGTCTCAGATTCTGAGACATTTTTTCTATAGAAAAAGTCTCAGATTCTGTGACATTTTATCCATAGAAAAAGTCTCATATTTTGAGACATTTTTTCTATAGAAAAAGTCTCAGATTCTGAAACATTTTTTCTATAGAAAAAATCTCAGATTCTGAAAATTTTTTCTTTAGAAAAAGTCTCAGATTTTGAAATATTTTTTTATAGGAAAAGTGTCAGATTCTGATACATTTTTCTATAGAAAAAGGCTCAGATTCTGAGACATTTGTCCTTTAGAAAAAGTTTCAGATTCTTAGACATTTTTCCTTTAGAAAAAGTCTCAGATTCTTAGAAATTTTTCCTATAGAAAAAGTCTCAGATTCTGAGAAATTTTTCCTTTAGAAAAAGTCTCAGATTTTGTGATATTTTTCCTTAAGAAAAAGTCTCTGATTCTGATATATTTTCTATAGAAAAAGCCTCAGATTCTGAAATATTTTTCTATAGAAAAAATCTCAGATTCTGAGATATTTTTCCTAAAAAGAATGTCTCTGATTCTAAGATATTTTTCCTAAAGAGAAAGTCTCTGATTCTTAGAGATTTTTCCAATGATAAAAGTCCCAGATTCCGAAACATTTTTCCTAAAGAAAATGTTCTGAGACATTTTTCCTATAGAAAACTCACAGATTTTAAGACATTTTTCCTATAGAAACATTCTCAGATTCGGAGAGATTTTTCCTATAGAATAATTCTCTGATTCTGATGCATTTTTCCTATAGAAAGTCTGAGATTCTGAGAAATGTTATCTATAGGAAAAGTCTCAAAAATATGGAATTTTGCTGTAAAAAAATGTCTCAGAATCTGCGAATTTATCCTATAGAAACAGTCCCAGACTCTCAAACATTTTGCAATAGAAAAAAAATCTGATATTCAGTGATATTTTTTATGTGATATTTTTTATGCAAACAGGTTACCTCTTATATATCGTAAACTTATGTTTTCCTTTAAAGTTCGAGTGTTGATATTCATCGTATGTTTAGATACTGAATTGGAGAATTCACACGAAATATGGATCCAAATTTCTTGTTTGATCTTTAAGTGTTAATTTTTTTTCTGCAAATGAAACCAATCTTTATTAAAATAGTACACATGTTTTTTGCACAGTTTTAAACATACTTACGTTTTGTGGTTTATTATCCTTTTTTTTTAACAGCATATTTAATTGATGTTTTGGTTTATCTTTGCAAAAAATATTTTTAAAAAAATATTAGATGGAAAATTATTTTGTTTTTTGATGACGTTTTAGTAATTTAACTAAGTTTTTGTATAAGCAACATACAATCAGTTGCAGTAACGTTTTTACAAAATTAAAATATGATTGTGTTTACCAATACTTAATTGTTCTTAGATAGTATTACATTAAAATTTTTAATTTCAAATGTATTTGGAATTTTTCAAAATTAACAACAATTTATACCAAGTATTAGTTGCTGTAACTGATTTTTAATAAAACTGAACTAATATCCTGTGCTTGTTATCAAAAATGAATTGCATTAAAAAACAAAATATAAATGAATGGTTCGGACTATTATGAAAGTTTTCGAACAAATATTATTTTCAAATTGATAAATGCAACCAATATTTTTTCAAAATGTGATTGTTTATTAGTAATTTGTTCAGATATTTGGTTTAAAATTTATTTTTTAAATCATGATAATTGAATATAAGTAGTTGTAACTAAAACTTATAATCCCAAACCAAATTTGAGGAGCTTCGACTGAGTTCCAAATAATTTTTTCCCTGTGTGTATCCAGGGAGTCTTGGATGAAAGGCATTCCTCTATGATTTTTTACAGAGATGTATCGAATCTACACGAACAAGTGGGCTTTGGAGTCTATTTGGAGGAGCTTGGGTTGAGGCTGGCTCGAAGATTGCTATACAATTGCAGTGTTTACTAGGCAGAGGTGCTAGAAATAAAGGAAATGGCTGCTGATTGGTTGAGTTGGCAAGTCTTGTCTACAATATTAGTCAACATCTATTCTGACAGTCGAGCCGCGGTCAAGTCCCTAGAGTCAATGATTCTGAAACAAAATCTGTCCTTAACTATCGCTCGTCTAATGAGTTGGACATACGACTCATATGGCTGCCAGGGCACAAAGACATTCCAGGGAATTGCAAAGCCGAGGAACTTGCAAGACTGGAAACTACCTTACAGGTTCCAACGGAATTGGAATATGTTGCTATGCCTCTAGAAACAAAATATACGGCTTTATTCTACGAAGTGGTTATTAGTTGAGTTGGCACGTCTTGTCTACAACCGTAGTAGTCAACATCTATTCTGACAGTCAAGCCGCGGTCAAGTCCCTAGAGTCAATGATTCCAAAACAAACCGCCAGGTTCTACATTTCGAAGTGATTTCAAATCGAAAGTGAAAATGAAATCGAAATTACTTTTTCGTTGTGTTCTGGAAATCGAGTGAAATTTTAATCGATTTCATTTTTCATCGATTTCATTTCAACTTTGTTTCATGAACAGCTGTTGCAAAAAATCAAAACTAACGAAAATTTTGGAACAGAATCGGTTTACCAAAGTGGCTCCAAACTTGATGAAACTTTCTGTATCGACTAAGGCGTCCTTTCTTAGAACATCACACTTCCCACTTTGGAGGGGTCACGCCCTCTTTCAAGTAGGCGGCGCTTCAAAGTTTAAACGTTTTTCAGGCATTTCTCTGATCAAAAAAAAAAATATCTCAAATATAACTTTAAGTGCTGTATCCAAAACCGAAAAAGAAAATTGTCGGCGGCCCACGGTTCCCGAGTTATGGGCCTCCAAAATTCGGACATCGAATTTGATATGTCTTCTCAAATAAAGAACCGATTAGCACAAGATTGGTTTCATTAGAAAGCTTATTCAATTACCTTAATTTTGACATTTAAAAAAATTTGGATTCATTAACCCATTGTGGCACTACACCAAATTTTAGATTTTTAAACCAACGTTTTTGGAAAAAATGCGTTATATTTCAAAATTATGCCTTATTAAGGCGTGTATTTATACAACCAGATTTAAAGCTTAAATATCAAGCTTTAGTTTGAGCTTTTATTGGACCTTTTATCCCTTATAGAACCGGAGTTATTGATTGTTAACCATTGACACCGCTTATATTTTAACGCATAAAATGTTTAACGCGTAATGGCCTGCTACCAAAAATCTCTATAAAAAGGAGAGGGTGGGTGTAATGCATGGAGTCTGAAATCCCTAAGCCCGGCCGAAGGCCGACTACACAGAAAAATTAATAAGGCAAAAAAAGTTAACGCGTGCAAAATTGAAGGCGTAAAGGCCTGTTACCCAAAAAAGCTTTATAAGGTGGAAAGAGTGGGTTTAATGCATGGAGTTTGAATTCCCTAAACCTGGCCGGAGTCCGGCTACGCAGAAAAACTTAATACAAAAATTAAACTGCACAGAGGTCTGGTACACATAATTAAATATGTTTTCCAATGTATAAACGTTAGTTAGTCCGGTTCTACAAGGGTTAAATGGTCAAATGAAAGTTTAAATTAAAGTTTAATATCTAAGCTATAAGCCTAGTTATAAAAATAAATGCCTTAATAATGCATAATTTTAAAATTTTACGCATTTTTTTCAAAATCAAAAATTTAGGGTTGTGCCACAATGGGTTAATGAATCCATTTTTTTTAAATATCAAATTAAAGGTATTTGAATCGGACCATTATTGGAGAAGATATATCAAATTCGATATCCGAACTTTGGAGGCCCATAACTCGGGAACTATGGGCCGCCGAAATTTTTTTTTACTTTGTCGGACTCACCTAAGTGATCCCTATTTCTAAAAAAAAACGGACCAATGTCTCCCTACTAGACTTGTTTCGCAGTAAGTCCGGTTCTAAAAGGGTTAAATAGTCAAATGAAAGTTCAAATTAAAGCTTAATATCTAAGCTATAAGCCTAGTTATAAAAATAAATACCTTATTAATGCATAATTTTTAAATTTAGACATTTTCTTCAAAAACTTAGGGTAAAAATCTAAAATTTAGGGTTGTGCCACAATGGGTTAATGAATCAATTTTTTTTAAATTTATTGTATCAGCTTTCGAATGAAACCAATCTTGGTCTGATCGCACTATTATTAGAGAAGATATATCCAATTCGATATCTGAACTTTGGAGGCCCATAACTCGGGAACAAAAGCCGACGACGATTTTATTCCTTTGCTGGACTCACCTAAGCAATCCCTAATTCGAAAAAAAAAGTCGGACCAATGTCTGCCAACTAGACTTGTTCCAACGAAAGTTTATTCCAAATTCACTAAGGTTGCCTTTATCGATTTCAAATCACACAAAACGTTCGAAATTCGATTTGCAGAACATACATTTTCACTTTAATTTCGTATGAAACAAATGAAATCGGACGAAATGAAATAAAATCGATTTGAAATCACTTTTTCGAAATATGGAACACAAATTTAGTGAAAATTTTCACTTTCACGTGAAAGTGAAATACAGAACCTAGCCGAAAATCTGCCCTTAACTGTCGCCAGTCTATAAATGGCAAGGCCAATCAGTTTGACATACGACTCATATGGCTGCCAGGGCACAGAGACATTCCAGGAAATTGCAAAGCTGAGGAGCTTGCAAGACTATGAACTATTTTATTGGTTCCAACGGAATTGGAATGTGTTGGTATGCCTCTAGAAACTTGCAAACTTTGTTCTCGACGAAGACTAATCAGAGATGGGCACATGGATGGACATGTGATACTACACAACAGATTTGGCCTTGTCTTAATCAGAAGCGCACAAGTGATCTGATATCGCTTCCAAGAGTAGAGATTTCGACAGTGGTTGCTATAATTACCGGTCACTGTATTTTAGGAAAGAACGCTGAACGACCGTCAAATGACTTTTGCCGGAGTTGCATGGATGAGGAGGAGTTGTAAACTATAGAACACTATCTGCCATTGTCTACAACTGCAGTCAACCTCTATTTCTGACAGTCAAGCTGAGATCAAGTCCCTGGAGGAAAAGTTTCTGAAAACAAGATCTGCTTTAATTTACCGCACGTCTTTAAATGAGATGGCCAAGCAGTTTGACATACGACTCATATGGCTCCCAGGTCAGAGAAGACTAATCAGTGATGGGCACATGAATGGACGTGTGAGACAACACGGCATATTTGACCTTCTCTTAATCAGAAGCGCACAAGTGAGCTGATATCGCTTCCAAGAGTAAAGATTTCGACAGCGTTTACTGTAAAACCCGAACACTGCCTTTTAGGAAAGCATGCTGAACGGTTAAATGTGCCGCCAAATGACTTTTGTCGGAGTTTCATGGATGAGAAGGAGTTGAAAACTATAGAACACTTTATCTGCCATTGCCCGATACTTTCTGGTCAGAGACTTGCTTCACTGGGATTTAGGGAGCTGCACTATCTTTCTGGTTTGTCGGATGTCAAAATTCTCTAATGAGTTTTATAAGAAGCTCGAATTGGTTCAACGACAGGCACTAGTAGGGGAACCTCAGAGTCTATTTGTACAACCTAACCTTACCTATGGTCACTGCTAAATCACAAGAGGACGAAAAGTCTTCTAACATTTTGAAACTGAACGGTCAGCCATTTGGTGAGTGTACTGAAAGGATATTGTATAAATATAAGTATACTTGCCAACTAGTTTTTGGCGATTATTTTTGTTTAGGTAAAAGATAGTGCAAATTATTAGCATAGTTTTGTCAAGAAATTTCCTTGACAAAGTCGGTAGTGAAGGGATTTAGAGTAAGCCTTATGGCCTCCTCAAAAGCATCCAAAAAAAATTACTTAAAATACCAAACCAAAAACTTAAGATTTCCAACACTATTCAATGACCACAATTTTTTTCTTTGTGTATTAGCAAAAAAATTGCATTGAAATATTAAAACTAATGGTTTATGCAAGAAATATAAAAAAAAACTTATATAAACATAAGATGAAAACAGTAACAGAGGAAATAAATAGGTTCTGGGTAATCCAGAATAAATAGAAATTTTTAATGAAAATATAGATTTCTTTTGAAAATTGCATAAAACATTCTGTTCATTTTTTTATTAACAGAATTACGAGCATGTATATCTTTCAAAGAAATGTTTTTTTTATGCAAAAGTATTAAAAAGTCACGTATGTTTGTCAAAGATTATGAGTTTATCACATTTGTAATTATTGGTGTTGTACTATTTGCAACATAATACACTTTGCTGCATGCATATATTGCTAAATATGAAAAATAATTCATTATAAATTAAATTAAAATGACGTCATTTTATGCATATGTACAATATGCAGATAGACCAAATAGACTAGACTACTAGTGCATATGAAACTATCTCTTCTGCACATCACAATATATATTTAAAAGAAAACGGATCACACACCCATGCATTCTAAGATAGCGACAATGCATTATAATTTATAAATAATAGAGTGATGCCAGATATTTGGTGGGAATACCCTTTCGCATATTTTTGTATCCAAATATTTCAAAGATTTATATTTATAAACAATAAGTGACTGCACTCACATAACAAATCCAGTTGCCACAACCGAAAACATTCTAACCTCATTTTTAAGGTTGTCGCAACCGATTTATCGGTTGTCACAAATTTATTGCAGTTGTTGCAACCATATTGAGGCTGACATGAACGAATTGAGGTTGTGACAATCGCAAGACTAGTTGCTATAACCTCAAAAATGAGGTTGAAATATTTTCGGTTGTGGCAACTGGATTTGTTATGTGCAGCTGACTCAGCTGACTTAGACTTCGAGATTCATTTCTATATGATGGTTCAAAAAGTTATTGCATTCATTGAAGAAGATCATAACCATACATAAATTCCGATGATCTTTGTCTGGAAATCGCAAAACATTAGTATAAAAAAGTTCGATGCTCTTCAGCAAATCTAAGTCAATATAGCTTCTTCTTCAAATGTCATTAGCAGAAAAATTAAGCTTTCTGTGTGTCTATCTATAAGGCTGTTTTCTGTAGACGAGTCCAGGTTTTTGTCGAAACTAAAAATTTATCTTAATCCATCTTTGGTAAGTTTTTCCAGCTGATTAAAGTCGCAGTGCAATCTACAAGAAACCTTACTGTTTTCTGCAATGCTTTTTTAGATTAGAAACAATTTGAATTGAAATGTCAAAACAAAACGTGAATAAAATTGAATCCAGGTATCTGGCCTTCTTGGACTACGGTATTAAAGAAATATTAAGACTCGAACGTTCCGAATTTTTCTTTATTAAAACTCAGTGGTTTTTAAGGGTTTGTGAACAACCTTTTCCCTGGTGAGATATGGATAGCCGAAACTTTTTTCATTGCCGGAACCTCTGTATACACGCTAAAAACCCTTTGTTTTTGTGTAAAAGAAAACCGACGAAGTGTTGTTGGTCGTTAGGCTCGATAAGAGGCCATGTGACCAATTTTAATTCCCATAATTATTTTTCCTATTCCCTATACCACCTTGATTCCCTGAGATATTCCGCTAGAGAAGTCAATGAAACATAATTTTTGCAGTACATGTCGTCGAAAAATCTTCGCTCCTGCAGTGGACATTCACATAACAAGTGCTGTATTCAATATTCCTCTTCTTCGCAACTCCATCAATAATTTCTGTGAGAGATTCCCATGCGCACGGCCTTTCGGCCTATCAGTACACCCATCAACACGCTGACCGTCCGCTTTCGTCATCTTAAGATTTGGCGCTGATATCCTTTCCAGCTTTGTATATCATCGATTCTGTTTATTACCTCTACTAGAGTATCTAGGATATCAGAGCCTTGTACATTGATAAGCCTATTCTTTCCCAGCAACCCCACCTGGAACCTAGATTAGCTTGACTGTGCTTACGGATTTGGCGAAGGGATTGTATACAATTCTCCTCGCATACAAATTTTACCGTGTTGGATTCCAAATCCTGCAAGACTAAAATTTTATTTAATGGACTAGCAGCGATTTTGGCCATAGCGTCATCTTATAGAAGACAACAACACCATAAAATTTGGACTGTGCTCCCTCTATGAGCCTTTTTAAGCGCCACTTTACCACTATGATACCATCCAGGGAGTCTTGGATGAGAGGCATTACGGGCAGTGAAACCTTCATACATTTTTACACGAATGGATCGAGGCTGTACGAACAAGTGGGCTTTGGAGTCTATTTGGAGGAGCATGGGTTGAGCGTGGCTCGAAGATTGCCAGATCATTGCAGTGTTTACCAGGCAGAGATGCTGGCACTAAAAGAACACACAGAAAAATAAACTTCCAATCGAATTTTTTAGTTGTATCAACTCATAATTCGGTTGTCACTACTATTTTTGGGTGTGACAACCGAATTTCGTTGTTGCTTTAATTAAATATCGCTTGTATCAACCGAATTCAGTTTATACTACCAATATTCAATTGAAATATATCAACCGATTTTTAGTTACAGTAACAGAATTTCAGTTGAAAATTTGGAAATTTATTTTCTGTATGAAGTGGCTGACTGGTTCAGTTGCAATGTAATGTCTACAACTGCAGTCAACATCTACTCTTACAGTCAGGCCGCGGTTAATTCTCGAAAGTCTAATATTTCTGAAAACAAGATCTGCCCTTAATTGCCGCACGTCTTTAAATGAGATGGCCAATCGGTTTGACATACAACTTATATGGGTCCTACGGCACAGGGAATTGCAAAGCCGATGAGCTTTAAAGACTGGAACAATTTTTCAGGTTCCAACAGAATTGGAACGTGTTGGTATGCTTTTAGAAACTTGCAGGTGAAATTTACGGCTTTGTTTTGTGACAGACCAATCAGAGATGGGCACATGAATGGAATTGTGAGACTGCACGATAGATTTGGCATTCTCTCAATCAGAAGCGCACAAGTAAGCTGATATCGCTTCCGAGAGGAGAGATTTCGACGGTGATTGCTGCAATTACGGGACACTGCCTTAAAGGAAAGCACGCCGACCGGTTTAATGTAGCGTCAAATGAATTTTTCCGAAGTTGCATGGATGAGTTGGAAACAATAGAATACTTTAGCTGTCATTGCACGGCAATTTACTGGAATAAAGAGAGCTGCACGATCTTTCCGATTTGGCGGATGTCAAAATTCAATATCTTAGGAGTTTCATAAGTTCAAATTGGTTTAACGGCAGGGAGTAGTAGGGGAGCTACATTACCGTCCCGTGGTATCACAAAGGACCTCATAGTCTACGTGTGCTGACGTAAAGCGTCAGCAGCCTCTTACAACCTATTTTAGGTTAGGTCAAGTTTTTCAATAAATTGAGATTAAAGATATTCTAAAATATATATTTGATAGCGGAAAAAAATTGATTTTTTCAAATTTCTCAACATTGAGGTCAAAGGTTAACTTTTAAGAAACTCTAAATTTTTGAATGTTTATTGTTTTTTTATTTAAATTAACCCTTCTGTGCATTTGGGTCAAATCGATTTACAATTGTTCATAATGAATGTGCTTAAAAGAGTTAAACAAAATTGTCTACTTACATATTTTTAAAAATTTGCATTATTTGTAATATCAATAAAAATATATTAATTAAAATCCAAACAAATAGTTTGCCAACTCTCAGAAATTTACAACCAAAAACACTCGTTCCCAACAAGATACAGCATACTCACAAAAGAGAGATTTACTCTACTGTGTTTAAAAGTTGTGAATGTGAATATGGGCAATAGTTTAAAGCCAGCAGTTAACTTTTAAACACGGTAGTAACAACAACGTAATTACGGAGTTTGTAAAAACGGTTTATACGAATGCAATCTTAACAAAAAACATGAAACGGTTAACGGTTAAAACGTAAAAAAGTTTAATAATGAGACAAAAAAAAATGAATTGTAACAAAACAAATTTAAAAGTTTGAAAAATATAAAATTTTAATTAAAATTAATTTAAAATACAATAAATAAATAAAATATACTACTAAACAATTTGAATTTTAACAATAATAACAGTTAAATATAATGAAACAATAAAATAGAAAACAAAAGTTAAAAATCTAATTTTGTTAAAATTTTTTAAACTCTTACAAATACAAATACAATTTATATTAGAAAAACATTTTTTGAGTGTTTATTAAAAAAAAAATTAACAAAGTTTTCTTTGTAATTATTAGCCTGGTTTTTAATTAATTTTTGTTGTGTTTAAAATATGCTAAAATATTAAAATAAAAAGTTTTTGAAGTTTGAAGTCTTTTACTTTAAATAAAAAAATAAATAAAAATAAAAAAAATTAAAATTATTTTTACAAAGTTTTCTTTTTCCTCATGGAGATTTGTGTGACATATTTCCCCATTGTGAGAAATGCTATCAAATTCATTGGTAATGGTTCTTACACTTCAGTTATACAATTTTATCGTTATTAAAATTTATATTTAACAAACACGCCCACAAAATTGGGCGGCCGAAAAAAAAATGCAAAAAATTAACTAAAAAATAGGAAAATTAACTAAATTCAAGAAAAATTGATAAATGATTTAGTTGCATTGCCATATTTTCCTCTCTTAAGTATATATTTTTCTTAAAAATAAGGAAAGAAAAAAATTAATTAATATTATGGCAATTTGAACTAAAAAATGGGAAACATTTTATTTCAATTTAGTTCATACACTTTTTAGAACCCGATTGCGTGAAGACCCTACTTTTTTGAGAATTTAAAAAACTGGATAATTTTAAAACTAAAACTCTCCAAGTAGCTTTTGAGTATTTGGCGGTGTTCTATGTCGGTAATATTTACCGAGGTATATGCATTTCAAAAATTTCGGGAATCGCAACTGCTTTAAATTTGAAGTTATGATCAATGGGGTTCAACACAGGTATGGCCTCCGGTTTGCTCCATCTGCCGTAATTTTCGAGATACCGCCATTTTAAAAATTTTTTTAAAAAAAATGTTCACAAGTTATGAAAATTTTACTTAAATAATGGAACAAATTCTTCAAATTAAAGAAGATAAATTTGATGAACTAATTGGTAGTAAATTACGTCCTAAATTTTAAAAAGAGGGAATATTAGGGAATTCTATTTAAGCAAAAATTACTACTTTTAAGGAAGTTCCGTCCCAAAATTTAGTTAGGTCTTTTTTTTTTGGTGGATGTGAAAAAAATAAAGTTTTTCAAAGGTTAGCTTAGTTTTTCAAGAGGCAACGCCCACTAAAGGAGGTGGACCGAAAAAATAAATTTTCTACTCCCCAGGATCTAAGCGCAGGAATTTGAACTTCTGACATAAAATTGTTTAATTTCTTAAACAAAATTATAAAACAGCGTGTAAAAAATTAACTTTTTCAGAGGTTAACTTAGTTCTTAAAGGGCTAACTTTTTCCCACTCGCCCGATTTTTCTCATTTAGGAACTCAACAAGCCCATAACAATAAGACATATTCGTACCAAACTTAAGAATTCCAGCTCTTTAAGTTTAGACTTCATCGGGCCTTATACAAACGGACGGGCAGATGGATATCGCTAGAAAATACTTTATGGTGTCAAACAAACCCGAAATTTTAATTTATTTAATTAACCGTGTTTAACTTTATCAAAAACAAAATTGGTAAAAGAAATTGATTTTTAGAGAAAAATGAATTTCGCGGAAAATAAAAATTTTCCGAAAAAATTTTTCACCGAAAAATATGTTTGTAAGTTGTCTAAATACCACTCGGTATCCAATTCAGTTCACATATCGCTCATTTACTTGTATAGTGACATAACTCAAAATATGTCGTTTTTGGGTAAACCATACAGAATTATTTGTTATATCCTGCTTTATATTGTGTCAAAAATTCGTATTAATATCTTCTAAACTCATCGTTTGAGAAGAGAACACGCCATTATAACATTTTTTATGTACGGGCTTTTTGCAATGTAAAACAAGTTTCAATTGTAAACTTTAAACAGGTTTTCTGTAAAATCAAACATTTTGCGATATGACACTATACAAGTAAATGAGCGATATGTCTACCAGCAGCCGAAATATAGCATTTTGTATTTTTAGGTTATGTTGAATAAACCAAAATTTTCGAGGCGCCCTTACATTTTCGTTCATAAATTTTGAACCGCTGAATCGATATAACTCAAATATAGCTCAAATACCAAAATGCTCAGGGCAACAACAAGTAAATATGTTACGTTTCAGTCATATCTGTGTAATATTTTGGTCTTGATAGCCATTTTAACACACAGACGGACATCGCTATCTCGATCACTGATCAATAATATATAATTTATGGGGTCCCCGACCGATATTTCGATGAGTTACAAACGGAATGATAAACTGATACATATCCTCTCTCACTAACAAGGAAAGTCTCCTTTTAGTTAAATTTTTTAGAAAAGGTTTCATTTTAAGAAAAAACTATTATTTTCTTAAAATTTAAAACTTAGGCAACTTAACAAAGTTTTTTTTAAGATACATTCAATGTATTATATATTGATTTGTATCTTCATATGTATATATTTTAATTTAAAAACATAAGGGAACAAAAATGCAAAAAATTGTAATTACAATTTTACTTAGGCAATTTAACAAAGTTTTTTTTAAAGACATAAATCGACGAGCTCTATTTCTAATATTGGTTCGCAAGAAATAGTTTATGAATTATATTATTGATTTGTATCCATATTAATTAAAAAACACAAGGGAACAAAAATACAAGAAATTTAAACTACAATTTTGCTTAGGCAATTTAAAAAATTTTTTTTTAAAGACATACATCGACAAGCTTCTTTTAATTTTCTTGTTTAATTTTAATTCAAAAAAATTTGGATTAAACAAAAAAAAAATATTTTAAACTTGGGCAAATTCACAAAGTTTTTTGTAAAATATAGTGACTAATATTGGGTTGCAAGAAGGAGTTTATGAATTATATTTTTTTTGAATCTATTTTGTTTTATATAAAAAACATAAGGGAACAAAACTACAAGAAATTAAAATTACAATTTTACTTAGGCAATTTAACAAAGTTTTTTTTAAGACATAAATCGACGATCTCTTTTTATACCCTCCACTTAGTGATAGAGGGTATATATAAGTTTGTCATTCCGTTTGTAACTCATCGAAATATCGGTATGGGACGCCATAAAGTACATATTTAATTGATCAGTGATCGTTTTAAGACATTCTAGCGATGTCCGTCTGTCTGTGGAAATGGTAATCACGGCCAAAATGTTACACGGAGATGACTGAATCTTAACATATTCACTGGAAGGTCTCCCTAGCAGTTTGATATTGCATTTCAGCGATATCGGTTCAAAAGTTATGAACGAAAATGTAAGGACACCTCAAAAATTTTGGTACATTCAACATAACTCAAAAATACAAAATGCTTTAATTCGGCTGCTGGTTGACATATGCGAATAAAATTAAACACCGAATGGTATTTAAACAAGTACGAACATATTTTTGACAAAAGAAAAAATCGCGGATTTTTTTTTTTCGCAGAAATTTTTTTTCGAAAGTTTTTTTGCAATAATCTTTTTGAAATTGTGGAGGGTATCAATACATTCGGCAAGCCCGAATTTAACTTTTTTACTTGTTATTTTCCTGTTTATTTTTTTAGAAAAAGTTAAGATTTTAAGAGAAAAATTTAATTTTTGAAACTTAGGCAATTTAACGAAGTTTTTTGTAGAACATAGTTTATGATTATAATTGGTTTGTTTTAACATATATGTATATTTTCATTAAAAACACAAAGGAAAAATATACGAAAATTAAATTACACATTTACTTAGGCAATTTAACAAAATTTTTTTAGACAATTTTTTATCGAAATTTTTTTTTAATTTTTTTTTTTTAGAAAAACATAAATGGATTTTTTTTGTTTAAATTGAAAGTCTTTACATTTAACAAAGACTTTGTTTTATAAGATTGTTTTTTTTTTTTGCCTACATTTTCCTTTTTATTTTATAAACATTTTCTTTTTATATTATATTCCTTGGATTAGTCATCATAGTCTCATTGTCGTTTTAGAAATACAAATCTTAGTTTTTTTTTTGTATGACAAAACAACAATGTAATACAATATTATTTTGAAATGAAAACTTGTCTACGCAAAAACCACAGAACAAGTTTTCACAATTTTTCTTTTTTCACAATAAAAATAATATTGCCACCATTAAAAAATAAAAAAAAACATCGTCTTCGTTTTCGTCATCATCATCATCATCTTTATTCAACACAGTAGACAAGACAAACCGACAAACCACCAAACAAACACTATGGATCATCATCATTACTCCACAACGAAATAAAAAAGAAAAACCTATTTTTACCACAATTTTCTTTTTCATTATTCAGTTGTTTGAATCGTTTTTTTATGTGTTTTCGAAACCAACAAATAATTCAAAAAGAAAAACGTTTTATTTTTCGTTAAGTGAAAGTGGACGTTCCATGAATTAGTGAATGAATAGTGAATAGTAAAAAAAAAATACTTTTCAATTTTATAATTTTTCATAATGTATTCGCTAAATAGAAAACACATTTATTTTGTATTTTATTTTAGTTAGTAATCGTAAAAAAATTGTAAATTAATAATATACGCATCTAATACACGTAATATTACAATATTCGTTTTTTTGCGCATGCGCAACTTTTGTTCATTAAAACCAAAAAAACAAAAAATGATATAAACATTTCAGGGCTGCCAAAATATTCATCGACTTATTGTTTTAAAAAACATGTTTTGATTATTGTTGTTATTATTACACCATTTACAATTTTTATTTTAACAAACGCGCAAAAAGCTAAAGAGATTTTCGAAAACAAACAGGGATTTTTAGGTAACATTGCAACTTTTTGTACATATTACTCCGTCCGACACACTTTTGCACACATGGACCAGACCTAAAAATTTCTGAAAGTAGGGCCGAAAATAAAATATACGTGTCTCCCAGTTTGTATACCCCCCACTCTAGTGATAGAGGGTACATATAAGTTTGTCATTCCGTTTGTGACTCATCGAAATATTGGTCTGGGACCCCATAAAGTATATATTTTCATGATCTCCGATCGATTTTAAGACATTCTAGCGATGCCCGTCTGTCTGTCTGTGGAAATGGTGATCACGGCAAATATATTACACGGAGATGACTGAAACTTAACATATTTATTGGAAGTTCTCCCGAGAAGTTTGGTATTGCATTTGAGCGATATCGGTTTAGCGGTTCAAAAGTTATGAACGAAAATGTAAGGACACCTCAAACATTTGAGTATATTCAACATAACCTCAAAATATTTATTCTCGGGAGAACTTTTAATAAATATGTTAAGTTTCAGTCATCTATGTGCAATATTTTGTCCGTGATCACCATTTCCACAGACAGACGGACATAGCTAGAATGTCTTAGAATCGATCATTGATCAATAATATATATTCTTTATGGGGTCCCAGACCGATATTTCGATGAGTTACAAACGGAATGACAAACTTATATATACCCTCTATCACTAAGTGGAGGGTATAAAAAGCTTTATTTCTCCAAAGCAGTGTGAAATAAGTCGAAAAATGTATTAAATCTAAATTACTTTTTTGACATCTGTCATAAGTGTCGTGTCTGTTTAGTCTGTGGAAGTAATAACATTCTTATCTTTTGTTTAATTCTTAAACTTACCAGGAGTTTTCATGACTTGGAATTTTGTTCAGAAAAATCGGTATTATTTGGTAATGCTTGAAAGCCATATTTATCAAATTTTCCTGACCAAAAAATCAAAATTTTATTAAATTTTGAATGTACCAAAAGAAGACCTTCCTGTTTTTTTTTTAAGATGTAAACCAAATGTGTTTTACCGTCAGATTCCATTAGGAATTTATCAGATTCTATTGTCAAGACTATTTAGCATATATAAAAACCTATACAACAAGTAGCATAGGGAATTTACATGACAAATCGCTAATGTTCAAACAAAAATATGAATACATATTCAACTCTACCCTCATTGAGAATTATAAGAAGAAATTTGTATAACCTCTTGATCACGACTGTCAATCGACCAACAAATAACTTTTATAACAGATTTACAATGAGGGAAGAGAGGAATATGTAATCATATTTTTGTTTTAACATTAGCGATTTGTCATTTAAATTCCCTATGCTTGTATAGGATTTTTATGTTTGCTAAATAGTGTTGACAATGGAATCTGACAAATTTCGAAATACGTGGCGTATTAGTCTTGCAAAAATGAACAACATACATAAATAAATTTAAAACAGAAAAATAATTTTCTTGAAATTTATTCTATGAGAATATCATACTTTTAATTAGTAGGAAAAGGAAAAATTACCTCGAGCTAGAAAAAACCTACTCAAAATAAAAAAATTGTTTTAATTTTTTGGCTTAAACTTTTTTTTTATTTTTAGTGGCTTTATTAAAGTAATCGAAATAAAAAAACCCATCTTAATTTATGGACCGATTAAGGACCCTTGGCCGATTTTGCTAAAAAAATCAATATTAACCTGACCAATAAAATAAAAAATCGCTCCAAGCACAGAAATCTCAGTAAATACTGTGGGTTCTCTGAACCAGTGTTGCCATATATTTTTTTTCTGCCAAATGTTTGCCTAACTAATACCGAATATTTGTATTCGTTCAAATAGTAAAACTCTGCCGAATATTCGCCATGACTTTTTTGTAAATGGTTTAGCAGTTTATCATCGTTTTTCTTATTTACAAAACATCCCAAATAAAAAAACTTTATGCATTGACGCTTCTTCATTCGCTAAAAACGTATTTTTTGTTTAATTTTTATTTAACTTTCACTATTAACATCGACGTCGGCGGCCGCTGACGTTATGTTTATTACCACATCGCATCCATCACTATATACAACAGGTCAATCATCATCATGATCAAAAATAATAAATATTTTTTTTTTATATTTGCATTTATTTAATATGTGAGATGGTATATCCCTAAAAATTAAACATGTAATAGTGGGGTATAGGAAAAAGTTATTTCGATAAATTTATAACAAATAATTTTTTTAATGACATTTGCGCTTAAGTAACACAATTTTAGAATTATTATTATTTGTTTTTATTCACGCCCACAAAAAGGGTCAGATAAAAAATGGTATTTTCTAATTCACTTGGTCCAAGTGCTGGGTTTTGAACTTCTTCTGACATAAAAGCAGGGCCGTCTTAAGGTATGGCAAGGCCCCTAGTCATACAAGAATTTGATGCCCCGCTGGAAAGTAAAAAGTTGCATGACAAAAAAACTTCTTTTGGTACAAATTAAATTCATTTTATTACCTGTTTTAGAAAAAAAAATATTCTAGCTCGAGGTATTTTTTTTTACTAATTAGAACCAAGACATTCATGTAAAACAATTTGGTTTACTTGAGAACTTTTCTATCTCAGAATCTGAGACTTTTCCTATACGAAAAATGTCTCAGAATCTAAGACTTTTACGATACGGAAAATGTCTCAGAATCTGAGACTTTTTCTATACGAAAAATGTCTCAGAATCTGAGACTTTTTCTATACGAAAAATGTCTCAGAATCTGAGACTTTTTCTATACGAAAAATGTCTAAGAATCTGCGACTTTTTCTATACGAAAAATGTCTCAGAATCTGAGACTTTTTCTATACGAAAAATGTCTCAATTTCTATACGTAAAATGTCTCAGAATCTGAGACTTTTTCTATACGATAAATGCCTCAGAATCTGAAACTTTTTCTATACGAAAATTATTTCAACATCTGAAACTTTTTATGTAGGAAAAATTTCTATGAATTTGAGACTTTTTATATAGAACAAATTTCTTCTATGGAAAAAGTCTCATATGTATACGAAAAATTTTTTAGATTCTGCAAATTTTTCTGTAAGAAAATGTGAAATTTTCTTAATTAACAAATAAAAAAGATGTTGCTCCATTTCCGTATGAGCGAATTTATTGTCATTTCGGACTTACAAGGGAAGTATCTCAACCCTTATGAACCGATTTGCATGAAACTTGAAATATATAAAAGAGATAATTCTAAGGTGAGGGTGTCTCGGCTTATGGGTCATATCGAGGATTTAGGGGTTGAAAACATGGGTAAAAAAATGGCGAAAAAATCGTTTTTTGGATTTTTCAGCCATATCTTTCTAAGAAACTATATGATGTTTACACATGAGAAGATAGGCTTTTTATACCCTACACCACTCTGTGGTACAGGGTATAATGAGTTTGTGCTGATGTTTGTAACTACCCGAAATATTTGTCCTATACCTACCTTCAAGTATACCGATCGACTCAGAATTACTTTTTGAGTCGATTTAGCGATATCCGTCCGTCTGTCCATCTATCGGTTTAAGCACGCAATTTTCAATCAATTAACTTAAAATTTAAAACTTAAGCTTCTTTTGGCCCAAGGACGAAACCTATTGAAATTGGAAAATATCGGTCCATGTTAAGAACTAGTCCCCATACAAACGCCCCCTTTGAATTCCGCTTAAATGCCTATGAAAACCATATTATAATAGATATCGTTTAACAGGTAATAATATTTTATATGCACAAACCATCATACTAAATTTCAAAGGAATCGGTTCAGTCCTTCTGGTAGTCCCCATACAAACCACCCTCCCGATATTCACATAATTCCCTCAAAATTCATAAAAAATTAAAATATTTGATTAAAATTTTATTTGTATGTGTTAAACGTGTACTTTGGTAACCTTATCAAATCGGAATACATTTGGGCCATTTTTAGACTTAGTCCCCCATATAAAAATTTCGACCGATATTCAGTTAAATGGGTCTATTGGCAAAAAATAAACAAATTTCACTAAAATTTGATCTGTGTGTGTTTTCTACACTAAATAAAGATCTAACAAAAGATAGGTCCAATCGGTCCATGTTTGGACTTGGGGTCCATTTTGCGGAAAATACTAGCGTAGGGTATTATATGGTCGGTCTTGACCGACTATAACTTTCTTACTTGTTTAATGTCTATTCGACGGTGGCATAACCTTGTAAAAACTCGGCGTCGTTAAATATTTTTTTCATGAAAATGTGTTAATTTTAGGGGGTTATTTATATGAAGACATAGACCTACGATATGCATATGAATAAGAAATAATCCTTATTAAATTCAAGTCGATACGTATTTTTGCTTTAGATGATATTCCTGTTAGTTCTGGAGTTATCGAAATTTTGCCGAAAGTCCACGTTGTTCTATAAGGGGACAACGAAATTTTTAAACACTGATATGGCCGATAAGCCAAGACACCACAACCTTAAAATCGTCTCTTTTATGTATATTTAAAGTTTCAGGCAAATCGGTTCATAAGGGTTGAGATACTTCCCTTGTCAGTACATTTAAGATTTAGTACATTTTTGACACCTGTCATTAATGTCTTGTCTATTAACTCTATGTCATCAGTGTTCAAATAAATACCTTTTCCCTTAATTAATAATTAAAATGAGTAAATTCAGTCATTCATATCTCTTCATCACTATTTTCGTAAACAAAATGTTAAAAAAAGACTTTTATAACATTTTATAGTTTAAAATTAGCATATTTTTTATTGTTTTCTGTCCGTCTGTATGTATTTTTATTTTAATCTCATTCACCTGAAGGTTTTTTCAGATTGTCTGTGTCTCTCTTTCCACTAATGTTTAATTAATTTTTTTTTTTATATTTTTACTATTATTTTGTATATGGTCGTAAAAAACAAACAACAATTTTGGCATTTATAAACATTAAACAATCTAATTTGTTTCTCACTTCTTGTTTTATGTGACCATTATTAATTTCTTAATTTTTTTTCTTTTTGTTTCTTTTTACTTTAATAAATATGTTAAAAAGTTTGTTTATGTTTTTTTTTTGTTAAATATTGTTTCTCTGCTATTTACTTTTTTAAAAAACAATAATTAGTCAGTTGGTCTGGTCTACTAAACAATTAGTTAATAATTTGCGTCTTGTATTACGTCAAAATTTATAACTGACATATGGGTAAAGCCATGGAAAATTTGATTGGTGGGTCACCGATTTTGATTTTAATTATTTTTGATAGATATGAATGAAAGGTTAGATTGTGTCTCCTGATGTCTTACGTCCAGCGCCCATAGACTCTGAGGTCCGTTGTGATACCACGGGACCGTAATAGGTTCCCCTGCTAGTCCCTGCCGTTAAAACGCCTATCGTTTGAGGTCCTTATGACACTCTTAAGATATTAAATTTTGACATCCGACAAATCAGAAAGATTGGCCAGTTCCCTAAGATCCCAGTGAAGCAATTCTCTCACCAGAAAGTGCCAGGCAATGGCAGATAAGGTTATGTTGTAAGTGTCTGCTGACGTTTTACGTCAACACACGTAATGTGATACCACAGGACTGTAATAGGTTTCCCTACTAGTCCCTGTCGTTAAACCAATTCGAGCTTCTTATGAAACTCCTTAGATATTAAAATTTTGGCATTCGATAAATCAGAAAGATCGTGCAGTTCCCTAACATCCCAGTGAAGCAAGTCTCGTGACTAGAAAGTGGCGGGCAATGGCAGATAAAGTGTTCAACAGTTTTGAACTCCTCCTTATCCATGTATCACCGACAATAGTCATTTGACGACCAATTTAACCGCCCGGCGTGCTTTTCTATAAGACAGTGTCCGGTAATTACAGCAACCACAGTCGAAATCTCTTCTCTTGGAAGCGATATAAACTCACTTGTGCACTTCTGATTAAGAAAAGGCCAAATCTGTCGTGTAGTCTCACACGTCTATCCATGTTTTCATCTAAGATTAGACTCCGTCGCGGTTCAGATCCGTAGATTTTGATTGCAAGTTTCTAGAGGCATACCAACACAATCAATTCTGTTGGAACCTATAAGGTAGTTCCCAGTCTTGAAGACTCTCTGCCTGCAAACACTGCAGTGATCAGGAATTTTGAGCCAGGCTCAACGCAAGCTCCACCGAATAGACTCCAAAGCCCATTTTTTGCGCAGCTTAAATCCATCTGTGTAAAAATTTATGGAGGCTCCACTTACCGGAATGACCTCATCCAAGACTCTCGGGATGTATCGGTAAAGTAACGCTCAAAAAGGCTCATAGATGGATCACAGTCCACACTTTGTGGTATTGCTTTCAAAGGATGCTACACCTCTACAGAGGAGGTGAAGCATCCTTTATTATAAAGACCCGACGTAGCCTCATACTGCCTACCTAATATGTCCAATGGTATTAGGTGAAAGAGGATTTCTCATGCAGCCGTAGGTGTAGTACGAAGAGCCCCAGTGATGCACATCGCCGCCATTTTCTGCACCTTCGTTATAAAGACAAAGTTCTCTTTTGTCTCTAAAGCAGGCCAACAGACAATGATTCTATACAGCAGAATTGGACGCACCACAGCTGTATAAATTCAATAAACGACTTGAGGGCAAAAGCCCCATCGTTTTCCAATGTCTCTTTTACAGGAATATAAAGTAATCGTTTCTTTTCTCACCCGTTCTTCAACATTACGCCTGAAATTCAACTTTCTATCTAGAAATACTCCAAAACTACTGTATAAATTCAATAAACGACTTAAGGGCTGAAGCCCCATCGTTTTCCAATGGCCCTTTTAAAGGAACATATTACAGGTTTTACAAAAAGTTTTAAATTTGATTAAGATAAATAATTAATTGCCGCTTCACATTATCAAGACTTGTGTTAAAATCTACGACATGATATAATTGGTTGAAATCAGAACAAATACGTCGAAAAGGATCTGCATTAGCATAGTTTGTTCTTGGCTCCATCTGAGAAGTCGATTTCAGTGCCGTCAAAAGCAGGAATCTTATTTTTCCTTGTAAACAAGACACTCTCTGTTTTACTTAAATTACCTCTCACACCACATGCCCTTGCCTATTTAGATAGATCTTTCAGAGAACCCTGAAGAATGTCCCTTAATGTTGGCAGGTGCTTTTCCTTTACCCCTATCGCAACATTGTCAGCATATGTGACAAAATGATATGATTTTAAAGGAAGTAGCTTAGATTCAGTGCCAGGTTCCAAAGAAGTGGCGAAAGACACATTTTTGATGTCGGCCAGTATAACTTAAAAAAAAATCAATGTGATCCCGTGGATTTACCCATATATATATTTTAAACTTTACTTAATTGTTTTTGTCTATACATATTTTTTTTTTTATTTATTTTATGATTTTTTTTTTTACCTTTTGCCACGGAAACTATAGCAATAATTAACTTGTATACATTTTTAAGTATAAAAATTTGTACTTAGCAGTTCCCCCATATTTCACAATCACATCATAAATTTGTTAACTTTACATTTGTATGCAATTTGTTTTTAGTTTTTAAAAAAATATTTTGAAAGGTTATTTTATGTATGTACATAAATTACGGTATAAACTTGGGATTTTTTATGGCAGAGTTCAAGTTTGTCAAAAATTAGTGCAAATGAAACAATTAGGTTAGAGCGGGACAATGTTAAACCAACTTTTTATACTAAATTTGTCATTCCGTGTGCAACGCATTGAAATATCGGTCTTGGGCTCCATTAATTACATATGCATATTATTGATCAAACATTCTAGCGATGTCTGTCTATCCGTTCGTTTGTGGCAGACACAATACAGACGAAAATAAAAGAGCTAGATTCCTCAAGTTTGGAACGAATATGTCTGAATAAGTTCGTAAACGGGCAAAATTGGACCAGAAAAAAAGTTTCCTTGAATAAATAAAGCAAACTAAAATTCGAAACATAAGCTTCTCTTGACCCAAGGGCGAATTCTATTGAAATTGTAAAATTATCATGCAAATTTATGTTTTTCAAGTTGAATTTCCAGCGTAATATTGAGGAACGGCAAAGAAAAGCAACGATTGCTTTATATTCCTGTAAAAAATCCATTGGAAAACGATGGGTCTTTAGCCCTAAAGTTGTTAATTGGATTTATATAGCAGTGGTGCGTCCAATTCTGCTGTATGGAATCATTTTTTGGTAGCCTACTTTAAAAACAAAAAAAAGACGTGTCTTTATCACGAAGATACAGAGAATGGCGTCGATGTGCATCACTGGTGCTCTTCGTACTACACCTACGGCTGCATTAGAAATCCTCCTTCACCTGATACCATTGGACATATTGGATAGGCAGTATGCGGCTACGTCGGCAATTTGACTGAATAGCAAACTGCAATGGAGGCCTAATCAAGATCTTCAAGAAGATAACGTTGCGTTGCCTCTTTGAGCCTTTTTGAGCGCCACTTAACCACGATGATACCATCCAGAGAATTGTGGCCCAATCAAGATCTTGAAGAAGATAACAATACCAGAAAATGTGAACTGCGTTGCCTCTTTGAGCCTTTTTGAGCGCCACTTAACCACGATGATACCATCCAGGGAGTCTTGGATGAGGGGCATTCCTGGTAGTGGAGCCTCCATAAATTTTTACACAGATGGATCGAAGCTACACGAACAAGTTGGATTTGGAAACTGTTTGGCAGATCTTGGTTTGAGCTCCAAGATTGCCAGATCATTGCAGTGTTTACCAGGCAGAGATACTGACAATAAAGGAGCTGGCTGACTGGTTGAGTTGCAATGTCTTGTCTACAACTGCAGTAAAATCTATTCTTACAGTCAAGCCGCGGTCAAGTCCCTGGAGTCAATGTTTCTAAAAACAAGGTCTGCCCTTAACTGCCGCACGTCTTAAAATGAGAAGGCCAAGCAGTTTGACATACGACTCATATGGGCCCAAGGGCGCAGAGACATTCCAGAAAATTGCAAAGCCGATGAGCTTGCAAGACTGGGAACTATTCCAATAGAATTGGAATATGTTGATATGTCTCCAGCAAGTTGCAAGCAAAATCTACGGCCTTGTTTCTTGACGGAGACCAATCCTAGATGGGCACATGGATGGACGTGTGAGACTACACGACAGATTTGGCCTTCTATTAATCAGAAGCCCACAATTGAGCTGATATCGCTACCAAGAGGAGAGATTTCGACGGTGGTTGCTGTAATTACCGGACAGTGTCTTATGAGAAAGCACGCAGAGCGATTAAATGTGCCGTCAAAATACTTTTGCCGAAGTTGCATGGATGAGGAGGAATTGGAAACTATCAAACACTTTATCTGCCATTTCCAGGCACTTTCTGATCAGAGACTTGCTCCACTGGGATCTAGGGAGCTGCACGATCTCTCTGATTTGTCGGGGAAGACTGGTGGGAAATCCCTGTTATGACAGCTAATGCAATCTTTTTACGGATGGATGGGGTACGGATTCGGGAGTTTATTCTGAATTAAAATCAGGGCCTCATTGAGGCTTCCGAAAAAGGTACTTGTAATTTATAAAGCCGCGCAGATGATAATGACAAGGGGCTTACATCCTTGTGCCATAAACATTTTCATGGATTTTCTCGCAGTCTGAAGGCCTTGGAATCAAACACGGTAAAGTCAGGAATCGTTAAGAACAGTATATAAATAAATTCGGAACGAAGAACTCTGAGTCGGTAGGGGAACAGGTAAATCCTGACATCTCAATTCCTCTTATAGATTTAATGAGCGATATTGATAACATATCTAGGAATAAGATGAAAGATATATAGATATCACTAAATACGTGAAGGATATCGCAAACACTTATAGCCGCTGCCAAATCCGAAGAGGACGGAAAGTCTTATTACATTTGGTAAATGGACGGTTAGCCAGTTTTTGAGAGTACCAACAGGACAAAACGATGGTGAAAGAACGGAAAGCGTCGTTCAAGAAACTGTCTAAAATTATCCGGTTAGAAAAATGAACACAAACCGCGATAGACTAACCTAATCTCTAATCCGAGATGAAAACATGGATGGACGTGTGAGACAGATTTGGCCTTCTCTTAATCGGAAGTGCACAAGTAAGCTGATATCGCTTCCAAGGGGAGAGATTTCGACGGTGGTTTCTGAAATTACCGAACACTGTCTTATAGGAAAGCACGCAGAACTGTTAAATGTGCCGTAAAAATACTTTTGACGGATTTGCATGGATAAAGAGGAGTTGGAAACTATCAAACACTTTATCTGCTGCTTTTGCTTCACTGGGATCTAGAGAGCTGCACAATCTTACTGATTTGTCGGATGACAAAGTTCAATATCTTAGAAGTTTCATAAGAAGCTTAAATTGGTCTAACGGCAGGGACTACACCATTTACAGATGTAATTCACAAAAGATCAATTGTAATTCAAATATTCTACTTGTAATTCGAGGATTCCATTTGTAATTCGAAGATTTCATTTGTAATTCGAAGATTCCATTTCTAATTCGAAAATTCTACTTGTTATTTGAAGATTTTATTTGTAATTCGAATATTCCAATTGTAATTCAAAGATTACAATTGTAATTCGAAAAATATCAACTGAATTTCCATTGATCTTTTTCGAATTTCAAATGGAATCTTCGAGTTACAAATAGAAACTTCGAATTACAAATCGAATCTTCGAATTTCAAGTACAAACTTCGAAGTACAAGTAGAAACTTCGAATTACAAATGGAATTTTGGAATTACAAATGGAATTTTCGAATTACAAATAGAATCTTCGAAATACAATTGATCTTTTACGAATTACATCATAAATGGTGTAGTAGCGAAACCTATTACCGTCCCATGGTATCACAACGGACCTTAGAGTCTAAATAAAACGTCAGCAGCCACTTACAACCTAACCGTACCTAACAACGTTGCCATCCCTCATAGGTTAGTTTAGGTTGTAAGTGGCTGCCGACGTTTTACGTCAACACACGTAGACTCTGAGGTCCATTGTGATACCATACCGTAATAGGTTTCCCTGTCCCTGTCGTTAAACCAGTTTGAGCTTCTTATGAAACTCCTTAGATATTGAATTTTGACATCCGACAAATCAGAAAGATCGTACAACTCCCTAGATCCCAGTGAAGCGAGTCTTTGACCAGCAAGTGGCGGACAATGGCAAATAAAGTGTTCGATAGTTTCCAACTCTTCATCCATGCAACTTCGGCAAAAGTCATTCGACGGCACATTTAACCGATCTGCGTGCTTCCCTATAAGGCAGTGTCCGGTTATTATAGCAACCACCGTCGAAATCACTCTTCTTGGAAGCGATATCAGCTTACTTGTGCGCCCCTGATTAAGAGAAGGCCAAATCAGTCGTGTTGTCTCACACGTCCATCCATTTGCCCATCTTTGATTAGTCTCCGTCGCAGAACAAAGCCGTAGGTATAGCTTGCAAGTTTCCAGTTGCATATCAACAAATTCCAATTCTGTTGGAACCTGTAAGGTAGTTCCTCGTCTTGCAAGCTCATCGGCTTTGCAATTCCCTGGAATGTCTCTGTGCCCTGGGACCCAAATGAGTCGTATGTTAAACTGCTTGGCCATCTCATTTAAAGACGTGCGGCAGTTTAGTGCAGATCTTGTTTTCAGAAACATTAAATCCAGGGACTTGACCGCGGCTTGACTGTCAGTATAGATGTTGACTGCGGTTGTAGACAAGACAGCTCAACCAGTCAGACACTTCCTTTATTGCCAGCATCTCTGTCTGGTAAACACTGCAATGATCTGGCAATCTTCGAGCCAGGCTCAATCCAAGCTCTTCCGAATAGACTCCAAAGCCCACTTGTTCGTTCAGCCTCGATCCATCTGTGTAAAAATTTATGGTGACTCCACTACCCGGAAGGTCCCCCATCCAAGACTCCCTGGATGGTATCATAGTGGTAAAGTGGCGCTCAAAGAGGGAGCACAGTCCACATTTTGTGGTATTGTTATCTTCAAGATCGCGCTATGGCCACAATCGCTGCTCCTCCATTGCAGCGTGCTATTAAGTCGAATTGCCGACGCAGCCGCATACTGCCATCCCTGATACAAACCCTTTCATGTGTTGCCAATTTGTCAAGTGTTCTTTATCTTTAAATATTGAGGTTGCATTTATGTTGCACCAATTTGGTTTTGTTGTATTTTATTAAAACAAAAACAATATTGAATTTTGCCAAATTTTGTGGTTGACACTTTTGTTTAATTGCCCTAAAATTTAGAAACCTTAATTACAAATTTTTATTGTATTTTATATGTTTGTATGGGTATGGTTTCTTTATATATGGTTTTTTCTAAGTGTAAACAATACAACAAAAACTAGAGCACTCACACTATTGCACTTTGATGTCGTTTTGCTTTTGGTTTTTGTGTTTTTTTTCACAACACCTAGTTTCTTTCCAATTTAGAAATAACAACAGTTGTCTGTAGTTTTTTAGTTGTTATTTATATATTTTATGTTTTATTCGTCCGTCTTGCCTTTATTTACCGTATAATACTTGACTTGAATTTCATACAAATTGATTTTTTTTTTGTTTTTTTTACTTGGAGTTACTTCTTACCATTGTTAATAATGAGTGACTGTTTGACGGAATGAATGACTGACTTCAAAACTATAACAACAACAATTGCAACAAGTAAAAAGAGTTAAGTTCGGCATTGCCGAATGTATTAATACACTCCACAATGTCAAAAAGATTATTTGCTTGAAAAAAAAAAAAATTCCGCGAAAAAAAAAAAAAATTGTAAAAAAATCCACAAAATTTTTTTTACATTTGTCAACCAGCAGCCCAATTAATTAATTTTGTATTTTTTAAGGTTATGTGGAATGCACCAAAATTTTCGAGGTGTCCCCACATTTTCGTTCATAACTTTTTAACCGCTGAACCGATTACGCTTAAATGCAATACCAAACTTTTCGGGACAACTACAAGTAAATATGTTAAGTTTCAGTCATAGCTCGTTAATATTTTGGCCGTGATCGCTATTTCAACAGACAGACGGACAATTTGTCTTCGAATCGACCACTGATCAATAATACTTATATATACTTTATGGGGTCCTAGACCAATATTTTAAGTTGAAATGCAATACCAAACTTTTCGGGACAACTACAAGTAAAAATGTTAAGTTTCAGTCATACCTCTTTAATATTTTGGCCGTGATCGCCATTTCAACAGACAGACGGACATCGCTAATATTTCTTCGAATCGACCACTGATCAATAATACTTATATATACTTTATGGGGTCCTAGACCAATATTTCAAGTTGATTATTCAAGGGGAGATCTGGCCCTTACGACCGGCATTAAGACTCTTGTTGATCGTTTGTGTCAATTTCGAGGTGTTACAAACGGAATGACAAACTTATATATATACCCACTAGAGTGGAGGGTATACAAACATTTGTATTGTTATGTTATTGTTGCTCATGATGTTTGTAATTGTGGCGACTTCGCCGCGGCAATTATGGTGATGATAATCATATTGCATTAGGGGAATGGTAATGTCTGTCTTGTCTTGGGTGACAAGTAGTGACACATATTAAGAAAAAACAGTTGTTTCTTCCACCAACTAACCACACTTTTGCCAAATACTATTATTATGTTTTTTTTTTCTGTTAATAATTTTATTATTGTTTAGTCTTATTGTTTTGTTTTTTACTTTAAATTGTTTATTTTTCTTTCATATTTTGTGTTACACATATGAATAAATCATAATGAAGATCTTAATACACGACACCAAAAAGCAAGTACACTTTCTTGAGTGAATTACCAAAAAAAAAACGTATTTCATGTGTGAAAGTTTATTAACCTTTAACTAGTTCATGGTAAAGTTAGTAAAAAGTTTTTGAATGAATTATTATAAAGGGCATATACACTAAAAAAAATAGTGCATACTATAACATAAAATTATAGTTCCATAGGTTAGGATGGATGGTTAACAGCCATTTGGCGAATTCACTCGGAGACTAATATGGACATTATGATTTCCTTAATTGTCATTTTCCTATTCCCCCTCTGCTGAAAATATCTACTTCTTAAACTACCCCGATAACCTAAGATATTGCGCTAGAACAGTCAAAGAGACTATATTTTGGCAGTTCACGTCATCAAAAAATGCTTGATGTAGCGCTTGATCAGACCCAGACATTCACATAACAAGTACTTCAGTAACTACTATTACTCCACTTTATAACGATCCTTCTACACACTGGCCTACCTCTTCACGGCCGGAAACACTAGATAACTCCGTCCCTGAAGAGTTATCATCACCATTAGACTTGTGCTTAATCGTTCAATTGAGTGAGCGCTCATTTTCGTTCATTTCAGATAAAAGACCTAGTTCGTTCATCTAGTTCAATCGCTCTTTCGGCTTTTTCGTTCAATAGTTCGTGAACGAATCATTTTGATCATTTCTATTGGTCGTTCGTTCATCTAGTTCAAATCGGTCAATTTTGGTTTTCGTTCAACAGTTCGTGATCGAATCATTTCGATCATGTCTTTTGTTTTGGTTTTCTTTCAAAAACAAATACAAAAATGTTAAATAAAAACATTAATTAAAAAAAATAATGTTTGGCTCCCAACGTGGGTCCAAACTATATAATTTTGCTGATTTTCTTGCTAGTGATAGAGGTCCTGAACTTTCGTTTTTCTTATTGTAATATTTTTCTCTCTGTTTCTTGAAATTTTTATTTCTCTAACTAAATCATCCTTTATCCTTCAGACAGGACATTGTGATGGAGTCGTTCGTTTTAATTCCGCGTTCTGATAATATTTAAGGTTAGTCTATCGGTGTTTGTGTTCGTTTTTCGATACTCTATCTGGATAATTCAGACAGTTTCTTGAACGACGCTTTCCGTTTTTTCAACACCGTTTTGTCCCGTCACTACTCTCAAAAATAGGCTAACCGTCCGTTTACCAAATGTAAGAAGACTTTCCGTCCTCTTTGGATTTGGCAGCGGCTATAAGTGTTCGCGATATCCTTCACATAGTTAGTGATAGCTGTCTATCTTTCATCTTAATCCCCAGTACATTATCAATTTTGTTCATTAACCCTACAAGAGGAACTGAGATGTCAGGATCTACCTGTTCCGAAACCAACTCAGAGCCCTTCATTGCGTATTATTCATATGTACTTCCTAACGATTTCCGATTTCACCGTTTTTGATTCTAACGCCTTCAGAACTGCGATGGTTGTAAGATGGTTGTAACACATGGGCTCTGAGGTCCTTTGTGAAGAAAACTGCGATACTATACACGAACATTTTTATGATACACGAATATAAATCCCTTGTCATTTTCATCTGCGCGGCTTTATTAATTGCAAGTACCTCTTCTTGGTAAACACTACACTTGTCTGAAAGCCTCAATGAGGCTATGATTTCAACGCGTTTAGAATATATTCTCGAATTTGTACCCATCTCCATCTTTGATCCATCCGTAAAAATTGAGATTGCATTCTCTGTAATAACAGTGTTTTCCGCCTAGCCTTCCCTAGTTGGATTTCGAAAGTTTTGTCAAAGTTCGTCTGCTGTATGATATAGTCGGTTTTATGTTGCAGTTCCATTTTGCCCACCGTACTTAATATGTTTCGAGTATCGCCTGAGAGTTGCATAAGTATTTGAGTCATTTCTTAACCTGAGAGCCGATTCTTCTACTATGCTATAGATGTGAGGTTAGGTTGTAAGTGGCTGCTGACGTTTTACTACAGCACACATAGACTCTGATGTCCATTGTGATACCACGGGACTATAATAGGTAATCCTACTCCCTACCGTTAAACCGTTTTGAGCTCCTTATGAAACTCCTAACATATTGAATTTTGACATTCGAACAAATCAGAAATATCGTGCAGCTCCCTAGAAACGAGTGTAGGAAGTCTATGAGCAGAAAGTGCCGGGCAATGGCAGATAAAGTGTTACGATAGTTTTCAGCTCCTCCTCATCCATAAAACTCCGGCAAAAGTCATTTGACGGCCCATATAACCGCTCCGCGTGCTTTCCTATAAGACAGTATCCGGTAATTACAGCAACCACCGTCGAAATCTCTCCTCTTGGAAGCGATAGCAGCTCTCATGTGTGCTTTTGATTAGGAGAAAGCTAAAGCTGTCGTGTAGTCTCACACGTACATCCATGTGCCCATCTCTGATTAGTCTCCGTCGCGGAAAAAAGCCGTAGATTTTGCTTGCAAGTGTCTAGAAGCATACCAACACACTCCAATTCTGTTCGGACCTGTAAGCTCCTCTTGATGTAGATATTTACGGGTTGAATGTTGAGTAGCACTTTCAAACCTGCTGGGGTACAGATCTTACAGCACAATAATGCCCACACATGCCAGTCACTGTAATTTCTGTGATTGCAGAGATATGATTTCTTATCCACTGAGGTGGTTTCATCTAGTTTGGAAAGATCAAACCTGTCTATCTTAGTTCGTTTTGTAAACGAAACAAGTTTGGTTCCAGGAAAGGTACCGCCTTTCTTTTTGTTCACATTAAGAGTACATACCCAGAAAAATTTTTTGAAACAAATTCCTGGTTCAATAGATTCTACGGTAAATTCAAAAAAACTTTCTATGTAAAATTATTTAAAAAAAAAAACACTTGCACTAAAAAACGATTGGTTTCAGGACAATTCCAAACAAAAATCATACAGCCTTACCATAGAAAAATAAAATATATTTAAAAGCAGCTTTTAATTTTATTTCCATACAAATTGTTATTGTTTTTAAAATCGACTTTCAAAAAATGTATTGAAAATTTGAAATTTAAAATAAAACTTTTGTTAAAATAGGCTTTTTGTTTTCTTGTGGTAAGGGCCATTGATTCTGGAATTGTATGTAGAATCGGTTGCAAGGTAATTTAATGCATTCTGGAATCGACTGTTTGGAACAGACAATTTTTTTCCAATCAATAATGATATTTTGACATTATTAAACGCACCTTCTAATATATATCCTTAATCAACCCGACAACATCACTTGAATCCGTCTCCACAGACCTTCCTTTAAGATAGGCGTGTTGGGACTTGGCGAGAGGGAAGGGTACACCTTTTGGCGTGGATAAAAAAATGGTTTTATCCGTTGAATCCGTCTCCACAGACCTACCTTTAAGATAGGCGTGTTTGGACTTGGCGATAGGGAAGGTGATACCTTTTCTAGGCGTGGATAAAAAAATGGTTTTAATAATGATAAAGTTGTATTAAGTGGAAAAATTATAGCTAATTTGAAAACATTGATCGCGGGGGGAGTTTTTTTAAGAGAACAATTTTAAAAATTTTGCTGTAAATTTTCAATAAAATTTTTTCATTGTAAACGTGTCCTAGACACCTTATATTAACATTAATAAAGTTAATAACCAGGCGAACTGTAAATGTAATACAAATTTCTAAATTTAGATCTTAACCATGAACTTTGAATTAAAATAATTTGTGTATAAAAACAAAAAATATAAAAAATTAAATATGTTTTGTAATAAAAACCATGGTGACAACAATCAAAATTACCTGTGATGGTGTATTTATACAATCCAATTCGTTTTTGACCTCAACATCGACAACAACGTCCACCTCAACGGCGGATACCATCAATCCAAGAGATACGACAACAGCAACAGATTCAACAACATCATCATCGTCAACATCTTCACCCACATTAAATAGTGATAAAGATAAATCTGTAACAAGTATATTGGATAAGAATCATGTGAAAAATTGTACAAATACAACAACATCATCATCATCGTCATCGAATACATCTACCATAAGTTGCCAAAAATCAAATTGTAGCAACAATTCCAGTAACAGTGGTGGTCGTGGTTCAAAAAGACCACGTACACCTAAATGTGATAATCGTAGACGTTATTATTTTGGTAGCAACAAAATCTATTGGTGTAAACAGTCGGTTGCGGCTAACTTACAGCAGCCAAATGCCGCAGGAAGTTCCTGCAAAAGTGATTTGATTTTAGTACGTACTCCAAAATCCAATTTACAACGTAGTGCCAGTTCTGTTACACACAAAGAATTGCAACAGCATAAATCTAATAACAGTTCTGGACGTTCTAGCAGACATCATCATAAACTCTTAACAGCCAGTAATAGTTTATCAGCGGTACCAAATAATCAACAGCAACAAAAACAAAAATCTAATCCAAATTATCTTAAAGAATTTTATATATTAAATAAACATAATACGGCGATAACAACGCCTTTAAATAATAATAATAATCGTAATTTAAAAACATCTGGTATCCCTAGAACTATTTCAGGTGCCACCTCTATATTTCTCGGTAACGGTTTTAGTGTTAATTCTTCGGCCTACAATTCGTCAAAGAGTTATAATCCCGACACTCGTCTATTAAGTTTTTTACGTTCAGCTCGTAAACTTTACCGTAATAGTATACGTTTAAATAATAATGGCAACTCTGCTGCATCTGTATCAACAGCTGAAAATACCAAAGTATCATATGATAATAACAATACGGCAAATAATTTAAATTTAAATAAAAATCGTTGTAATGAAAATGTTAATACTGCTGAATCAACGACACAATTGAATAATAATAATAATACGGAAAAAATAAAATCATCTTATATATTTGGTGTGAAAAACTTTGCTAATAATAATAATTACACTAATAACAATAATAATAATAACAAAAATTTGAATAATGATAAAAATAAAAATATTGAAAATAATACATCGTTAAATGAAGAATGGTTTGGTTAGTATGTTCATATATATTTTTTTTATATTTAGTTTTAATACTCACACTTCAATTAACACAGAAAAAAATTTGTCAATACAATTAATTTTATTGTTAATACAATTAAACATTTTATTGAAACTGAGCATACGTTGGATTTTGTCAATACAACAATGACTTTTGTAACTTTTGAAAAAAATATCAACTTATTTTTTGTCAATTAAATTCATTGTTGTATCAACGATGAAATTAATTAAAAAGTTTGTAATAAATTATATTAACGAATATAAACATGCTTTCATATCATTTTATTTAAAAAAAAATAAAAAAATAGAACAAAAAAATCTAAAAACTAAAAAAAACATTAACCACCAGCTGGATTTGAACCCGCAACGTACATGATACGAGTCTAGAACACTACCACAGTGCTATTCCTTATATATATTTGTAGTTGCCTATACGCGTATATTAAAGGAAATAAACCGATTTTATTGTCATTTTATTTAAAAATAATATAAAAAAACTAAAAATAGAACAAAAAAATCTAAAAATAATAACAAGTAAGAAAACTACAGTCGGTCAAGACCGACCATATAATACTCTACACCAGAGCTTCTCACTAACTTTTGCTTTGCGACACCCCTTTTCAATATTTCAAATTTTTCGCGACCCCCCACAAAAAAAATATTAACGTGAATTTTTGACCTCAGATTTTTCAAAAACCTGAAGTAATGGAAAAATTTGGAAAAAAAACTTCTAAAATATAAAACAAAAACACAATTTTTGTGAACTTTGACCCCAATATTCTTAAAAATTTGGAAACCGGGTTCCGAACTACGGCATTTTATATTGAAACTCATTATCTTCATCGGTTTTTTATTTCCGAAAATAAAATAAAAACACCAGTTAAACCTGATCAGAAATGAAGAAATGTTTACCAAGAAAGCATTGTAAAGTCCAATTTTCTCAGTCGAACAAGTCGAATGTGGAATTCACTCCCCGTAGAAGTCTTCCCAGTCATCTACGATCTGGAAAAGTTTAAAATAAATGTCCATAAACACTACTCACTCTATCCTCCTCCCCATAACCTATTTTCCTAATACCAACACAATGCACTGCATTCGTAGGGGGCATGCCCTGAGTGTTGACTCAAAGTAAAAAAAAAAAAAAATGACTGTTCATTTTTCAAAATTATGTACCAATGTTTGGTATTGATCGAAATTTTATTGGATCACAAATCATGATCCGTTATTCGGATCAAGATTTGAAATCAGCATTAAAAAGTAAATCGACAAAAGTGGTCAGATCCCAGACGCATCCGAAAATTTCACTAACAAAGCTCTTTAAAATGCACAAGAATACGTTTTTGTGAACTTTCCTTTAATTTTCTCAAAAACCTAACGTACTAGAAAAATTTGGAACCCAGATTCGTAATCAACATCGGAAAGTTAGTAGAAAACGAACTGTCAGATCCCAGAATCAGCCAAAACACTTCACAAATAAGTGTTGGGAATCCCGAGAAATTAACAACAGCACAGTGATTACGAAGGGACCTTAAGTGATGGAAAAAAAATTTTCTTTAATAAAAGTATTTGTATATTTTTCTAACACAACAATAAAAAATGTGTTTTAAATTAACCAAAATTTAAGGTTTAAACGAATTTGTTCGCGACCCCCCTGAAACTCTTCCGTGACCCCCCAGGCGGTCACCACCCACCGTTTGAGAACCATTACCCCACACCAATGCTTCCCGGAAAATGGGTCCCAAGTCCAAACATGGACTGATTGGGTCTGTCATTTTTCAGATATAGTTAATTAAGTACGAGTTAAATACACACAAACAAAATGTTAATAAAATATTTTCTATTTTCATGAAATTTTAGAGATTTATGTGAATATCGGGAGGGTGGTTTGTATGGGAACTACAGGAAGAACTGGTCCAATTTCTTTAAAATTTGAATTGGTAATTTTTTTTGAATACAAAACACGTTTACCTGCCAAATTTCAAGAGGATACCTGTTAAAATACGGTTGTTAGGGTCATTTGACCCATATCTAAAGCGGACGTTTGTATGGGGGTTGGCCAAAAAATGGACCGATTTTTTCCAATTTCAATAGTGTCCGTCCTTGGGCTAAAGATTTAAATTTCAGACAAATCGGCTGAAAATTGTGACCTGTATCGTGCGCACAACGTTTACTTGGACGGACAGGCGGACGGACGGAGCGACAGACATCGCTAAATCGACTCAAAAAGTGATTCTGTGTCGATCGGTATACTTGAAGGTTGGTCTAAAACCAATATTTCGGGTAGTTACAAACATCAGCACAAACTTATTATACCCTGAAACGGGAACAAAGTGGAATATAACAGAATTAAATGGAATGGGAAGTTGACGAAATGAAAGGTTTTTTGTTAAAATTTGATTGTTCCTAATTTTTTATACCCTCCAACCACAGTATGGGGGTACACTCACTTTGTCATTCCGTTTGTAACGCATCGAAATATCGGTCGGGAACCCCATAAAGTATATATTATTGATCCATGATCGATTCTAAGACATTCTGTGAATTTCCGTCCGTCTGTCTGTAGATGGCACGATGCAGTCCAAAATAAAAGAGCTAACATCCTGTAATTTGGCACGAATATGGTCCTAGGCAGATTAAGTTCGGAAATGGGCAAAATCGGACAAGGGGGAAAAAAGTTCCCCCTTAAAGAACTGAACCAACCTCTGAAAAATACACCTTTTTACATGTTTTTTTCTATTTTTGTTAAATAAATGAAAGATTTGGCATATTTATCGCGAAGGGAAGGTATTCTCAACGTCCCCCACTGACAATTTTTTATTTTATTTTTTTTTACATTTTGGAGGGTATAAAAGATTCGGCACTGCCGAATTTAATACTCCCACTTGTTTTCACTCAAATTGTTTGCACACACTTTTTTTATGCAAACTTCTTTTTTCACTCAAAATATTTTCGACTCATTATTTTTACTCTAACATTATTTTACTCAAAATTTCCTGATTAGACGGTATTTACACATGTTTTTTCTTGAACGCCTTTTTTATCTGAGTTTTTTTTTGATGGCAATCGGGGGTGAGAAGCATAGAAGAAGGGAAACAGAATTCTTGATTTTTTTCTACCCCGTTTTCTTTTCACCCCCGTTTGCCTACAAAAAAAGTTGCAAGACTTTATTGCAAGCAAAAAAAGGCTGTGTATAAATACCGTCTTAGGCTTATTATGATAAATTATTGGGGCTGTCAATCCCGAAATCCCGGGATTTTTAAGCTCAAATCCCGGAATTTTTTAAATATTAAAAATGTATGAGATTTTTTTTTTTTAAATACAATTTTGTTCAATTATTGTTACATTTACATAAACAAATTTAAACTAAAACCTTTTTTAATTTTCAACGTAGCTGGCCACGAATTTGGCTAAACTGAGAATTCTACCCAGACTTGCAGAATAATAGTCCTTCGCACCAACCATTAAGCCACAGTCACGGAGCCCTTTGACCAAAATTTGAAGGTTTTGGCAAAAATTTTCTAAAAAACCGAAACTTTGATCGAAGGGCGCCACGGGTAAATTTAATTCGATAAATTTGTACCACATAAGTTTTAGGCGTAGGAGAATAAAAATTTTCCCGGACGTTCAAAATTGGAAGAAAAACTTTTTTTATACAAAAAAAGCAAGTCTAATGTATTGTATTATTTCTTTACTTAGTTTTAAAATTATTCAGTGCAACAACCAAAATCGAAATGGGATGAAACCAAAAGCAAATTTTTAGTTCATTGCTGAATATTTAATATTAATAATTACTTGAAAACTGCATAAGTGGCGTTTACTTAATTTTTAAATTGCCTTTAAATAACAATAAGAATAATTAGAAATCATTTTTTTTAATAATTTCGTTGTAGCGAAATCCAACCAAGGGTTTTCGTGGGAATCAAAACCACGACTCCCTGCTTAATAGGCTAGCACGCTACCAACTTAACACCCAGTAGCCCCTTAATATGCACAATAAAATTGAAACATAAAGAGTCTACTATTTTTTTACTTTTATAATCAAAGAAATTTAACCCCGAAAAATCCCGGAATCCCGAAAAATCCCGGGATCCCGAAAAATCCCGGGATTTCGATTTTCAAATCCCGAATCCCGGGATTTTAAAAAACTGATCCCGTTTGACAGCCCTATAAATTATTATGGTTTTAAAAATGTTTGTAAAATTTGCTAACTAACACAACGTTAATTTTGTTTAAGTTAAAGGAAACTTTTTATTTTTTAATTTGCCCGTTAATTAAGTCTGCCAATCTGTTGTGAATTCCATTTATTTTTTAGTTATTTTCTCAAACCATTTGTTTACAAAAAACACGTCTTAAAAATGTATCAATCATTATTTCTTCTCTATTTAATATTTTTAATTAACATTCATGGTACGTGTAATTTATTTAATTATTTAATCAGCCAAATTTTATTTGAAAATTATATAATTTTTAAGGGAGTTTATTTTAATACACAGAAAAAAAAATTAAAACGAATTTGGAATAACATAGTTCTGCAATACAGATTAAAAAATCAGCAGAAAAATCTGCTGAATCGGTGGGGGAAAAAAACTAGGATGAAGGGCGTCAAAATAATTTCTGGGTTCCTTGTTTTAAAAACTAAGCGAAATAGGTGGAAAAATGTACTTTGGCTGCTGTTGGAATTAAGAAATTCATAGGCAGTCAAGAATTACCAAATAATTCCCTACACCAGTGAGTGCCGAAAAAGGATGCCAGTTGATCCATATTTGTTTTTAACATTTGTAATTTCAAAATTTTAAATATTTAATTTTATAATAACCGCTCAAAACAGTGTAGTTCGTTCGCCTAAATTGTGTTAAAGAACATTATTTTTTCTGTAAATTTTGCATATGAAGTTGGTTTTAATTACTCACAAAATTATTAAAACCGGGATAATGTTTTCATGATTTTTTTTGTTATTTAAATTAATTAATATACACGAATGAAATCATACTGACTCAAAAAGACAATAACAATAAGGAAGCAAATGTCAAAAAAGTTAGTTCACACGTACTGGTTTTATGGTTTATAAAAACGAAATCACAGTAAAATAATTATTTAAATACTCAAAGGGACTTGCCAACAGGCAACAGGGTGTAACGTTAACACTGTTAACAAACTCTTTGTCAGCGATGATGGATATATGTTAACTTCCGGTTATCATGCTCCGGATATAACATTATACATTTTGCAAATTTTATTATTGTTTTTACACAATTTACATGTTAATAACAATAAGGGTTTTCCCAGTCACAGGCAAATTAGTCTGGTAAATGGGAAATTTGACAAACGTCGAATAATTTAACTACACTTGAAAAAAATCTTTACCGAGCACTTGGTAGTATTCTCGTCTTTAAAAATGTGAATTAAAAAGTGAATTCTATCAAGCTGTAACTCAAGATTTTTTTCGTGTAGTAAAATTATATGACGTTTGCCAATTTTGCCAAATACCACACTAAAATGCAAGGGATCGTGAAAACCCCTAATGTTTTCTTGATGTAGCTAATTGTCTGGTTACAGATTTTATACCTTTATAAAGATTAAACACAATTGGAGCTGTAAGCGTTTTTTTCTTAATTGTTCTCAACATATTGTAAAAAAACGAAATCTCGCAGCGAAATTTTTGGTCAAAAGTTTTGAAAAGGTCACTACTACATTTAAAAATACTTGATGCGACTGTGACGATTACTTGATTACATGATTGTTCTACGACCAAAATCCGGTCTTCCCAAACAGTAATTTTTTGAACGTTGACCTCAATATTCCCAAAAACCTGATGTGATGGAAAAGTTTGGAGATCGGAATTTTGACAGGCAGAACAAACAGGTAATCAAGTGTCGCAGTTTCGATGTTTGGTATTGTAATTAATACAAATTTTATCCAACAATTAGAAAAACAGCTGGAAATGGTAAATTAAATAAGTATCTGTTTTTTTATTTTTTAGAAATTGGCAGATACTTCATTTGAATTTTCTCTCTCTAGGTGGTGTGATTGATTAAATATTTCGTACACAATATTTACTCATAAAAAAAACTTTTGCAACTTTGTCTATTGCAAATATTTACAACATATTGTTTTTTTATTGTACACCATGTTCATTAGTAATTACAGTAAAGTTTGGTTATAACGAACACCGTTTAAGGGTATGAACAGAACAAACACGACACGACATTTCCATACGATTTGACAGTAAACAAGTAAAAGTGTAAAATTCGTTTTTACCGAATCTTTTATAACAGGAGATGTTGAGAGACAACTTGACCCTCGTGATTAATGTTGTCAAATTGTATAAAAAATGTTAAGTGCATATTTCGTGCTTTTATTTTCGATTGTTTAGCTTATGAAAATTACACTCAAAATAATTACTCTGTTAAATTACAGAAAAACTCTGCTAATTTAACAGAGTACACCATACTTTTCCAGCTAGCAACATTTCTTGGTAATTTTACTAAAAAACTCTGTAAAATGATTTTGACAGAAAAAACTGTTAATTTACAGAGTTTATAGTAAAATATTGGTTAAATATGAAAGCTTTTTTACAGAGAAAACTCTGTAATTTTACTATAAAACTCTGTAAAATGATTTGGACAAAAAAAACTGTTAATTTACAGAGTTTCTAGTAAAATATTGGTTAAATAAACCACCATTTAGCAAAGAAAACTATGTAAATTTACATATATTTGTTAAATACATTTGATGCAAAAAAAAAAAAAAAAATACAGAAAAAACTCTGTAAATTTACAGAGTTTAGTTAAATCCATGTTATTTTGTAAAATTTTTATAAGATTTCTGAAAAAAAACTTTTTTTGCAACTTTTTTAACTTTTTCTCGAAAAAAAAAAAAAAATATACAGATAAAATTTTGATGTTTGGTAACAAAAACAAAAACTTCTCAAAAAAGAAAACTTTTTTGGTTATAAAAAAATACGAAGTATTTTGCTTAGATCTGTATTTTAGCAGAAAACTCTGTTAATTATCTGTAAAATTAAGATTACAAAGTAAAAAGTAATATAACAGAGGAAACTTTGTTTTTTTGTCACAACAAAATACAAAGTATTTTCTTTAAATCTGTATTTTGACAGAAAACTCTGTCAAATATCTGTTGAATTGAGATTACAGTCATTTTACAGAGTATTTTACAGAGTTATTATTTTGAGTGTACATTTCTAGTTATAGCCGATCTCCACTTTATTTCCTTTACTATGTTGTATACAGACATACATATTTTATTTTAACAGTCAATAAACATTACTTATTTAATGTGCTAATCGAATATTTATGATATAAAAAACGACCGGTTAATTTGCCAAATTGATTAACTCCATAAACAATAAACTTTATATTAAATTAACAGTTTATAATTGATTTTTCAATAAATTTATTTATTGAACTGTGATAAAATAAAAGTTGTATGGTTTTTAAACTTTGAATGTTCAATTTCAATTTAACTTTTTGATATCTTTTATTTTGAAGATAAACGTTTTAAAATATTAGCAGCCTATCGGTGAATAGGAAATTAAATAAAAAGATTTTTGCGAGTAACTGCGATTTTTAGCGGTAATTTATCAAATTTGTATTATAAAAATTTAAAGGTTTAATAAAACATATTTTGTGAGGATGTTTATTCTGGCTCGAGGTCATTATTTTCTTTACTAATTAAAACCATGATATTCTCATAGCATAATTTTCAAGAAAATTATTTTTTGTTTTAAATTTATTTATGTTAGTCATTTTTGCAAGACTTAATCGACACATGTTTCGGAATTTATCAGATTCCATTGTCAAGATTATTTAGCAAAAATAGAAACGATTTACTACAAAGTAGCAAACGAGTCTAATGACTCATTATTTTTGCTTAATAATCTTGACAATGGAATCTGATAAATTCCGAAACACGTGTCGATTAAGTCTTGCAAAAATGACCAACATAAATAAATTTAAAACAAAAAATAATTTTCTTGAAAATTATGCTATGAGAATATCATGGTTTTAATTAGTAAAGAAAATAATGACCTCGAGCCAGAATAAACATCCTCACAAAATATAATATTTTAAAGGTCGAATAAAACAATTTTTATTTTTTAATAAAAATTTATCAGAATTTGATTTAATAAAACATTTTAAAATCAGGGCTAAGAATTATAAATCTTACTTAATCTTATAGTTTGGCAATTTTGTGATGCCCAATTTGGTCGGATTTTTGTATTGCAGTCACAATTGGTTAAATTTGCACAAATATGCCTAAAAAATATGATTATGGGACAAATATTTCAATTTTCCCATAAACGTTTTAATAAATATTCTGTACAAAAACATGGCACACATCCATCATCTTAGGTTACAATTTATTTTGCAAACAAAACAACTTTACTTAAAATGATTCATATTTCAACATCGACTAGCAACCACAAAACCAAAATTATTTTTAAACAAAGGGCAGATTTGTTTTTATATATATTTTAAATACCCTACACCACTTAGGGTGAAATATTGTTCCTAGACACTGCTTGAGATAAACCGATCGGCTAAGAATCACATTTTGAGTAAATTAAGCAAAAAAATATCTGTCCGTGTTAACGCGATATCTGTATATTTGGCTGTAATTAGAAATGTAAGCTTTCTTGATCCAACGACAAATCCTATTGAAATTGTAGCGCCACCTATTGAAGTCGATTCGTACATACAAAATTTTCTCATGACGAAACATGCATTCAAAGATGCCTTCAAATTACTCTGAATTGAATAATTTTGTTAATAATTTCATCACACAAAAAATTATTGGCTAAAAATTTTCAATTAAATCTATTGATCAACAAAATTTAAATGAGTCAATCAATGTTTTGATTGAAATTTTTGTTATTTTCTTTAACTGTCAAATTACAAATTTTCAACATACCAGATTTTTTTCGCTTTAATTTAGAATAGATTAATTCAAAAATATTCAAAATAATCGGGTTTTACTTTTTTTTATTGTTGGCAACATATGGGAAAGCATAAAAAATGATTTTTTTGATAATTTTGTCATAAGCTTACAAATCATTCGTTAAATCGATCATTATTTTAATTGACTGAAATAAAAAATTTATACAATTTTTTACCAAAATCGAAAAAATGTTTGATTGAAAAAAATTTCAATCAATCACCTACAATTTGATGATTGGTATAACAATTTTCTTAATTGGAGGAATTATAATCAAAAAATTGATAGAATCCGCGTTTCTGTTGATTGAAATTCGTTTCAAATTTTTTCTGTGATGCAAGCGCCATCTACCGTGTCCAAATTGTATCAGCAAACTTATTTGAGTTAAATAATAAAAAAAAAATAATAAATATCATGAATACAGCGCCACCTATCGGGATTATACTTAAAAAAAAACCCTTCCTCCAGACCTTACTATATATTTTCATGCGCTGAAGTAAAAAAGTTTTTTTAAATCGGTCGAACGGTTTTCGGAATATCGCCCTTTGAAATTTGTTAAAAATGGCGCTTTTTCCCTACGGTCAGGAAATTAAAAAAAAATCTCCAAATTTTTTTCCTTGACCCTTTCATGAAATCAAAATTAATTTGAGCCAAATCCGATTATTTTAACCCGTTGCTCCCTTCGGTCAAATTTTTTTTTATTTTTTTAATTTTCACTTAAAAACAATAAACTTTGATCGAAGGCGGCCATGAGTCAAAATGGTCTGATTGGGCTAAAATTAAGTTTAAATGAGAGCTCAAACTCTACCAAAGGATCAAAGGAAAAAAAGTTTAAGATTTTTTTTTTAAATTCTTGAACGTAAGAAACACCGCCATTTTTTTTTTTTTTTTTTTTGCAAATTTCAAAATGCTATATCTTGAAAATCGTTCGACCGTTATTTAAATTTTTTTAATATTCGTATTCACCGCATCAAAATAAATTATGTCTCGTAAGATATTAATTATTTTAATCCGATTGTCCTCAAATTTGTACTACATAAATTGTGGGCCTAGGACGCTCAAAAATCGGAAGAAAAACATTTTTCTCATAAAAAAGTGCCGGTCTAGTGTAGGGTATAACATGGTTGATCTTAACCGACTAAGTATAATTTTCTTATTTAATTTTATAAATTTTGAATGATTTTTTTTTAATTTAAAAATATACAATTCTGAATGAAATTAAATGAAGTTAAAGCTCACGCTCAATGCATATGACTTCATCATCAATGATTACTCAACAAAACCAAAACTACTAACTACATTTTTTTTTGTTACTGCAAAGTACATTCATATAGACGACAAGTAATTCAAAACTATCGCATATACATCTAGAGTTATAAATGATATATGATACATCATTAAGTGGCCAGATATATTGAAAAAATAAATGGCGAGTATCAGTTTTATTACAACGAAACTATTAATTTGAAAATCTTAAAGTACATAGAATCAAGAATAAAGGCATTATGGTGCAGCTTTAATTGTAAGTGTTTAGTCTTAAGTCTAAACTTAAGCTCGACTTCACAACGATCGTAAATTAGCTTGTTTTTTTCCAAAATTTGGTCAAATCGCCCATTGTGCACCGAATTTAGGGCCTGACCAGAACACGCACGTCACGGTAAACAATAATCCCGAAACAATGGACAGCGGACATCAAAAACTGTTATTTGTGTCAATTTGTAATTTAATTGTGAAATCGGCTCCATCCATCTCTAGTGAACAATGGAGGATTTGGTCAAATAATAAAAAACAAGTAAAAAAGTTAAATTCGGCTTTGCGAATCAAATGATTCCTTCCAGAATGTAAAAAAGATTATTGCAAGAAATTTTAGTAAAGAACAAGTAGAAAAGTTAAATTCGACTTGGCCGAATCTATGAATACCCTCCACAATGATCTTTTTCAAGAATAGTAAACTTTTTACCGTAAAAAAAATTAACAATTTTGATTAGAAATATTTTATTTCATTTTTGTAAAAAAAGGAAAAATTACTAATTTTTTTTGAGTGTAAAATTTTTTTCGAGTGTACATTTTTTTCGGGTGGAAAATTTTTTTTAATGTAAAAATATTTCTGAGTGACAAAAATACTTTGTAAAGTAATTTTGTGGCTTACTAATGGTTTTAAAACTTGTTTTTTTATTGCTCGGCTTTTTTAACACGTGAATTTAAGGTGAGACCAATCTGAAATTCACGGTTTTGCTAATAACTTTTTAACCACTGGACTGATTTGGCTGAAATTTAACACGAACCAGGCCTGCACTCAAAATAATCACTCTGTTAAATTACAGAGATACTCTGCTGAGCCAGCAGAAAATACCATAGATTTCCAACCAGCAAGATTTTTTGTTATTTTACGAAGAAAACTCTGTAAAATGCTTTCGATAAAAAAAACTGTAAATTTACAGAATTATCTGTTAAATATTGATAAAACCGAAAAGAATGTTACCAAAAAAAACTCTATGCATTTTATGAGTTCAAAATTTTACAAAAAAAAACTTTGTAAATTAACAAAGTTTTAGTTAAATCCATTTTATGAGTAGAACTTCTCTGCTTCAAAAACATTTTAATTAAAATTAGAAAATTTAATTTATTAAAATTAAAATTTGTTAAATTTGCCTGCTTTAATGCTTCCAAATCGTAAATTTACTTTTTTTTGTGAAAATTACGAGTTTTTAACGAGTAACTCCAATTTTACAAAATTTTGTTTTTCGGTCACAAGAAAATACAAAGTATTTTTTTAAAATCTGTAAATTTAAAATTTGTATTTCGACAGATAACTTTGTCAAATATCTGTCGAATTAAGATTACAGTCATTTTACAGAGTATTTAACAGAGTAATTATTTTGAGTGTGGGGAACGACAAATATATCCAAGCTTTAGCACCCCCCAGAATTACCGCTCGATAGTAAGCGTGTTTTTTATGTCGTAAATTCACGAAAAACCCTTGCCGAAATTCACTCTTTTGCTTATAACTTTTGAACCACTGGACCGATTTCGCTGGATTACAATACCAGCCTGACCAGGTAAATGACCAACATATATGCCAAACTTCAGGAGCCTCCGTTAAGTCTTTCAGAAGTTTGCGTGTTTTCAACAGACGGACGGACAGACGGACGGATATATATACTTCATTGGGTCCTAGACCAATATTTCGAGGTGTTACAAACGGAATGACAAACTTATATATACCCTCTATCATTAGAGTGGAGGGTATAAAAACAAATAAGAAAGTTAATGTCGGCCAAGACCGACCATATAATAACCTACACCAATGTTTTCCGAAAAATGGGTCCCAAGTCCAAACATGGACCAATTGAATCTATCTTTTTTTTGATCTTTAATTAGTGTAGAAAACACAAACAAAATTTTAGTGGAATTGTTTTTTTTGTTGCCAGTAGACCGTTTTAACTGATTATCGGTCGAAATTTTTATAGGGGGGACTAAGTCCAAAAATGATCTGAATATATTCAGATAAAAGTAAGTTACCATAGTACACCTTTGACACTTGAAAACAAAAATTTAAAAAAAATTCCAACTTTCAAGAATTTTAAGAGATTTTTGTGAATATCGGGATTGTGGTTTGTATGGGGACTACAATAGGAACTGGTCCGATTCCTTCAAAATTGGAAATGGTAATTTGTGAATACAAAAAACGATTACCTGCCAAATTGAGTGTATGGGGGCTTCGTCCTTAGCAAAAGAAGCTTAAGTTTCAAATTTCAGACCAAATTGGTTACGGACATTTTTATACCCTCCACTTAGTAATAGAGGGTATATATAAGTTTGTCATTCCGTTTGTAACTCATCGAAATATCGGTCTGGGACCCCATAAAGTATATATATTCATGATGCCCGATCGATTTTAAGACATTCTAGCGATGTCTGTCTGTCTGTGGAAAATGCTCTGGCGGACAAAATATTGCACAGAGATGACTGAAACTTAACATATATATTGGAAGTATATCCCGAGAAGTTTGGTATTGCATTTGAGCAATATCGGCTCAGCGGATCAAAAGTTATGAACGAAAATGTAAGCACACCTCAAAAATTTCAGTACATTCAACATAACCTAAAAATACAAAATGCTTCTGGTTGACATATGTGAACATAATTGAACACAAAATGGTATTTAAATAAGTACGAACATATTTTTTGACAAAAAAAGAAAAAAATCGCGGATTTTTTTTTTTACAAAAATTTTTTTTCGCGGAAATTTTTTTTTCAATTTTTTTTTTCAAAAGTAATTTCCTTTTAAATAAAGTTGTTTGCAATAATCTTTTTGAAATTGTGGAGGGTATCACTACATTCGGCAAAGCCGAATTTAACTTTTTTACTTGTTTATGAATAAATTTAATTTTTCCTTGTTGAAGTTAAAATTGATATTTTTTCTAAATTTCAACTCAAAAAAAAAAAAATACAAATGGTCACCTCAAACTTGATACATGACACTTTTTAAAATATTGCGAGACGTACTACTTAATATTTTTTTTATTATTTTTTTTTTTGCACTTTATAAACAAAATTTTTAATTTAATTCATTTTTTTTGTTAATTACGTAATTTATTTAAAGTAAATATTCCAACAAAATCATGTAAAAATTTAAACAATATTCATTCCTTCATTCAGACTCATCACTGAAAACGTGCTATAATTTTAAAAACCAACAAGAATTGCTCTCGTATTGAAATGAAACAATTCTGTTCAAAATCCTACAAATGTATAAGACAAACTCATTGAAATTCTCATCGAAAGACATCATAAAATTAACAAAAAAACAGTAGCAAAAATTTGTTTTATTAATAAAATGCAAATTAAAAGTTCAACAACAATATCACAAGTTGTTTAAATATGTATAAAAAAAAAATACACATTCTGTCATGAATCATACACATACTACCACCTTAAATTAAAATTTTGAAACGCAATAAAGAACAAAAAAAAAATATATCTGTACGACAGTATGAGAAAATTTACAATTTTATTATAACGCGTTTACACCGACTAACCACTTATTTTTATACCCTCCAACCACAGTATGGGAATATACTTAGGCTGACCATTCGTACTGATTTGATCAGTACATGTACACGTGTACTGATCAAAAAGCGTTGTACTGATTTGTACTGATTTTTCGAAATATGTACTGATTGTACTGATTTTTGAACATAAAAAATATTTTCATTCGAAAATTCCATATAAAAACTTGAATTTCCATATAATTCGTCTTCAAAGTAGTTTTTTATAACTTAAGTCTGCCAATTAGATAATTTTAATTAATAATAAGGAGCGTAGAGTTCGTAAATCAAGGGGTTCCTTAATGCAGAAATGCATCAGAACATGAGATTATTCTGATCTTCATAAATTTATATAAAAAAGCGCACAGAATCTTTGAGGTTTTCTATAACGAAAAGTTCACGAGATAATGAATTTTCTATCTTTTAAGAAAGATAACGTAATTGCATGAATCCAAACGATTCTAAGATGTTCGATGAGGTAATTTCATCAGATTTTATTGGAAAAGGCGTTCAAAACATGTGCTTATTATCTGGAAAGTTTTCTGTAAAGGAGAGTTATCAAAACTTTAGAGAAAAAGTCCTCAGAATCTGAGGGATTTTCTTATTTTGAAAATCTGTGGGGTTTGTTATATTTAATGCACTGAAATGAAGCAGTTTGAAGTCAACTAAATTTTATGCAAAATAACTACAACAGTTCATGGCAGTTGTTTTTTAACAGTTGTTTTTACTGCAATACCTAATAAGTTTGTTAGTTTAACTCACATTTTTTAAATGTTAAAACACCATCAGTGTTTTACCATAGAAAAGAGTTTTCAGAGTTTTTTTTTTTCTAAAAAAAAACACACACATAAAAAATTGGGCGTACTGATTTGAGTTTAGAAAAAAATGGTCACCCTAAGTATACTCACTTTGTCATTCCGTTTGTAACGCATCGAAATATCGGTCGGGGACCCCATAAAGTATATATATTATTAATCTATGATCAATTCTAAGGCGTTCTGTGAATGTCCGTCTGTCTGTAGATAACACAATGCAGCCCAAAATAAAACAGCTAGACTCCTGAGGTTTGGCACAAATATGTCTCATGGTCATAGGCAGGTTAAGTTCGCGAATGGGCAAAATCGGCCCAGAGGGAAAAAAGTTTCCCCTTGAAGAACTGAACCAACCTCTGAAAAAATACACTTTTTTTACATTTTTTTTTTGTATTTTTGTTAAATAAATGAAACATTTGATATATTTATCGCGATGGGAAGGTGCTCTCAATGTCCCCCCTGACCCCATCACACCCCCCCCCCCCCAAAACGACCCTGACAAATTTTTTTTTTATTTTTTTATACATTTATTTTTTTATACATTTGGAGGGTAAATTCGGCACAGCCGAATTTAACAATCTCACTTGTTAAAAATGTATTTAACTTAACGAGATAAACTATATTTTTAACAATTTTTCCTTTCATTTGTTTTAAATTTGTAGTTTGTAGTGTAAACGCCTTACAATTAATTAAGAAACCTATTTTGCCTTAAATTAGGCTTTAGAATTAAATCAAATGTTAAACAATAAATACGTTTTAATAGAATTTCACATTTTTAATTAAACTAACGAAAAATAAAACAAAAAACAAAACAAAAGAAACAACAAAAAAATTACCGGGAAATTAATTACAAATTCAAATTCCCATGTCGTAACTGACTATTTCTACACAACCTAAACTACATACTAGCACAGACAATATCAATAGAGTGATTTTTTTTAAACAATACTTGTTAAGTAAAAACCGCTCAAACGGAAACTTAAAAAAAAAATATGTTTATACAAATATATTGTATTTAATCTTATAAAAAAATAATAAAAAAAATTGTCTAACTATATGTCTATACATAAAAAAGGGTTGCCACAATACTTTTTGTACTCCCCACTTAGTGATAGTAAACCCTCTGTTATAAAGTTTGTCATATGGTTTGTAACCCCTCGAAAATTACCTTGATCGGTTTTAAGACGATCTGGCAATGCTCGTCAGTATGTCAGTTGAAAACACGTTGAATTGGCATTATATATTTGAAATTTTATGCGTCATGTTGGAATTTAATTTCAGCGAAATCGGTTCAGGGATTTAGAAGTTATTAGCAAAACCTTGAATTTTTGATGAGTTTTTATACCCTACACCACTCTGTGGTACAGGGTATATTGAGTTTGTGCTGATGTTTGTAACTAACCGAAATATTGGTCACTTTAGCGATGTCCGTCCATGTTAACGTTGTGCGCACGATACAGGTAGCAATTTTTAACCGATTTGTCTGAAATTTTAAACTTAAGCTTCTTTTGGTCCAAGGACGAACGCTATTAAAATTAAAAACAAGTAAAAAAGTTAAATTCGGCCTTGCCGAATGAATTGATATCCTCCACAATTTCAAAAAGATTATTCCAAAAAACTTTATTTAAGTGGAAATTACTTTTGAAAAAAAAAAAAAAATTTAAAAAAATTTCCGCGAAAAAAAATTTTGGTAAAAAAAATTTTTCCGCGATTTTTTTTCTTTTTTTTTTGTTAAAAAATATGTTCGTACTTGTTTAAATACCATTTCGTGTTCAATTATGTTCACATATGTCAACCAGAAGGGGGGCCCCTTTAGGCTAGTTGGTAGCGTGCTAGCCTATGAAACAGGGGGTCGTGGGTTCGATTCCCACCAAAACCCTTGGTTGATTTCGCTACAACGAGACGACGGTCATTGTTACCAGTTCCCGGTTAGGTTAAAATTATTTAAAAAATGAGTTGTTAATAAAAAATTGGAAAAATAAATAAAAACTGATCATTGGATCAAATTATTATTATTATTATTATGTCAACCAGAAGCCGAATTAAAGCATTTTGTATTTTTAGTTTATGTTGAATGTACTGATATTTTTGAGGTGTGCTTACATTTTCGTTCATAACTTTTGAACCGCTAAACCGATATCGCTCAAATGCAATACCAAACTTCTCGGGAGAACTTCCAATAAATATGTTAAGTTTCAGTCATCTCTGTGAATATTTTGTCCGCGACAGCATTTTCCACAGACAGACACACAGACAGACAGACGGACATCGCTAGAATGTCTTAAAATCGATCGGGCATCATGAATATATATACTTTATGGGGTCCCAGACCGATATTTCGATGAGTTACAAACGGAATGACAAACTTATATATACCCTCTATCACAAAGTGGAGGGTATAAAAAACGGTCCATGTTTTAAACTAGCCCCCATACAAACGTCTCCTTTAAATTTGGGTCAAATGATTCTAACAACCGTACTTTAATATGTAACCTTTTAAAATTTAGCAGGCAAACCTGTTTTGTATTCAAAAATCACCATTTCAAATTTTAAAGGAATCGGACCAGTTTTTCTTGTAGCACACCATACAATCCAACCTCCCGATATATTTACATAAATCCCGAAAATTTCATAAAAATAGAAAATATTTTATTAAAATTTTGTTTGTGTGTGTTTAACGCATAATAACCCAATCAAATCTGATTATAATCGTACCAATTTTGGACTAAGGCCCATATGAAAATTTCACCCGATATTACTTAAAGCGGTTTACTGGCAACAAAAACAAGCCAATTTTATTCAAATTTGGGTTGTTTTGTTGTTTTCTACACTTATTAAAGATTTGACAAAATAAAGACCCAATCGGTCCATGTTTGGACTTGGGACCCACTTTCCGGGAAACACTGGTGTTGGGTATTATATGGTCGGTCTTGGCCGACGTTTAAAACGTTTTATACCCTCCAACCACAGTATGGGGGTATATTCACTTTGTCATTCCGTTTGTAACGCATCGAAATATCGGTCGGGGACCCCATAAAGTATACATATATATTATTGATCTATGATCGACTCTAAGACTGTGAATATCCGTCTATCCGTCCGTCCGTCTGTCTGTAGATAACACAATGCAGTACAAAATAAAACAGCTAGACTCCTGAAGTTTGATACAAATATGTCTCATGTTCATAGGCAGGTTAAGTTCGTGAATGGGCAAAATCGGGCCAGGGGGAAAAAAGTTTCCCCTTGAAGAACTGAACCAACATCTGAAAAAATACACGTTTTTTACATGTTTTTTGTATTTTTGTTAAATAAATGAAACATTTGGTATATTTATCGCGATGGGAAGGTGCTCTCAAAGTCCCCCACTGACCCTCATCAACGCCCCTGACATCTTTTTTTTTTACATTTTGAAGGGTATAAAAGATTCGGCACAGCCGAATTTAACACTCACTTGTTATTTATTAAAAACTTTTTTTCATCAAAAAATTTTTTTTTACCAAATTTTTTTTAACAAAACTTTTCTGAATGGACACATGAGAAATTTAGTCTGTGATCTCGCGTGATTGTGCTTAAACATAAGACACGTGATTGTTAGTGTCCGACCGAACGTTCGGGTTCGGTTACTGAGTTCGGCAAAAAGTGACGTTCGGCCACTGTTCGGTCAAATTTTGGCCGAACTTTACCGAACACCGAATGTATTGTATGTATTGCTTTTTGTCGTCTTAAAATTAAGCCATATTACCAGTGCAACTACTTTACACCTCAAATTTTTAAGTATACAAAAGTACAAAATATTTTTTTTTAACTATAAAATAATACAACTAATACAAAACACTTTTTTTAATTGTTTTTTTTTTTCATAATTATTCTCAAAAACAATTTTTTTCTAAAAAAATGCGTTCGGTCGCACACTAGTGATTGTGCTCAAACATAAAACACAAATGTGTCTTATTTTTAAGCAGTTTAAGTTCGTAAATGGGAAAAATTGAATTGGGATCAAAAACTTTTCCTTTGAAGAACTAAACCAAAATCTGAAAAACGTAATTTTGTACATGTTTTTTTTTTTGTTAAAGATATCAAAAAAAGTTTAATGTCCGCAACTGATAAAATTGCAATACTTTAGTGCAAACAGAATAACAAAACCTTTGCCGTGAGGAGCAAGAAGTCCCCTAACGACCCCGACACCAAAAGAACGACCCTGCCATTTCTTTTTTAATTTGTTTATATGTTAGAGGATATAAAAGATTCGGCACTGTTGGATTTAACACTCACAATTTTAAAACGATCTAGCGTCCGTATTTTAAATGCACCCTACACGTCCGTCTGTTAAATACACCCTAAATTTCGAAAAACAACTATAGAGTCTACTGAAGCATGGCAAATATATTTGTAATTTTCTGTGTCAGGTTGGTACTAAATTTCAGCAAAATCGGTCCAGAGGTTCAGAAGTTATGAGCAAAACCGTGAATTGGGGATGGGGTTTTTTTTTAGAAAAACATGCAGTTGAATTTCCTATCAACTAACAGGTATTAAAAAAATATACGTGGCAACCATTTTTTTTTTCAATACCCATATACGAATATGTTCCTTTGTTATGACCGGAATTAAGCTTAGATTGTTTATTGTTTCCCGTGGTAGTACAAAAACACACACCTATAGTACTCATGCTCAATTCACGCAAAAATTCACAACAAAAGAAAACAATTGTTTTGAGAATAATAAAAATACTTATTCAATTAATGCGATTAAAATTAAGAGTAACAAAATAGAAAGTTTTAAACTAAACATACTATTAAGGTTGATTGACATTAGACTTAACTATCAAAAAAAAAACTAGAACGTTTCTTAAACATACATGAGAATTTTACACTGGCATTGATTAATAAATACATCAAACTTAAGAAAAACAAGTAAAAAAGTTAAATTCGGCCTTGCCGAATGTAGTGATACCCTCCACAATTTCAAAAAGATTATTGCAAAAAACTTTATTTAAAAGGAAATTACTTTTGAAAAAAAAAATTTTTTTGAAAAAAAAATTTCGCGAAAAAAAAATTTTGGTAAAAAAAATCCGCGATTTTTTTTTGTGTTCGTACTTGTTTAAATACCATTTGGTGTTCAATTATGTTCACATATGCCGACCAGAAGCCGAATTAAAGCATTTTGTATTTTTAGGTTATGTTGAATGTACTGAAATTTTTGAGGTGTGCTTACATTTTCGTTCATAACTTTTGAACCGCTGAACCGATATCGCTCAAATGCAATACCAAACTTCTCGGGAGAACTTCCAATAAATATGTTAAGTTTCAGTCATCTCTGTGCAATATCTTGTCCGCGACAGCATTTTCCACAGACAGACAGACAGACAGACAGACGGACAGACGGACATCGCTAGAATGTCTTAAAATCGATCGGGCATCATGAATATATATACTTTATGGGGTCCCAGTTCGATATTTCGATGAGTTACAAACAGAATGACAAACTTATATATACCCTCTATCACTAGAGTGGAGGGTATAAAAAGTAAAAATAAAACAAGTAATAAATTCGAATCCGACAATACCTTTCATAATGCCCAACATATTTTGAATACAAAAAATAAATTTGACTGATTCTTATGATTTTGCTCTCCTGATTCCAAATCTGCCACCCAAATTTTTCTAGCTAGTACCGTTTTTGAGATATTTGCGTAATATCTTTGAAATATTCGCGTAATATCTTAAAAAACAGAACATGCTAGAAAAATTTTGATTGCAGTTTTGGAATCAGGAGGTCCATTTTTTACAAAATCGAAAGCTTCTTCATATTGACGAACTGTTACATCAATATGAAAAAATATTACATAATTTTTTTTTCCAATGTAAGTCATCATCAATATGAAGACACTTTTTCATCCATTTTGACGACACATTGTTATCAATGTAATGAAATGTTTCATCATTATAACAATATGTCAGAGCTTCGAAGGATCATATTCCTTAATTCGATTTGGCATTCCGAATGAAAATTTAGTGATTAATCATTTAGTGATTGGACTCATTCAATTTAAAAATATCGAATACATTCAATATATTTTTTATTCGATTTTTAAAAATCGAGTGCATTCTGTTTTTATTTTCATTTGACTTTTATAAATCGAATGCATTCCATTGCAAATGCAATCGATTTTCTTTTCATTCAAATTGAAAAATCGAATGGCTTGTTGCGATATCTTTAAAGCTAAGGAAGATAGAGCAAAACGGAGCCACTTTTTGGTTCATTGTATCGCCAACGCTCTTCACATGTGTCGACCCCAATTGGCCCTAATTTTGAATCTAAAAAAAAATGTAAAATGGAATATTTAAATGCGCATATGTTGCTAAATTCTGCCGACACAAGAAAAAATCCAAAGCATTTTTGTAGCTCTTGGCTCATATAACACGACCACCATATACCCGAAAGTTCTCCGAGTTACAGTTTTTTAGTTACGCATTTGTTTAAAATTCTCAAGACCATATAAGGCACCAAAGTTTCTGTATCTTGAAAACTAAAAGTTCGGCATAGATTTTGATTCAAAATTTTGATACGTTTTGCGACACTTTGGCTTGTTTTTGAGATACAGGAATTTATTACTGGAAGGGTCCTGAGAATTTAAAATCTGCATAACTAAAATACTATTAAATATTATAAAAAATCTAATGCAATCGATTTTTCTAAATCGAGTGAACAATCAATCTAATGCATTAATTTTTTCCATTCAATCGAATGCATTCCAAGGACTGCATTCAATGTTGATTTGTTAAATCGTTTGCTGTTACTGACTATAAAAATCGTATAAATTTTTTTGGAGAATCCAATCGAAAAGGAGTTCATTCTTCGAAGGTCTGCAATGTGTTATCAAAATTAATGAAACAGTGTCATCATATTAATGACAATTCTTTACCGTATTGATGATGCGTTAAATTGGACGAAATTTAATGAAACACTCAAAAAAGTATGTCGGTAAAATCTACTACAAAAGACAGTTGTTTTGACTACATTTTGTCGTTGAAAAGGCGTCCACTACATAAACGGTAAAAACAACTGAACATGTTGTTGTTTTTAACTATTGATTTTCAACTACAAAATGTAGTAAAAACTACTACAAAACTGTTTAATACCGTTGTTTTTTCTACAGTTGCCTGAAATTTTATTTAAAAAATTTCTTAAACGTTTAAATGATTGATATTTATTTATTTAAAAAGCAATACATTTCAGTTGGTTGTATAGAATTTCGACATGATGACAATTTTTTGATGTATTTATCTGGAATTATAGAAGAAAAAAATTATATTAATAAAATGTTAAACAAAATAAATTGATTGTATTTACCTTTGTTTTTTTAATAGTTCATTTCAAATTTTCACCGCTACTGATCAAAATTTGTCTGGAATAAAAAAAAACGAAATGCTTTGGCAAAATTGATTTATAAAAAAAAAGAATTAATTTAAAATGTTTCAAAAAAGTATGTACCTGCTCTGTTGTGTATACAAAGAAAAGAAAGATGGCGCGCTCATAAGAAAACAAAACACTGCACACATTTTATTTTGTTTTTTTTCGATTGGTTTTTACGCACGCTTATGTGAGCGCTATATTATACACACTTGTTATCTCATTTATCCACTTATTTTCTTTCGCTCAAGAATATTTTTCCAAAAACATATTTTTTGTTATAATTAAATTTAATAAATTGTAATTTAATTTATTTAGATATTATTTATTTGGTATAAAAATAATTCCTTCCGCATCCCGCACGACCAACTCGCTCGACACATTCGTTTGCAATAAAAATTTCTAGAAAAAAACGAGTTTTAGAAAAAAAACTAAAAACAACTACATAAATCAACTATTGCTACAGTGTAGTATATTTTTTGTAGTTATTTTTTGAAACTACTACAAAAAAAGTTGTTTGAGATTTTTTCATACAAAAACGACCGAAATTGTAGTTAAAAACAACAGCTACTACTTACTACACAAACGACCGTCATGTAGTAACTGCAATAATTTTTTGAGTGAACATTTCATCATATTGATGTAACTTTTAATTAATTTGATAAAGGTAATGGATAAATATATTATAATATTAAAAAAAAATGTGGAACTTGGAAAATTTTAAAATTTTTTTTTTGTAATAATTAAATTTTTGTAATTTTAAATAAATTTTTTACTCCAAAACGCAAAAAATGATTGTCAAATAATTATTGTGTCCTAAACTTTCGGAATTAAAAAAAATCTAACAGCATTTTTAATTAATTTTTTATCCAAAAACACAAAAAAAATAGATAAAACTATCAGAATTTCCGTAATCGAAAAAAACTGAGTATTTCCGTAATCTATGGACTTCAACTAATTCGAATTTTTATATGAGAACATCTGCATTTTTTATTAACTTTTGTAGCACTGTGTAATGAAATTTGATAACGGGGGAAAGTGTCCCCCGCCAATCCCCCTTAAAAAAAAAACGCCCCGACATTTTTTTTTTTTTCATTTTAGAGGATATAAAAGATTCGGCGCAGACGAACTTAACAATCTCATTTGTTTTTTTCTAAAAGCCTTTTTAATAAAACTCTTCACACCAAAACTAAGAAAAAAAAAAAAACAAGAAAGTTATAGTCTCGGCCAAAAACTGACCATATGATACCATACACTATCGTTTTCCGGAAAATGGGTCCGAAGTCCAAACATGGACCGACTGGATACATCTTTCGTTAGATCTTTAATTGGTGTAGAAATCACGCACAAACCTATTTCAAGTGGAATTGGCTTTTTTTTGTTGCCAATAGACCAATTTAACAGAATATCGGGCAAAACTTTTATATGTGAAGGGGGGGGAAAAACAATAAGTCCAAAAATGGTCCAATTATATTCAGATATGATAAGGTTGCCAAAGTACACGTTGAACAACTACAAACAAAATTTTATTCAAATTTTTCCTTTTTTATGAATATTAAGAGATTTATGTGAATTTCGACAGGGGACTACAAGAATTGGCCCGATAACATAAAAATTTTGAACGATTGTTTGTGTATACAATACGACTACCTAGACGTATATATGAAGGATAGGTCTAAACATAGACCGATTTTTGTTTTCAATTTCAATAGGCTTCTGATTTGTGCCAAAAGAAGGTTAATTTTCAAATTTTAGCCAAATCGGTTGATAAGTGCGACCTATATCGTGCGCAGAAATTTACATGGACAGACAGACATCGCTAAATCGATTCAAAAAGTTATTCTGAGTTGATCGGTATTATTAGTCATTTGCGTCACATTCAAAGGGGACGTTTATATAGGGGTTAGGCTTTTGCTTTGGGTCAAAAGAATATTAATTTTCAAATTTCAACCAAATCGGTTGATAAGTGCGACCTGTATCGTGACATCGCTAAATAGATTCAAAAAGTGATTCAGAGTTGATCGGTATTATTAGAGTGATTTGCGTCAAATTCAAAGAGGACGTTTATATGGGGCTAGATCTAAACATAGAACGATTTTTTCCAATTTCAAAAAGCTTCTGCTTTGGGCCAAAAATGGTAAATTTAAAAATTAAACTTAATCAATTCAAAAAGTGATTCTGAGTTGTTCAGTATACTTGAGGGTGGGTCTAGGACCAATATTTCGAGTTGTTACAATCATCAGAACAAACTCATTACACGCTGTATTACAGAGTGGTGTAGGGTATAAAAATTGTGTCAGGGACATTGAATAAGTATTTTTGAGACAGTGATAGTTCAATTTTCGATTTGGCTGAAATTTAAGACTTCTGCTTTCTTTTGCCTAAGATCTGCTTTAAATTTGGCTCAAATGACTCTAAGAACCATATTATAATTGCTTCGAGTACACTTTCGAAATTTAAGGGAGATAAACGTATTTTATATTAACAAATCATTCCAAAATATAAAGGAATCGGATCAGTTCTACTCGTACTCCTCATACAAACCACACGCCCGATATTCACATAAATCTCTCAACATTCATGAAAATATGAAAAATACTCAATATCAGTTTTGCCCATCTATGCTCTAAAAAATTGAACAATCAAATATTTAAAAAAAGTTTTTTAACAATAAAAATATTTAACATACCTTTTTAAACATTGTATGCAATTAAGTAGTTTATAGAATAATTTGATTAGCATTGAACTTGAAATTTTATTATGCACGACAATAATAAATAACATTATTCTTTTTTTTTTCGTTGAATAATTTTCTTGCAAACGATTTAACGACAAATTGTTGTCATATAAAATGAATTTGGTTGACAGTCGGACAGACAACAGCTAAATTGCCGACACATGTTAGGGAAAAAGAAATGCAAACTGCATATTAAAATAACAGAATATTGTTTATGACAACAATAATTTCCCAATAGTAATTTTAATATGTTTTCCATTTTTTTTAATTTCAGATGAAGAAGCAGCCTGTACAGATAGTAAGGAAAATAAGAATCCTCCAAATGATAATTTAAAGGCTGATGTTGTAGATAATCAACAACAAGAACAACAAACTCCCAAATCGAAACATATTCATATTAAAGCTCAAACTTTAAATAGCAATAATAACAACAATAATTCCCTCCAAACTAAAGGAACCAATTCGGATAAACCGAAAATTATCGATACCAAATCTGCCAATTTAAGCACAACAGATGTTGAAAACTTTCCTCCTACTCCTCCACCTAATTCTTCTACTACTACAACTACCCACCACCAGCCAAAAACCAGTGAGGTTACTACATCAAGACCTACAACTACAATTTCAACAGCTAAAAGAACTCAACTAAAAAAAGCTTCGAAGGCTTTGAACCCCGTAACGACGCAGTCCTCCACTGCGGATATACGCTGTAACAAAACAGTTATGAATAGTCACGTTACAGCTGCACAAAACGGACAAACAACTGTGGTGGGTCATCATCGTGGCTTTTCGCAACCGACGGTAACAGTGGCGGCTTCAAATACAGGTGGCGATCCATGGTTTTTACAATCTACAGGGCATCAAATGCCACCAACAGCACCTTTACGTCACAATAAACGACCAGCGCCACAGCCTACAACAACTGGCGGCGTTTCAGCTACACATCCTAATAATTTATTGGTGAATAGCGTTGGTGTTACTAATAGTAATATAACATTGCAACAACAATTTAGCCAATCCCAGCCACATATTGTACAACAATCAACACAATTATCGACGCATCATAATAACGTGGTAATATAAGATGATTTGATTAAAAAAACAGAACTTTCCATAGCAATTACCTTATTGATCTGATAGGTCCCCTGAAAATTTACAGTACAGTAGGGTTTTACGACAAAAAAAATGTGGAAAAACTAAATTATTTTCGGGAAAAACAAAGGTTTTTTATAAATTTTACTAAACATTTGAATCCTTTTTCTACTTTTCATTAATAACACTGTGCTACAAAAAACACAAAATCGAATATACTTTTAAAATAGGGTAGTTAAGGTTGTAGGTCTCGTCGAAAAGATCACAAAAATGCCTATCAAACTTGACAGACACCCTCAAATTTTAAAGTTATAGCCAAAAAACGTTTTTTGGGACTTCTCTCACTAAATCACGTGTAACTTAAACATTTTTCAACCGATTTTAAAATTTTCAACTGTTTTGGATAGAAGAAGGATAGGGCTTTTCATGTGTGTGAATAGGTCTATATATATAAGAAAGATATGTATTGATTTTTTCAACAATATCTAATTTTTTGTTATTTTTTTTTTAATTTTTCGAGTTTATAGATTTTTTACTGCTAGTTTGTTCAACAACATTTATATTAATAAACGTATTCCTAAAGACAATTTAATTGTGAATACGATTAGCTTTATGTCAAAAAAATCGGATAACAATTGACAAAGTTGTGATAATTTTTCTAAAAAAGAAAATTATGATTTTGTATGAAATTGCCGTGTGGATAACCCAGGCAAAAAAAATAAACGAACATACTGAGAGGTCGCGTAACATTATTTTAAAGGTTTTTGACCTCCTGAATTCAAATTTGACCCTGAAATTGCGCTATCTTATTAAGTTTTTGATATATCAATTTATGTTAAATATCTCAAAAACCTGACGAGATAACCTTTGGAACCTGGCACTGAATTCAATGCTACTATCTCTAGAAGCACGTGGTTGTCATGTTGTCGCATATGCTGACGATGTCGCGATAGCGGTAAAGGGGAAGCATCTGCCAACATTGCGGGACATTCTTCAGGTTTCTCTGAAAGATCTGTCTAAATGGGCAAGAGACTGTGGTCTAGGAGTTAATCCTAGTAAAACAGAGCTTGTTTTATTTACAAGGAAAAATAAGATTCCTGCTTTTGATCCTATTTCTCTGGACGGTACTGAAATCACCTTCTCAGATGGAGCCAAGTATCTTGGAGTATTTCTAGATAGGAAGCTGAATTTCAGGCGTAATATTGAGGAACGGGTGAGAAAAGCAACGATTGCTTTGTATTCCTGTAAAAGGGCCATTGGAAAACGATGGGGTTTTAGCCCTCAAGTCGTTCATTGGATCTATACAGCAGTGGTGCGTCCAATTTTGCTGTATGGAATCATTGTCTGGTGGCCTGCTTTAGAAACAAAATCGAACTGTGTCTTTATCACGAAGGTACAGAGAATGGCGTCAATGTGCATCACTGGTGCTCTTCGTACTACACCTACGGCTGCATTAGAAATCCTCCTTCACCTGATACCCTTGGACATATTGGGTAGGCAGTATGCAGCTGCGTCGGCAATTCGACTTAATAGCACGCTGCAATGGAGGAGCAGCGATTGTGGCCATAGCGCGATCTTGAAAAAGATAATACCACAAAATGTGGATTGTGCTCCCTCTTTGAGCCTCTTTGAGCGCCACTTTACCACTATGATACCATCCAGGGAGTCTTGGATGGGGGATACTCCGGGAAGTGGAGCTACCATAAATTTTTACACAGATGGATCGAGGCTGCACGAACAAGTGGGCTTTGGGGTCTATTCGGAAGAGCTTGGGTTGAGCCTGGCTCGTAGATTGCCAGATCATTGCAGTGTCTACCAGGCAGAGATGCTGGCAATAAAGGAAGTGGCTGACTGGTTGAGCTGCAATGTCTTGTCTACAACCGCAGTCAACATCTATACTGACAGTCAAGCCGCGGTCAAGTCCCTGGATTCAATGTTACTGAAAACAAGATCTGCCCTTAACTGCAGCACGTCTTTAAATGAGATGGCCAAGCAGTTTAACATACGACTCATATGGGTCCCAGGGCACAGAGACATTCCAGGGAATTGCAAAGCCGATGAGCTTGCAAGACTAGGAACTACCTTACAGGTTCCAACAGAATTGGAATGTGTTGGTATGCCTCTAGAAACTTGCAAGCAAAACCTACGGCTTTGTTCTGCGACGGAGACTAATCAAAGATGGGCAAATGGATGGACGTGTGAGACAACACGACTGATTTGGCCTTCTCTTAATCAGGGGCGCACAAGTGAGCTGATATCGCTTCCAAGAGGAGAGATTTCGACGGTGGTTTCTATAATTACCGGACACTGTCTTATAGGGAAGCACGCAGAGCGGTTAAATGTGCCGTCGAATGACTTTTGCCGAAGTTGCATGGATGAAGAGGAGTTGGAAACTATCGAACACTTTATTTGCCATTGCCCGGCACTTTCTGGTCAGCGACTTGCTTCACTGGGATCTAGGGAGCTGTACGATCTTTCAGATTTGTCGGATGTCAAAATTCAACATCTAAGGAGTTTCATAAGAGGCTCAAACTGGTTTAACGACAGGTACTAGTAGGGAAACCTATTACGATCCCGTGGTATCACAATGGACCTCAGAGTCTACGTGTGTTGACGTAAAACGTCAGCAGCCACTTACAACCTAACCTACAACCTAACCTACTGAGAGGTCGCGTAACATTATTTTAAAGGTTTTTGACCTCCTGAATTCAAATTTGACCCTGAAATTGCGCTATCTTATTAAGTTTTTGATATATCAATTTATGTTAAATATCTCAAAAACCAGACGAGATAAAGCAATTTAAAGGCCAGATTCGGATTCAGCGCGCCAAAAACCTTTAAAAAAATTGTGCTTGACCATTTATGATAAATTTATTTTTTTGCCTAGGTTATCTGAACGGCGATTTCCTGCAAAAACTTAATTTTCTTTTTTAGAAAAATTATCACAACTCTGTCAATTATTATCAGATTTTTTAAGGATAAAGCTTATCGTATTTAGAATTAAATTATTTTTAAAAAATCGGTGATAATATATAGGTTGTTAAACGAACTATAGCAGAAAAAAATCGATAAACTCGAAAAATTTTCAAAAAATAACAAAAAAATTTGATTTTATAGAAAAAATCAATAGATATCTTTCTTTTACGTATTGACCAATTCACACACATGGAAAGCCCTATCCTTTTCCTATCCAAAAGAGTTTAAAAATTTAAAATCGGTTGAAAATTTTCTGAATTACACAAGGTTTAGTGAGAAAAGTCACAAAAAAACGTTTTTTGACAATAACTCTAAAATTTTAGGGTGTCTGGCAGGTTTAATGCGCATTATTGTGATCTACTCGACAAGACCAACAACCTATACTATGTCACATCAGAAGTATTTTTTAACTGTAGCACAGTGTAAGTGAAACAACAAAAAATATGGCATCTTTTCTTAGGGCGCGTTATATTATTTTAATCTTTCTAACATAAAATTAGAACAAGATAAAAAAATAAACCTTTATATCCCAGTCGGCAAAAAAATCATCCCTGACATACTGCTGACACTCCCCAGCAAAATTTTCTGTTCCAAATAATCGGTTTCAGGACGCATCATATTACCCTGCAACCGTTTCTACTTAACATTCCAGAATCAATGATTTTTGTTTGAAATTGTCCCGAAAGCAACCGCCAGCAAGTAGTTTTTTTTAAAGATAATTTAAAAAAAAACTGTCAAACTCCATATAAAAAATTTTTTTATAATAATTTCCCTATAATTCCTCGCGATGTCAAATTTTTTTTTTTTTTATATGGATTTTATATGCTTAAAGCATAGTACTCTGTTCGTTTTCACGAAAAAAATCTGTCAAAATCCATATAAAAAAAATAAATTTTGGCAACGCGAGGAATTATATGGAAATTGTTAAAAAGTTTTCACGCATTTTTATTATACAAGACAATTTAAATTGCTGTGAAAAATCGAGCCCTTCAAACTTTGACTACTCACAAAGAACGCAATATTTTGCAACAATGTATTACTTTTTTTTAAATTATATTTACTACGATTCATTTAATTTATTTGTTTGTTTTTTAATTTATTCCAACTATAGAATCCCCATCATCATAATGCGATTCATTTGTCCTCGCATGCACTTAATAGTCATAATTTAATAACAAATGCCACTGGTGCTATTGTAGCTGCCCCTAATCATTCACCTAAATCGCCAAATCAACATCAACAACCCCAGCAACAACAACACATTATGTCTACCTTTGCTCCTATCGGTTCTACCGCTCCCTCGGCTACCGCTGCAGCAGTTGCTAGTGTTACTCAACAACAACAGCAACAACATTTACAATTAATTTCTGCCGCTGCTACTGCTAATAACTGTAACAATAATCTAATGTCATCTTCTTTAAATGCTGCTCATAGTGCTCATTCTTTACATGATCGTGGCCTACCACCGAAAAGTATGGCTTTACAGGCTAATGTAGGTGGTGGCAGTAATGTGTTACTACATGCGCAGCATCCTGCCCAACATCATCAATCCCAACCATCAATGATTGTTAATCAATCGACAAATGCTACGGGTATGACCACATCGTTGCATAGTTTTGATATAAATGGTGGTGGTGGTGGTGGCAGTATACCAGTGACAACACAATCTTGGACTACACCATCGTTATCACCAACCACCGGTTTGGCACCGATACATGGAGGAGCCCTACTACATGGTGGCCACGGACAACAGTCACATAAAAAATGTGAAGTTAAACTAAATGCAATGCCGTAAGTAAAAATAATTTTTTAAAGTATTTTAGATTTTGGTTTTGTTACATTTTTCCTAGAGAAAAAGTTTTAGATTCTGAGAGACTTTTTTTTGAGATGTTTTTCCTGTTTACAAAAATTCTCAGATTCTGAGTCTTTTTTCCTGTTTAGAAAAATTTTCAGATTTTACCACATTTTTCCCCGTATATAAAAATTTTCGGATTCTGCGAAATTTTTCCCATTTCACAGATTCTGAGATTTTTTATTATTTTCCCGTATAGGAAAAATTCTCAGACTAAAAGATATTTTCCCGTGTAGAAAAAATTATTTTTTAGACCTTAAAACTTTTTTTTCCGTTTTTTCAGATTCTGAGTTATTTTTCCGTTTAGAAAAATTCTGAGATATTTTTCTGTTTAAAACATTCTCAGATTCTGAGATATTTTTCCGTTTAGAAAAATCTCTGATTCTGAAACATTTTTGAAAAATTCTCAGATTCTGAGATATTTTTTTTTTAAGAAAAATTCTCAGATTCAGAGATAATTTTCTGTGTAGGAAATTTTTCAGATTCTAAGATATTTTTCCATTTAGGAAAATTCTTAGACTCTGTGACATTTTTACTGCATAAAAAATTCTCAGAATCTGAGACATTTTTCCCGTAGAGAAAAATTGCTAGACTTTGAGACATTTTTTCCGTATTTTCAGATTCTGAGATATTTTTCCGTTTAGAAAAATTCTCAGATTCTGAGATATTTTCCGTTTAGAAAAATTCTCAGATTCTGAGATATTTTCCGTTTAGAAAAATTCTCAGATTCCGATTAGAAAAATTTTCAGATTCTGAGATAGTTTTCCGTTTAGAAAAATTTTTTAGATCCTAATATATTTTTCCATTTAGAAAAACTCTTGGAGTCTGTGACATTTTTCCGGTACAAAAAATTCTCAGAATCTGAGACATTTTTCCCGTATAGAAAAATGTTTAGACCTTGAGACATTTTTTCAGTGTTTTCAGATTCTGGGATATTTTTCCGTTTAGAAAATTCTCAGATTCTAAGATATTTTTCCGTTTAGAAAAATTCTTAGATTCTGAGATATTTTTCCGTCTTGAAAAATTCTCAGATTCTGAGATATTTTTCCGTTTTGAAAAATTCTCAGATTCTGAAATATTTTTCCGTTTAGAAAAATTCTTAGATTCTGAGATAATTTTCCGTTTAGAAAAAATTTTTAGATTCTGAGATAATTTTCGGTTTAGAAAATATTCAGATTCTGAGATAGGTTTTCGTTAAGAAAAATTCTCCGATTCTAAGACAATTTTCCGTTTAGAAATATTTTTATACCCTCCAACCACAGTATGGGGGTATACTCACTTTGTCATTCCGAAATATCGGTCGGGGACCCCATAAAGTATATATATTATTGATCCATGATCGATTCTAAGACATTCTGTGAATGTCCGTCCGTCCGTCTGTCTGTAGATAACACAATGCAGTCCAAAATAAAACAGCTAGACCACTGAAGTTTGGCACAAACATGTCTCATGTTCATAGGCAGGTTAAGTTCGTGAATGAGCAAAATCGGGCCAGGGGGAAAAAAGTTCCCCCTAGAAGAACTGAACCAACCTTTGAAAAAATACACTTTTTTTACATGTTTTTTTGTATTTTTGTTAAATAAATGAAACATTTGGTATATTTATCGCGATGGGAAGGTGCTCTCAAAGTCCCCCACTGACCCCCACCCCCCAAAAAACAACGCCCCTGACAATTTTTTTTTAATTTTTTTTTACATTTTGGAGGGTATAAAAGATTCGGCACAGCCGAATTTAACATAACACTTGTTTTTTTTTTAGGATTTTTTTTTTCGTATCGAAAATTTCTCATATTCTGAGACATTTTTCCCGGTATAAGAAAATGTTCAGATTCGAAGACATTTTTCCCGTATAGGAAAATTTTTATTTTCCTGCATAGAAAAATTCTCAGATTTTAAAACATTTTTCCGTAAAGAAAAATTCTCAGAAAAAACGAGACATTTTTCCATTATAGAAAAGTTCTCAGATTCTTAAACATATTTCGTAAGGAAAAATGTTTATATTCTGAAACATTTTTTTGATTAGAGAAAAATTCTCAGATTCTGAAATATTTTCCTGTACCCGATTTCTGTAACTATGCGAGAAGTTTTCGCATCGAAAAAAATAAAATAACGTTATAGTCATCCAGTATGTCACAGAGTGATTCACAAAAAAGCTTTGGTTTTTTTTTGTGTTCGATGTTTTTAACGCTAGCATCATTGTACTCACCCTGTAGAAAACTAAATGACTACAATATTATTTATTTTTTCTCGATGCGAAAACTTTTCGCATAGTTACAGAAACTGGGCACTGGATACAAAAAATCCATTATTCTAAGACATTTTTAGAGACATTATAGAGAATAATATTCAGATTCTGAGAAAAGTTTTAGATTCTGAGATATTTTGAGTTATAGAAAAGTTCTAAGATTTTGAAACATTTTGATTTATAGAATTTTTTCAGATTCTGAGACATTTTTTTCTAAAAAGTATCATGATTTAGTTGATACTTGCTTAACAGCCAACTTAGCGTATCGGTCTAGAGTGATCGTACCTAAGAGGCAGTTAATAGCAAAAACATTACAGATCATGGGTTCAATCCCTGGCGGCTGCGATCTGTTAATAATTTTCACATATAGAATAAAATTGACTATTAACTGAATAAATTTGACATTAAAAGTTTTTCTGATGATTATACCCAGCAAAATTTTCTGTTCCAAATAATCGGTTCCAGAACGCATCAAACTACCCTGCAACCGGTTCTACTTAACATTCAAGAATCAATGATTTTTGTTTGAAATTGTCCCGAAAGCAATCGTTTTTTAGAGCAAGTTGTTTTTTTGAAAAATAATTTCACATAGAATATTTTGTTGTGATTACCGTATAATGTATTCAAGAATCTATTGAACCAGGAATTTGTTCCAAAAAATTTTCCTGGGTAATAACTGGATTATATGAAACTAGTAAAAAACGAACCAGGATGTCTTGAAATTTTTAGAAAAATTAATTTTTCTTTCACACCTTTCTCAATTCAAACCATATATAACATGATTAAAAAAATTATAATACATAATTATAATTAGAGTCTGAGCTCAACTGTCTTTACAGAAAAAACAAAAAAAAAGATTTTTTTTATATTTTACGCATAGAAAACTCTCAGAATTTGAGACATTTTTACGTATAGAAAGATTCTTAGATTGTGAGACATGTTTTCCCATAGAAATTTTTTATATTTAGCCTTCTAAACTTTAACTAATAACTAAATATGTAACCATTTTTATTTTTAGTTGGTTTCATGGTAGCATTACTCGTGATGAAGCTGAACAACTATTGCAACCCCGAGAAGATGGTCTCTTTTTAGTGCGAGAATCAACAAACTTTCCCGGAGACTATACATTGTGTGTATGTTTCCAGGGTAAAGTTGAACATTATCGCGTTAAATATTTGGAAAATAAATTAACCATTGACGATGAGGAATACTTTGAAAATTTGGGACAATTAGTAGCGGTAAGTTGTTAAAACAAAAACCTTGAACTCCCTAAACAAATCTAATGATAAACTCGACTTCCATTTCTTATTTAGCACTATGAAGCAGACGCTGATGGTCTGTGTACACAGCTTATTAAATGTTTACCCAAACAGGGTAAACAGGAATACTGTATCAATTCAAAAGATTTTATAGACAAAGGTTGGGTTATACCCGAATCAGATTTACAATTACGTGAAAGTATAGGTAAAGGAGAATTTGGTGATGTTATGCTGGGTATATTGCGCAATGAAAAAGTGGCTGTAAAAATGCTTAAAGATGAAGGAGCTGTACAAAAATTCTTAGCAGAGGCTTCTGTTATGACGTAAGTTTTTAAGATAACTAAAAGCTGTCAGTCAATGAAATGTTTATTTTTTCTTTGTTTTTCAGTACCTTGGAACATGAAAATCTAGTGAAATTTGTTGGTTTAGTGTTCACTAGTAAACATATTTATTTGGTTACAGAATATATGAGTAAAGGATCACTGGTTGATTATTTAAGATCGCGGGGACGACAACATATTACGAAAAAAGATCAAATTAATTTTGCCTAGTAAGTTTTTTTTTTTATAAAACCTTTGTAACTTGAATAACCACGCTAACAGGCATGTCACCGAGTTGATTCATTTCAGAAGTGGAATTAAATGATTTCTCTGAAAACTTGAAAGAAAATATTTTTTTTAGAATAACATTTTCATTTACTAAAGCAGGATTACCAAGCATTTATAAAAGAAGATTTATTCCGAAAAAAAATCCCTTCTACATTTTCAGATGAAATATGATTTCCACTTCCAAACCGATTCGACTCTGTGAAATGTCCCTAAATGTTATTTATTCAAAAACAAATTGATTGAAAATTTGTGTTAGAAGCTTATTATATTAAATTTTGTATTAAATTTTCCTTTTAGTGATACTGCGTCTGGCATGGAATACTTGGAAGCCAAAAAAGTAGTTCATCGTGATTTGGCTGCTCGTAATGTTTTGATATCTGAAGATTGTGTGGCTAAAGTTTCAGATTTTGGTCTAGCCCGTGAAGAATGTTATAATTTAGATGTTGGTAAATTACCTATTAAATGGACTGCACCAGAAGCTCTGAAAAATGGGGTATGTTTGGAAAAAAAAAATGCGTACAAAAAAGTGTTGAATTTAATTGAGAATTTCATTTTTTTTTCAGCGTTTTTCTAATAAATCTGATATGTGGAGTTTTGGCATATTATTATGGGAAATTTATTCATTTGGTCGTGTTCCTTATCCTAGAATTGTAAGTATACATTAATTCAACACATTCTTTTTTAGAAAATATTGGAGATTTTTTTAAAGAAAACATTATTTTTTTTCTATACGAAAAAATGTCTCAGAATCTGAAATTTTTTCTATAAAAATATTTTTTAGAATCTGAGAATTTGTCTGTACTGGAAGATTTCTCAGAATACATACAAGCATTTTTATACCCTACACCACTCTGTGGACAGGGTAAAACGAGTTTGTGCTGATGTTTGTAACTACCCGAAATATTGGTCCTAGACCTACCTTCAAGTATACCGATCGACTCAGAATTACTTTTTTAGTCGATTTAGCGATGTCCGTCTGTCCGTCCGTTTGTCCATCTATCGGTTTAAGCACGAATACAGGTCGCGATTTTCAATTGACTTCAAATTTGAAACTTAAGCATCCCTTGGTCCAAGGACGAAGCCCATTGAAATTGGAAAAAATCGGTCCATGTTAAGACATAGCCCCCATACAAACGCCCCTTTGGATTAGGCTTAAATGACTCTAATAACTGTTTTTTAATAGATATCGCTTTAAAATTTAACAGGTAATCAAATTTTTTATGCACGAATCATCGTTCCAAAATTCAAAGTAATTGGGTCAGTCTTTCTTGTAGTCCCCATACAAACCACCCTCCCGATATTCACTAATTCCCTCAAAATTTATAAAAATGGAAATATTTGATAAGAATTTAATTTTTAGGTGTTAAACGTGTACTTTAGTAACCTAATCAAATCGGAATATAATTGGACCGTTTTTGGACTTAGTCCCCCATATAGAAATTTCGACCGATATTCAGTTAAATCGACCTATTATCAAAAAAAAAAAAACAATTCCTCTAAAATTTGATCTGTGTGTGCTTTCTACACTAAATAAAGATCTAACTAAAATTTGATCTGTGTGTGCTTTCTACACTAAATAAAGATCTAACAAAAGATAGATCCAACGGTCCATGTTTGGACTTGGGACCCATTTTCCGGAAAACACTGGTGTACCGGAAAAATGTCTCAGAATCTCAAAATTTTTCTATGCTTGAAAAATGTCTTAGCATTTGAAATTGTTTCCGTACCGAAAAAATTACTCGGAATCTAAAAATTTTTCTGTGAGGAAAATTGTTTTAGAATCTAACATTTTTTTTGTAAAGGAAAAATGTCTCAGAATATAAGAATCTTTCTGTACCGGAAATATGATTTAGAATCGGAAAATTTTTCTATGCTAGAAAATGTCTCAGAATCTGAAATTTTTCTATACTAGAAAAATGTTTCAGAACTTGAGAATTTTTCTACAAGGGAAAAAAGTCTTAGAATTTAAGAATTTTCCTACACAGAAATTATATCTCAGAATCTAAGAATTTTCCTACACGAAAAATGATTTAGAATCTAAGAATTTTTCTGTACCGGAAAAATGTGATAGAATTTTTCCATACGAAATCTGAAATATGTCTCAGATCTTAGAATTTTCCTACACAAAAAATTATTTAGAATCTGAGAATATTCCTGTACCGGAAAAATGTCTTTGAATTTTTCTATACAAAAAAATTTTCCAGAATTTGAGAGTTTTCCTTTACGGAAAAATATCTCAGAGTCTGAGAATTTTTTATACGGAAAATTGTCGTATAATCTGATAATTTTTTTATACAGGAAAAATGTATCTGAATCTGAGAATTTTTCTATACGGGAAAATGCCTCAGAAACTGAGAATTTTTCTATACAGGAAAAATGTCGATAATAAACTTTTTTAAGGAAAACAAGTCATCGATAACAAAGATTTCTATCGAAAATTAGTTATTGATAACAAACTTTTATATCAAAAATTAGTTATTAGTTTCTATTGAAAAATAGTTATCGATAATACACTTTTATATTGAAAATCAGTTATTGATAAAAACACTTTACAGAAAATAACTTAACGATAACAAACTTTTCTATCGAAAATTAGTTATCGATAACAAACTTTTCTATAGAAAAGTAGTTATCGATAACAAACTTGTCTATCGCAAATTAATTACACAGTGATACAAAATCGAACTTTCGGAATCGGAATGGGGTGAAACCAAAAGCAAATGAAAGCTGACGTTTTCCATAACAAAACCCTCAAGGCCTTTTTTTTAGGTCAGAGCTAGATTTTATTTTACACGCATTTAAAGTTGGTGATTTTAAAGCATTTAAAGTTTTTGTGTACTAAACGTGTCCAACTTTAAAGACCCCTGGTGGTGCCCTTATAGGACATGTAGGGTCCAGTTTCCAAACTTAAGCTCAAAATTACTTCAGCTATGACTGGTATGAATTTTGCTGCAATCGGTCCAGTACCTATTTACTGAATAGCCAAATTATTAAAATAAACCATGTACACCGTTGCGTATGATTGTTATTTAAAGGCAATTATTAATATAAATCACTGGACACCGTTGCGTATGATTGTTATTTAAAGGCAATTACAATATTAATCATTCGCCACTAATACAGTTTTCAAGCATTTATTATTGTAATTATAATAAAAGTGCACTAACTTCAAATGCGTTTAAAACAAAATCTAGCTCTGAACTAGAAAAAAGCCTTGAGGGGTTTGTTATGGAATATGTCAACTTTCATTTCCTTTGGTTTCATCCCATTCCGATTTTGGGTGTTGCACTGTGTTATCAATAACAAACTTTTTCTATCGACAATTAGTTATCGATAACAAAATTTGTTATCGAAAACTAGTTATCGATAACAAACTTTTTTATTGAACATAAGTTATCGATAACAAACTTTTCTATAGAAAATTAGTTATCGATAACAAACTTTTCTATTGAAAATTAGTTATCGATAACAAACTTTTCTATCGAAAATTAGTTATCGATAACAAAATTTGTTATCGAAAACTAGTTATCGATAACAAACTTTTTTATTGAACATAAGTTATCGATAACAAACTTTTCTGTCGAAAATTAGTTATCGATAACAAACTTTTCTATTGAAAATTAGTTATCGACAACAAACTTTTCTATCGAAAGTTAGTTATCGATAACAACACTTTTTATAGAAAAGTAGTTATCGATAACAAACTTTTCTATCGAAAATTAGTTATCAATAACAAACTTTTCTATCGAAAATTAGTTATCAATAACAAACTTTTCTATCGAAAATTAGTTATCGATAACAAAATTTTTTATCGAAAATTAGTTATCGATAACAAACTTTTCTATCAATAATTAGTTATCGATAACAAACTTTTGTTTTGTTTAAACGATAACAAACTTTTTTATTGAACATACGTTATCGATAACAAACTTTTTTTATCAAAAATTAGTTATCGATAACAAACTTTTATATCAAAAATTAGTTATAGAAAACTAACTTTTCTATCGAAGATTAGTTATCGATAACAAACTTTTCTATCGAAGATTAGTTATCGATAACAAACTTTTCTATGGAAAATTAGTCATCGATAACAAACTTTTCTATGGAAAATTAGTTATCGATAACAAACTTTTCTATCGAAAATAAGTTACCGATAACAAACTTTTCTATCGAAAATTAGTTATCGATAACAAACTTTTCTATCGAAAATTAGTTATCCATAACAAACTTTTCTATCGAAAATTAGTTATCGATAACAAACTTTTCTATCGAAAATTAGTTATCGATATCAATTTGTTATCGATAACAAACTTTTTAAAAGAGATTTAGCAATAATATTTTACATTTGCCTCTTTTTTTTTTCTTTTTTAGCCTCTGGCTGATGTTGTTAAACATGTGGAAGTGGGCTATAAAATGGAAGCCCCTGAAGGCTGTCCACCTGAAATCTATGAAATGATGAGACAAGCTTGGGATTTAAATCCCGCTAAACGACCAACGTTTGCTGAATTAAAAGTTAAACTATTAATTTTAAAAAATAATACAGCGTGAAAACATGTGGCAAATTGGACATAAACACCTACAGAAAGAAAAAAATAAATAAAAACAACCCATCTCCTTTCCATTATTAGCAATACAGCAGCTGTTAAAACTTAAATTAAAAACATAAAATTAATTATATAAAAAGAAAACACCATTTTTTCCCAAAACAAAAATCAATACATAAAATTAAAATCCCCAGTAAAAAGTGAATGTTATTTACGACAAAATTAAAAAAAAATATCAAATAATTACAATAATAATTTATATTTAAATTAAAAAATATATAAAAACTAAACAAAACAATATAACTAAGAAAAAAACACACAAACAAAATATGTAAAAAGCATAAATATTAAAAAAACCACCCCAAAAAAAAAACATTTTGTAATGATTTATAATTTTTATGAAAAATATTTAACAAACAAAAAAAAGGCTACCTACATAAAAGTAAAATAACTACTTAACGCAACAATAACAATCTTTATGTTTTTTTAAAAACCTTTTTTTAAGAGAAAAAATTAAAAAAAAAAACACCTAAACTAATTTTATTTAAAAAAAAAAATACCTCTAGTTTTTAAGCTATTAAAATATTATTAATGAATCATAAAATTATATATGTTATTTATATCCCCCCCTATTTTTCATAAAGTAGTGAGTAAAAACAAACAAAATTTTTAATAATTTATAAATGTGTCTTTTCATATAATTTTTTGTTTATAAAATTAGATACAAATATCTTCTCTTTAGAGAACAAAAAAACAAAATTTATTTAATTATACAAAAAATAAAAAAAAAAAATGATTATTTAAAACTGATATGTGTGTTTAAAGAAAATTTTGGAAATGATTAAAAAAAATTTCTGAGATTAAAAAATAGGAAACTGCAGAAATTTTTTATAAATTTCAAGTATTTTCGTTATGAGAAAGTGCTTTACGAAATAAAACAATTTTAACAGGTAAAAAAAGTCAAATTCGGCCTTGCCAAATGTATTGATACCCTCCCCAATGTAAAAAAGATTATTTGAAAAAAAATTTCGCGGCAAAAAAATGTGTTATAATTTTTTATGCGCTGAACACGAATATAACAAAAAAAATCGGTCGAATGGTTTTCGAGACATCGCTATATATGCAAAAAGTTGCGTTTTTTCCTATGTACAAGAAATTAAAAAAAAAAATCTCAAAATTTCTTTCCCTGACCATTTCATAGAGCTTGGGACAAACTTTCATTTAAAACTAATTAAAGCCAAATTCGATAATTTTAACCAGTTACACCCTTCGATCAAAGTTTTGAATTTTTAGCAAATTTTCAACAAAAACTTTAAACATTGATCGAAGGGCCATGGCACAGACTATATACAGACTCGACAGTAGAGTTTATTAAGAAAAAATGGGGAAAAACTAAGCGATTTTAGGAGAAAACAGAGCGGTTTTTAGGTAGTTTTCAGCTAACATGGCAAACTTTCTACGACGTAGGAGTGAGTGAAACAATAAAAACCGATCTGGCATCTATTTTTTGTAATGGCGCGTTATATTAGCTTTCTCTTTCTAACCTAATTCGTAGAATAATTTGAAAAAATTATCCATATGGTTAAAGCACAGACTAATACAGACTCGACATAAGTGACAGGTGTCAAAAAAGTAGTTCTGAAACATATGGTTAATATTTTCAAATTATTCTACGAATTAGGTTAGAAAGAGAAAACTGATATAACGCGCCATAAGAAAAATGGATGCCAGATCGGTTTTCGTTGTTTCACTCACTCCTAAGTCGTAGAAAGTGTTGCCATGTTAGCGTAAAACGGACTAAAAACCGCTGTTTTTTCTCCTAAAATCGCTTAGTTTTTCCCCATTTTTTCTTATAAAACTCTACTGTCGAGTCTGTATTTAGTCTGTGGTTAAAGACTACTTTTTTGACACCTGTCACTTATGTCGAGTCTGTATTAGTCTGTGGCCATGGGTTGAAAATGTTCTGATTTGGCTCAAATCAAATTTGAAAGAAAGTTTGTCTTAAGCTCTATGAAAAAGTCAGTGGAAAAAAATTTAGAGATTTTTTTAAAAATTTCTTAAACGTAGGAAAAACTCGCCATTTTTGGAAATTTTTTAACTAATTTTAAATGGCGATATCTTGAAAACGGTTCGACAGATTTCTGAATTTTTTTTAAATTCAGCATGCCAAAATAAAAAAAAAATCAGATTGGTTTCACGTTAAATTCACGTGTGTGAAAAAACGAGCTTTAAAAATATTGGTGAGCCACAAAATTACTTAATAATGTATTTATGTAACTCAAAAATATTTTTACACTCAAAAAATAAAAAAACTACACTCGGAAAACATTTTACACTCAAAAAAAAAAATAATTTTTCTTTTTTTTTTTTACAAAAATGACAAAAAAAAAGTTTTTTACTCAATATAAAATATTTCTAATCAAAATTGTTAATTTTTTCACGTTGGAAAATTTACTATCCTTTAAAAAGGGCATTGTGGAGCGTATTCGAATTTAACTTTTCTACGTGTTTATTAGTGTCCGACCGAACAGTTCGGCCAAAAAACGTAATTTAATCAAAAATTTGGTATTTTTCGAAGTACTTTTAACAACTTTTTTTATATGGGGTAGAATTGTTGAGGCGATGGAAGACGATTCTGAGTGTAAAATTTAAGAACGAGTACGAAGTTAAACCACAATTTCGAAGTTCCGAAGTAACCGAACTTTTTTCAATTTGGCCGAACGTTCGGTTACCGAACATCTAAATTGGTGCTTAACTTCGTCCTCGCCATTAAATTTGAAAGTCAGAATAGTCTTCTATCGCCTAAACAAACAAACGGCCACTAGAAAAAGCTGTTAAAAATGATTGCAAATATTAATTTTTGGCCAATACCGTTTTTTGGCCGAACTGTTCGGTCGGACACTAGTGTTTATACGTGTTGTAAAACAAAATGTTTGAGTGTATTTTTTTTTCGAGTGTAAACATTTTTTTTTATTGACAAAAAGACTTCGTGAAATGTATTTGTGGTTTACCAATGTGATTTAAAGTGTTTAGTGTGTTTTTATACAAGTGAGTACAAATTTTATATAATTATTCGGTATTCGGTCAAAAATGTAACCAAAGCCGAATATTCGATCGGACACTGACAATCAGTACAATATGCAGATTTACTACAAGACTGTCATTAATCAAACTACCCAGGCAAAAAAATACAATCATCAAAGCGTTTTAAGAGTACTCTAGATGGTGGTACAAGCGTTTCCAGAACGTCATGGTTTTTGTTTTTAGAGTGCTCTTAAAACGCCCGAATGATAACGTCGTTAAACGCTCATATGATTGTTTTTCAAAGCGCTCTAACAGCATTCGGAGGACTAAAAATAAAGTGGTTTAAAGGCGCTTTATTCTGATTTTATTTCAATTTGTAATTTTTTTAATTTAAATTTTTAATATTTTTTCTCACAATAGACTAAAAATAATTTAGTTAATACAAGCCTTCTAAATGTTTTCCCCTGTTTTCGTTTTTTAACAGAGAGGACGTGTTCCTCATTCCCCTAAATGGAATGGCACAATTATTATGTTCTCTATTAAATGGGTGGAAGATATAAAAAATTTTTGAATTCTCGAAAAAAGTGCTGCAAAAGCACTTTTGAGTTGGTAAAACAAAGCGTCGTCAGAGCGTTTGGAAAATAGTACTTTCAAAGTGCTTTATTTTTTGTACCATCATCAATTTCTCCCTGGGTAGTTATAAGTTCAATTCGGGCTTGCCGAATATTTTGATTCCCAACACAGTGTAAAAAAATATTTTGCAAAAAACTATTTGAAAAAAAAAAAATTATTCAAAACTGAAAACCAATCCAAATATTGTGAAAAAAAAATGTTAAAATTTTTTTAAAAAAATGGTAATTTTTATTTAAATAAAATTTTCGCAAAAATAAAAAAATTAAGTGAAAAAAAAATTTTTCCGTGTAAAAAAAAACAATGTTTTTACTTGTTTAAATGCCACTGCATCAAATTCCCTTCGCATGTGTCCACCAGCAGCCGAATTGAGGCATTTTATTTTAGCATTTTTTTAGGTTATGTGGAATGTACCAACATTTTTGAGGTCTTCTTACATGTTCGTTCATAATTTTTAAACCGCTGTACCCATGTTGCTCAAATGCTCGAAGCATCGACAAGTATCTATGTTATAGAAACTTTGTCGTCTCTGGGATATATTTACTACAAGACTGTCATAAATCCAACAAATAAAAAAGTTCAATTCAGCCTTGCCGAATATTTTAATACCCTCCACAATGTAAAACAGAATATTGCAAAAAAATATGGTAAAAAAAAAAATTTTAAATTAAAAAAAAAATCTGGTAAAAAAAGTTTTTATTAAAAACAAAATTTCGTTAAATAAAATAATTGAAGAAAAAAAATGTTGGTGTAAAAAAAATATTTTCCCTGCCAATGTATCAAATTCCGTTCGCATTTGTCTAACAGCAGCCGAATTAAACTATTTTTAGGTTATAGGGGAAATGTATTTAAATTGGCAAGGTGTCATTACGTTATCGTTAATAACTTTTGAACCGCCATATTGCTCAAATGAAATGCTAAACTTTTAGAGGCATCGATAAGTACCTGTTTTAGATAAAATCCTCTCTGCGCCATATTTTGGCAGCCATCGTAAATTCAACAGACAGGCGGACATTGTTAGATCGACTTAAAATCGATCAATTTTATCCGTCCCAGACAGGTATTTCAATGAGTTACAAACGGAATGACCAACTTATTTATAAGTATAGGGTATGAAAACGCGATTTTTAAAGTAATGATGCAGATTAATTCGTAAAGTCATGATTCATCTTGTGATAAAAAATCATATTAATGGCCGTTGAAAAGTTGTGAAAGACAGAACAAATCTTGAAGACTTAAATGCTTTAAAGGAAAATATGCCAAATTTTATTTCATATATACCGATCTTTTTCAACGAATAATCTTTTTTGATTAAAAACTTTAGGGGCATGTCACAGACTCAATTCCGTTCGGAAGTGGAAAAAGTGGTTAACTCGTAAAACCACAAACGATTTTTTTTACTAAAAATCACATTTAAAAAACGAAGTGAAATTAAATTGCATGAAAGTGGTTTCATTCCGAAAAATTATTCCGATCTACGTTTTTAGAGGAAAACTTTGAAACCACTTCCGAACGGAATTAGCTCTGTGGCAGGCAGGCCCCTTAAAAGTATTTTATGCAAAATTAAGTGTTTTTAGAGTTATGAAAATTATGTCGTATGTATGTTCTTAAAACCAGTGAAAGTGTTCGGCTGAGCCGAATATTAAAAAAATGATTTTCAATGACTTTCTCCATTGTGAAAAATGTCAAAATGTTCCTTTATTATAATAAAAACCTGTCTGTTTTTGTCCCCCATTTTAAACTCTAACTTCAAAAATTCAACCCATCTTTTCCAAATATAAAAAAAACAATTATGTATCAGTATTAAATAATCATATCATTTGTAGAAATTTGTTATAACAATTTTGTTTATTAATTTAAATTTACACTTATTTTATGTGTAATTAAGTTTTTGTCTTTTGTTTAATTAATATTACAAAACATTATTAAAATTCCTTCAAACAAAATAAAAATGGAATTTTATTTGAAATTTTCCTTTCTCTAAACCTAATATTAAATAATTACAAATTTTTTATTTGAGAATCTCTCGTTTACTTGCTTAAAGCTTTTTTTTAATATACGTTTTAAACAAATTTTTTTAAGCAGCTTTTTTTTAATGTTGATTTTATATTTATTTGTTGTTAACATAAATATGGAAAAATTATTTTTTTTTTTTATAAAAAAATATTTTTCGTTTTACTTTAAAAAAAATTCATTTTAAAAAAAATATATTAAGTTTTTATCATACAATGACTTTTTTTCAAACACATCTATTCTCTTCTTCCTCTAAGATCATTTTATTTATGACCAAAAATGAAACTTTTAATATCATCATCATAAATTGTTTTAATTTATAATAAGTTCTTAAATCATTTTAAAACTAATTCATATCTATCCTCTATGTCTATTTCTCTATCTAACTCCTTCACATGTTACTTCCTTTTTATAACAATCATGTGATTTTGTATAACTTGTTTAAATCAAAATTATTTTTCAAATAATTCAAATTTGTAATAATTATTTTCATCTTTTTTATAAATTGTATTAAAAATATTCAAAATTAGATTGAAAAAGTTGAACAAGTTTGTAATAAATTAATAAAAATAACAGATCATTTAAACATTTTGGCAAAATACAATTATTAAAAATCGAAAAATAGAAAATTTCAAAGTTATTTGTGTTTAATTGCAAAATCTAACTTACTGAAATGGTGAAAAATACAAACACAATTTCAGTGTATAAACATATTTGAAGTAATATAATAAATCAATAACTTTTTAAATAAATTATTTGAAATATAAAATATTAGTGTAAACATAATTATAAAAAATAAAAAACTTGGAGTTTTATTTCAAAAACTATGATAGATTACACAGGTTGACAAAAGTTGAGCTTTTTCAATTTGCCTGACCTTTGACAACTGATTTATATGGAGTTTGGTGTGCTGAATCCGAATCTGTTTTCCAATTTTTTCCATCAGCTCTCGTTCGCGAGCAAATTGCTGGTAAAGAGTCAAAAACGTGCGTTTTTTACTAACTTTGCTAGGCTATAATTGCTAACACTAGTTTTAGAGCCTCAGTTTTAAACACGAACTTAAATATATTGGATGCGAGGATTCCAAAACTGGTATTAGCTTTTTTCTGACAGCTTTAGTTTTCAAGTTATAACGCAAGCAAATTTTGAAAAATTGTTCTCATCATTCCAGCCAAACCACTCATCTGATTGACTTCATATTTACATCATATACGGCGTTCACACTTGCTGTTTTGAAGTGTTCAAGAGTGAGATGTTTAAAAAAGTCTTTGTTCTGTGTCCATTACGTTTTTATTCTGTTACTGGTGTTTTGTTAAACAACTTGTTTAAGGTCGCTAGTGTGAATGCCATAATACGTTAATTTGTTTCCGGGAATTGTTCTTAGTATGGTCAAAATGAGTTCGCAACCCCATTGCAAATGTCTGAAGTTGCTAAGCAAATGCTAATAAAAAGATATAATTTTTCAATTACACGATAAAAAAAATATGCTATTTCGTTGCTTCATAAATCGAAAACTTAAGCCTGCACGATAAAACTAATAGAATATTTGAAATCTGCGTGCCTTATTTAGTCTAAATCGGGTCCCCAAACTCTGTCAACGTAATAAATGTGCTCAGATTTAAAAAGGGCATGAATGCAAATTTTTAAAATTTTATTTTAGCGATATCTCAAAAACTGAAGATGACAAAAAAAAGGAAGACCATTTTTGGAATCAGTATATCCAACATACATTAAATCGTCATTCAGTTTTTGGATGCAAGACCAGTGTTGGTAAATATGGACTCACAAAAATAACCTATTTTCAAAGTTTCCTTAGGCTTTATCTCAAAAACTAGAGCTGACACAAAAAAAAAACGGTAGCCAGATTTGGAATCAGCGAACCCCAATTACCCAAAATTAGCTATCAGAACCCGGGCAAAAAAAAGTGTTGCCCTGTGTTATAAAAGAACAAAAAAAAATTTTATTATCAATTTAGTGTTGGACCCAATTTCTCGGAACTAAAGAATTTTTCTTAACGATAATCGTCCCAGTCAGATATTAAATTTTTTTCAGTGTTGGAAATACGAACCCTAAATCACAGACATAGTGTGCAATTACAATTCTAGCGTTGGCTTTGAATTTTGTGTAAAGAGAGCGCGTTTGATTTAAACAAAGGCTTTGGCTTTGAATTTTGTTCTGGCGTTTGTTTGTATACACACATACAAAGAAGAAGAGAAATATAATTATTTGGTGGATGAAAAATAAATTTTACCTGAAAATTTTTTTTTCGGTGAAACATAAAACTCCTTCGGTTTTTTTATTGATATTTTTTTGATACTTGTTTTTTGTTTTTTTTTTTTTTATGATAATTGGCGGTAAATTATATTTTTTTATATGTACTTTTCTTATAATTTTCCAATACACAGATGTGTTTCATAAACAAGATGTGTTTCATAAACAAAATCAACCCTTTTTTTGTAACGACTGGCAATGCCAAAGCAAAAAAAAAAATACTCACGAGAGAGCAAAGCCAAGAAAATAGAATTGATTCTATTCTGGCTTTGAAACGCTAGCGTTGGCTTTGAATTTTGTTCTACATACAAAACGTATGGGAACAAGCAAAATTCAAGGCCAACGCCAGAATTGTAATTGCACACTAATACAGACTCGACATAAGTGACAGGTGTCAAAAAAGTAGTTCTGAACCATATGGTTAATATTTTCAAATTATTCTACGAATTAGGTTAGAAAGAGAAAACTGATATAACGTGCCATAAGAAAAATAGATGCCAGATCGGTTTTTGTTGTTTCACTCACTCCTAAGTCGTAGAAAGTGTTGCCATGTTAGCGTAAAACGGACTAAAAGCCGCTCTGTTTTCTCCTAAAATCGCTTGGTTTTTCCCCAATTTTTCTTATAAAACTCTACTGTCGAGTCTGTTTATAGTCTGTGCCTAAATGTTCTTTTTTACAAAAAAAAAGTATGCTCCTTGTGTTTCTCTCTTAAAAATTTCCAATAAATTTTGAAAAAAAAATTATCGATTAGTGTGGTAATATTATTTAAGAAGTACCTTTGAAAGTGTTTAAAATAAATTTAGTCGGAAAAGCGCCAAGTTTAATTTTTTTTACTTTTTTTTTAGAACTTAAGGGATTTTTTTATTTTGATCAAAGTTCCAGTTCGATAGCGGACTTAGCAAAGGGAATTAAAGAGAGGGTTTAACAGAAAAAGAGCGAGTTCATATTTATTTAACATTAATACTCCTTGGAATTATACCCTGCAGAAAAAAGGGTCGGTCGATTCGACCGAAAGGACACATATCACTTAAGTTTCTCCAAAATATTTATCCCGTGACCAGAGACAATAGGACATATAAAAATTATCTAATGTTCAAAATTAAAATAAAAATTAAAAACTATTTTAGAAAACAATTTTTTGACAAGTCCCAAAAAATTTTTAAGTCCAAAACTCTAAAATTTTTTTAGATTTATGGAGTTAAAAAAATCATTAAAAATGCTTTAAGGATAAAAAAAAAATATTTTTTTGAAAAATATTACAAGTTCTTAAAATTTGTTTGGAAAAATTTTCCAAGATCCGAAAATTTTTTTTTTTTAAATTTTCAAAGTCCCGGACACAAAAATTTTTGGACATTTTCAATTTTTGCATGTTGGAGAAAAAAAAAATGTTAAAAAAATGCTTTTAAAAAAAAAGTTGGAAAAGTTATCAAAGTTCCGAAATTTTTTTTGGGTAAAAAAGTTCATTAAAAAAGCTTTTACAAAAAAAATATAGTTTAACAAAACTTTTTGTTTCTACAGCGCTTTTTCGATGCTGTCAGAACCGAGCCAACCGTAGATCAGGGGTTTTTATGTGAAAAAAATATTTCTATGTACTGTTAAATGACAATTTTTGTTTTTTTTTTATCGACAATAAGAGACTTTCGATTAACTAACCCCCATTCGTTAGTATATTAATTAACTATTTCACTTCACCTTTTTTTAGTAACCATGGGAGCTCTAATAATAATATCTTCTAGGCAACAATATACCAAAATTTACAACAAAAATAAACAATTCCAAAAAACTTCCAGTTCTTTTTATAATTTCAAAGTTATAACACCTAAATATTTTTTTTACAAAATGTCCAATTATCATTACAATGAATTGTGGCATCTAGCTCAACATGAACTTGAGCTTTTAGCCCTTTGTGATTATGAAAGACAAAATCAAGATGTTGATACTACAGTAGCAGCTTTTGCAGCAGCCAATGCTGATAGCGATTTAGCATGCGGTGATACTAAAACTTTAATGCAATCTAGTACTTATGAATTTTATCTAAAATATATTTGTTTAGCCAATCGATTAGAAGAAGTTTATGATAAAATGATACAACCACAAAAACGGCAATTGATACGAAATCTACTCGATGCTAGTTTGGGTAGAATCGTAGAACTTAAACATGATTTGGTTAATATTGATCTCATGGAATTCAGTTATAATGATGCTATTGTAGAAAAATTAAAATTAACACCCATAGATAGTGAATTACGAATACCGCGATATTTCTTAAGAGAACGAAGACAAGAGATTGAAAATCGGAGTAAAACTATGCATGATATTTTAGTAAAATTAGGATGGGTGGATGAGAATCCTATTGTTGAGCAAATAACCGAAATTGAAGCAATACGTTTAATACAAATGCATGAACGAGCACGACAAGGTCGACTGAGAGCGCATTTTATGAAGGAAATACGAATGCTCAAAGAAAAAGGTAAAACCGATGAAAAGGATAAAGATCGTACAGATACGGGTTTGATGGCAGCTATGAAAATACAAAAAATGTGGCGTGGTCATACGGATAGAAGGAAGACTCGTAGACGTAAGCTAGATGAAATGATATTAATTGGAATGGTGCCACCACCCTCACAAGTTTTAAAAACAAGAGCGGAGAAAGTAGATAAATTAAACCAGGTACAGTCATACATACTTAAAAAATAAATTATATCAGTCTGCTTTTAATTTAATAAATCTACAAGATTTTTGGCAGAAATTTGAACTTAATTTTAAATTTACTAAATATTGAATAGAAAATACTGATTTAATTGATTTAATAATACCGATATCAAATCAACAAAAAATTAAAACCAATAAAAAATTAATTTTTAAGACGAATACCGTTGTATGTGCAATACAAGCTTAACAAAAATTTAACTTAACTAAAATGGATTCGCAACAACAGAGCCTGCTCTCGCATTTTAAACTCGGAATTATGTTTCTTAACAATTTTTTTTAATAGATTTTTGAAAGACGCTACGTTACCCAGGAAGCATTTAAAGCAAAATATGAATCAACTTTGGAGTTGGTACGAGAAGAAATCAAAATTAAACACGGTGCAAATATGACTGAAGATATTACTGATGATATACGTACTTGGATAAAAGATTGCTACGATAAGACTGGAAAGTTGCCTGATTTTCCTTCAGAAGATCAAGGTGGTTCATTACACATTTTTAGCCGTCCCGGTACAGAAAGTGAAATTAGTAGATCTTCTGCACGATCGTCTAAAGAATCACGCAAAACTAAAGATAAATCTAAGTCGCCAGCACGTAGTGGAGATTTAAATGCTAATGAAAACCAACTCGAAGAAGAAGGTGGCTTACAACCAGGACAGTCTAATTGTTTACCGGATATTAAAACCGAAATTGAAAGGTTAATTTGGCATAAGTAATGGAATTAAAATAAGTATAAAATACTTGTAAATTTATAGGTTTAATGAAGTTTGGCGGGAAAAAGATGAGACTGGTAACTTAAGGCAAGCTCCATATGATGATATGATTTATAATGAGAAATATGATGAAGTTGAAAAAGAATTTAGAAGAATTGTTGATGATGTTATGCGGCAAGAATTGGAATTATTGCAAGTAAGAAAATTTAAAAAAAAAAAAGTTTAACTTTTTCACGTTAGAGCAAAAATTACAAAGCTATACACCATAGAGAAAAACCAATATCATCTTTTATGACGACTTCTAATCCTCATAAGATGTGCTAAATATATGTATGTATGTATGATTATTTTTTTTAGAACGCTACTGGTAAAAAATCTAAAAAGAGTAATAAAAAAACAAGAAGATCTGGCAAAAAAGGAAAAAAGAAGAAAGAAAAGGATTTAACTCCCGATCGTACAACTGAATCACTATATGAAGAGTTAGTTACAAATGGTATTATAAGAAAATATCCGGAAATAAGATTGAGTCAATATCTAGGAGACAAAGCTATAACATCAAGATCTGGTATAAATCCATCACCAGGTGATATAAGACAAATTCTTACAGAATATTGTATTTTACCATTGGGTTCTGAACAAATTCATAACTCATGCCCGTTAATACGTTCAATATTACTAACCGGACCTAAAGGAACTGGTAAAAAAGCTCTTTTACATGCAATTTGTACAGAAGTGGGCGCAGTTTTATTTGATTTAACACCAGCCAATATTGTTGGAAAATATCCTGGAAAATCTGGTTTGATAATGTTAATACATTTGGTCTTAAAAGTATCACGTTTGTTACAACCTTCTGTTATTTATATGGGTGATGCTGAAAGACCTTTTATGAAAAAAGTACCCAAAACCGATCGAACAGATCCTAAGCGTTTGAAAAAAGATTTACCTAAGTTAATTAAGAATATTGCTCCAGAAGATAGAGTACTATTTATAGGTACTTCAAATCTTCCTTGGGAAGCTGATCAAAAACTTTTACAACAGGCTTATAATCGTTTTATATACATACCTCGACCGGACTATGGGGCTCTATCACATGCTTGGAAAGCATTACTGAAGTTTGTTGTTGATATGCGCCTGTTATTTTTCTTTTTATATCTTTTTACTTGTTTTTAGTGAATATTCTGGTGGTTTATCCAATTTAGACTGCAGCGTAATGGCCAAAATTTCCGATGGCTACACTATAGGCTCAGTTAATGCTTGTTTAAAGGAAGTATTGACTTGCAAACGAAAGTTACAATTGCGTTCTCAACCCCTCACACACGTAGAACTGATAAATGCTTTATGGTAAATCTAGAATGCAATAAAGTTAAAAATCAATTAGTAAATTTATTTCGTCAGTACTAGAGATCCTGTTTACCGTGAAGAGGAAGAAGCTTATGATTCCTGGTGGACTAAAACACCTTTAGGACGTCGACGTCAACGTTTACTGGAAATAGAAGAAGAAGCCCGTTTAGAAGAACAAGCTCAGGCAGCAAAACAAGGCAATGGAAAGAAAAAAGTTTAAGCACCCAAAATTTGCGTTATTTAAGTTTAAAATTAAATTCTTTAAATCCACTTTTACAACATATTTCATTAACTTTTAAATCTAAGGGTAAACGATCCTTCAGAGCCTCTATAATGGAGGGTAATAATGTATTCACTAAACTAACTTGATCACCTATACACCATAATATACTTATATGAAATGAAGGATCCTAATAAAAGAAAGTATTAAAATTAATGATTTTGATTACATTACTACAATTTTACTTCTGAATTACCTCATAAAATGTTGATAATTTAAAATCTTTCATAACTTTATCCACTTTATGTAAAATGCTTGTCAATTTTTCTAAATAAAGATCATCTACTTTTAGAGCTATAAATGTACGGGTGTGTTCTGCATTTGTATAAACTTTCAAGTGGTTAAGGGAAACTGTAAAACTGTAAAGAAAAAGCTGTGTTTGAATAAATTTTAAAAAGATTTTAAATTATATAACCAAATTTTTTTAAATTTCCATATTTTAAAAATTTTGAAAATTTGAATTATCCCAAAAGCACAAAATTTTATGTCCAGGGGCGTATCCAGGATTTTATTTCGGTGGGGGCCCAAAATTTTTTTCAATTTTTTTTTTTACAAAAAATTTACATAACAGCACATGTTTTAGAATTTTTCTTGATCTTTTCCTTAAACTTAATGTAACACAATCAGATTCTTCTTTTTTGTGTAAGTTTAAAACTCTTGGGGGGAAAAAATAAAATTTTTTTATACATATTTTAAAATTTTTTGAGAGACAAGCCTTTTTTTTATAGTGTGAATTGTATCAGATGCAAATACATTTTTACAAAGAAGATTGTCAGAATCTGAATTTTTTTCAAAGAAAAGTCTAAGATTCTATGACAATTTCCAGTTAAGATAGTTTTTATTACAGAAAAAGTCAAAGAGGAAAAGGGAAAAAGTCACTTTAGAAAATGATTCTATAAACATATTCATAAAATAATTTTCCAAAATAAAAGACTCCGATTGTAAGACATTTTCCCAAAATCTAAGATTCTGAAACATATAAGAAAAATAATTCACATTCTGAGACCTTTTTAAAAAGAAAACATTATAAAAAAGTCATAAATTCTAAAATCTTTTTCTTAAAGAAAAACTCTCCGATTCTGAGACAATTTTCCTATTTTCCGCCACTGAATCTTACACGCGTATTCCTGAGCATTTAGTTCGAAATTATGCCAATATGATTATAATGTTTAAACAGGATGAAAGGAACATGAGACATGTATACGATGATCATGTAAGATTTTTAGACATTTTTCCTATAGAAAAATTTTCTAATTCTGAGACATTTTTCCTATAGAAAGTCTCAGATTCTTATAGAAAACGTCTCAGATTCTTCGACATTTTTCCTATAGAAAAAGTCTCAGATGTCTCTGACATTTTTTCTACAGAAAATTTCTTAGATTCTGAGACATTTTTCCTATCGAAAAAGTCTCAGATGCTTATACACTTTTCCTATAGAAAAAGTCCTAAATTCTTAGACATTTTCCTATAGAACAAGTCTCAGATTCTGAGACATTTTGCCTATAGGAAATTGGCAGATTCTGAAACATTTTCATTTTCTTAAAGAAAAAGTCTCAGATTCTGAAATATTTTTCCCATAGAAAAATACTCAGATTCTGAGACATTATTCTTATAGAAAAAAATATTTTTACAATAGAAAAAGTCTCCGATTTGGAGCATTTTTCTATACAAAAAGTCTCGGCTTGTGTCTCTGAGACATTTTTCTTATACACAAAATCTTAGATTTTGAAATAATTTTCCTTAAGAAAAATTCGTTGATTCTGAGACATTTTTCGTAAATAAAGTATAAGATTCTGAGAAATTTTTCTAGATTGTAAGAAAAATTCTCATGTTCAGAGACATTATTCCTATAGAAAGTTCACAGATTCTAAGACATTTTTCATATAGAAAATCCTCAGACTCTAAGAATTTTTTTTATAGAAAAAATCTCAGATTTTGAGACATTTTTCAGATTCAGAGACATTATTCCTATGGAAAGTTCTCAGATTCTGAAACATTTTTTATATAGAAAATAATTTTTTATAGAAAAAGTCTCAGATCCTGAGACATTTGTCCTATAGAAAAAGTCTTAGATTCTGAGAAAAAGGCTAATATCTTTAGACATTATTCTTATAGAAAAAGTCTTAGATTCTTAGACATTTTTCTTAGAGAAAGTTTTAGATTCTGAGACATTTTTTTTATGAAATAGGCTCGTTCTGACACATTTTTCTAAAAGACAAAGACGCATTTTAATATTTGACTACAATTTACTTACAATTAGGTTAATTTTTTGTGTACATAAAGCTTCAGGTTCTAAGATATTTTTTCATTAGAATCCATAGGCGTAAATAGCCCCAGAATAATTTTAGCCCCCCCCCCAGAATTTTAATCATTCACAATTTTTTTTTTTTAATAATTTAATGATTTCATTAATTTTTGCAACACTAAATAATAATAATATGCAATGAGTCTTTAGGACTCGTTATGATTATTCAATGAGTCTTAAGGACTCGTAATGATTATTATATAAGATCTAATATTTTTTCCCATTGAAAAATAGTCTGAATTAGGGGGCCCCCGTAGGCTAGTTGGTAGCGTGCTAGCCTTTCAACGTGGGGGTCGTGGGTTCGATTCCCACCAGAACCCTTGGTTTTTTTCGCTACAACGAGACGACGGTAATTGTTACCAGTTCTCGGTTAGGGTGAATTTATTAAAAATGGGTTGTAAATAAATGGAAAGAATAAAAAAAAAAAATAATTGATCAAGTGATCAAAACTATTATTATTAAAACTATTATTATTATTGGTCTGAATTATTGAAAAAAGTTTTTATATGAATCTGATGTTTTTGTCAGTAATAAAGACTTTACCGAATCTTAGGGTTTTACCTTCAGGAAAACATTTTAATTTCTTTGAATTAAAAAATTTTCTAAATTTAAGGGGGTTTTTTAAAAACAAAAGTTATTAAAAGAAAGAATGAATGAGAATTTTGACTAATAATCATCAACTTTTGCAATCATCAGCACTTTTTCTTGAAAAAAATCATAGTAATCTAATGAGTTTACTATAGGAAAAACATTAAAAATCTTTCATTCTCAAATCATATCTAGGAGTTCTAAATTTCCGAAAAATCTACAGAATCAAAATTTAAAAAAAAAATATGAATTTTTAACCGCTTTCGGGGGGCATTCGTTTCTAGGACAATTAGACGCATGTTAAAGGGAACGCTTCAGGAATAGGTCTGGGTTTTTCTATAAAAAAAAAATACCAAAAAATTTAAAAAAATCTAGGGGGGCTTTAGCCCCCCCCAGAAATGTTGGCTTCCTACGCCAATGTTAGAATCTTAAGTTGAAAACAGGGTTGGCAACCGATACCCACCTAGAATAACGGTATTTGGCTATTGTACCGCAACCAATAAAGATATGAACATTTTCAAAAGCGATTATGAAAGCTGATGAAATTTCTAGTATATTAAATGTGTCACTTCGTGATTCTACCAGTTCGTTTTCGAAATATTGGTCACTACCTTTATAATACCGTTTGAATCGGTATTATAACGGTATTGGCCTATATAACTAAAACGAACCGGTAGAAACACGAAGTGACAGATTTAAAATACTAGAAATTTCATCAGCTTTCATAATCGCTTTTGAAAATGTCCATATCTTTATTGGTTGCGGTACAATAGCCAAATACCGTTATTCTAGGTGGGTATCGGTTGCCAACCCTGGTTGAAAAGTTTCAAATTCTAACAAAAAAATTTTCAATTTCAAAACATTTTTCTTCCAAAAATTTTGGATTCTTGTTTTTCGAATTTCCTTGAGAAGTTTTTTAATATTGTACTTGTTATTTGATACCAAATCCTAAAATTTGTGAAATCATTTCGGGGGGGCCGGGCCCCCTGTATACGCCACTGTTTATGTCGAACTCGCAATGATAAATTACTCTAATCATCAATCTTGATTTTATTATTTTAGTTCCATTGCACCTTTACTTTTTTTGTATTATTTCTGCGAGTAAAAGGGTATTGGACATATCACTAACATGTCTTAAAATGATTATCACTTGACAGGTGCAAATTAGACTTATCACGAAACTGTCTCAAAAAACAAATCCCGTCAGCAAAGACAATAGAATAAATCAAAAGTTCCGAAAACAAAAGTTTAAGTTTTCTATTTGGTAAAGTAAAATCTTTCATTATAAAGGCTTTTGGGAACAAAATTCTAAGTTCCGAAAAAATTTCAGAATGAAATTATCTACTATTGTAAAAATAACACTATAAGGTGCATGTCACAGACTCAATTCCGTTCGGAAGTGGAATAAGTGGTTTACTCGTAAAACGCAAAGCAAATATTTTTTTTTCGGAATGCAACCTTTTTTATTCAGTTCAATTCCACTTTGATTTTTAAAAGTGATTTCATTCCGAAAAAAATAATATTTGTTTTGCGTTTTACGAGTAAACCATTTTTTTTAAAATCCGAACGGAATTGAATCTGTGACATGCCCCTAAAAATAAAGTTGCTTACCTGTCGATTGTATTAATTGCTGTCTGTAAGGTATCGACAAAAGATTCAATAAAATGATATTGTAAAACAACCGTCTTACTAAGGCTTATATGAATTCCTGACGATGCTTTAAATTCCAGTTTGTCCTCTAATACGGATTGACACAAATCTTGAAAATCTTCGATTATATTGTTGGGTACTGGTATAAAAATATAGGTAGCCCAATTTCCACGTTCATGCTTAAAACTTCTTATACGACCTTCATGTAGTGAAGGATCATTCGTAATGTCATCCTCAGTTATTGTTGATTTTCGCTTTCCAAGTAATGTAGCAGCTTTGGGTAATTGGATTCTAAATCATGTATGATATAAAATTAAGTAAAAACGTGCATTTCCATAAAAAATATTTTATTTTTCAAAATCTTTACCAATTGGTTTAACGTTTATCACGTTTAAAGTAAATTTGAAAGCATGAGAAACATAAAAAATTTACCTGTTTGAACTTTTTTTTGCAGAATCCCCTAAATGCTCAATTTGTTGTACTTCTTTTACACATTTTTCATCTTCAGAATCCGACGAGCTACTATAATTCACCAAAAACATTTTTTTTTATTATTTTAAACAATTTTAAACGCAATTTTTAATTTTTTTGAACAATTTATTAACAAAATACTTTTTAGAACAAATCTTAGAAATAGGGCTGCCAACTTTCGGATGTTTTACTAAAACTGGGGATTTTGTAAAAAAAGACAAAATCATTTCGGGATTGATTTCAAAAAATATTTCTTCGTAATTAGTTTGACGTTGCAAACAGAGCTTCGAAGGATTTCATTCCATAATTCGATTTGTCATTCTGAGTGAAAATTTAGTGATTGCATTCCCCAATCACATTTTAGCGAATTGAATAAATTCACTTTAGACTCATTCGATTTATAAATATCGAATGCATTCGTTATATTTTTCATTCGACTTTCAAAAATCGAATGCATTCGATTGTTTTTTTTATTCGACTTTTAAAAATCGAATGCATTCACTTGCGAATGCAATCGATTTTCTTTTCATTCAATTTGAAAAATCGAATGGCTTATTCATTCATTGCATAAAAAACTTTAAAAAACTAACCAAGATAGAGCAAAACGGAGCCAATTTTTTGTCCATAGTATCGCTAACACTTTTCACATTTTTTTTTGTCGTATAGGCAGTTAATATGTGCATTTTTCAAATTTTCGGGAACACCAATTTTTTTTGGATTCAAAATTAGAGCTTATTAGGGTCAACGTATGTAAAGAGTGTAGGCAATACTATGGACCAAAATTTGGCTCCGTTTTGGTCTACATATTTAAAAAATCGATTGCATTCGCAGTGGAATGATAAAAAATCGAATGCATTCGATTTTTCTAAATCGAATGCATTAATTTTTGTTCATTCAATCGAATGAATTCAAGGACTGCATTCAATGCTGATTTATGAAATCGAATGCATTCACTGACTATAAAAATTGAATGGATTTTTTTGAGAATTCATTCGAAAGGGATTTCATTCTTCGAAGCTCTGGTTGCAAATCACTTCAACTTGAGTGAAAATAGCAGAGTCATAGAGGAGTACAACAAATGGCGTTTGAAAAAGTAGTAAACAAAAACCATATGGTATTGTTTACGAAATTTTATCACAAATCGAAATGTGAGCGAGATGGAAGATACCAGTTTTACAGTGAGAATGCATATTGTTGTTTGTCTCTCTTTCACGCAAAAAAAAAATCTGTGTAAGATTGAGCAATCCTACTTGGTAAAACTTTTTTCATACCAAAAAAAATTTTTTAACAAATTTTTGCTAATATTATGCTTGTCGATGTTAAAGTAACATAATTCATTTTTTATGTAAAATAATCAAGTAGCTTGCTCAATAACGCAAATTACCTGCACAAAAATTTATCGAAAGAAAACAACAAAAAAACAAAACAAATACAGACCGCCATTTTCATTTTTGTGTGCGTGCGTTGTTCGTTTATTTTTTGTGTTATAAAAACGTAAAAAGGAAATTGATATATAAAATAAAAATAAGTTAATACATAAATAAAAATAAATAATTAGTTTTCTAAAAGATAAATAAATGTAAGATAAAAGAATGTTAAAGTTAATTTTGCTTTAATCACTTAAAACATTATTCAATAAGAAAAACCAATGGAGTCCCAGACTTATGTTTCGATGAATAACAAATGGAATGATAAAGTGAGTATACCCGCATTCCGAAGACACCAATAAGGTTTAATAGATTTTTAGTTAAAAATTAGTGTTTGGTAATAGTTTTATATTTTTACAGGGTACTGCTAAATAAATTTTTGAAGCTATGGAGAATCCTTCACTACAATAAAGAGCGTGGACACCAATCCTGCCTTTAGTTATAAAATTAAAACATAAAAACACAAAGCCAAGGGAGTCCATACCTGTTTTGATGAGTTACAAATGGAATGACAAAGTAAGTGTTCCTCCTTACCAAGAGACCAATGGGGTTAACCAATTTTTTAAATTAAAAATTTATATTTTGTAATAATTTTCTATTTTTACAGGATGCTTTTAAATAAATTCGTGAAGCTATAGCAGATCCATTACTTCAAGAAGAAGCGTAGGCAGCAGTCACTCGAGAAAATTGTACAAAAAGGGTCAGTTGGTCGGTGGTAAATTAAATCCTACACAACATTTATTATATTAATATGGATTTATTCTGTGAAAATTTTAAATTCAACAAATATACAAATTTTTACAAAAATTTATTGAAAATTTATTTTAGCATAAATGTGGTAATTTTTAGCATTATTTTTAGTCAGCTTTTCAAATAATTTTGGTATATTTCACCATATTTCTTTTGGTATATTTTACCAAGTTTTTGCTTAAATAGCATTAGCAATTTCTTCAAAATTTTTTACATAAGTGTTTTGGCTAAATTACGAAAACTACTTCGTCGGTTGTAGTTTTAGCATATTTTTGGTAAAATTATGCCAGATTTTTGCTCACTCCGACACAAGTTTTTTTTTGCGTGTTGCTTTACGTTTGAACTTTAGTTTGGCATTGCCAGAATTTTCCAATTATCTTTGGTGATGCCAGATCTACAAAACGGTCGATGGATTACTTTATAACTTTGGAAAATAGCTCGAATTGTTTTGCTCAAACCGAGTGTTGTTTGATCTTAATGGAAATATGTACCCGATTTCTGTAACTATGCGAGAAGTTTTAGCATCGAAAAAAAAAATAATATAACATTATAGTCATCCACAATATTATTGATTTTTTCTCGATGCGAAGACTTTTCGCATAGTTACAGAAATTGGGCAATGGTTAAAATAAGTTTTTTTTATGCTTTGGGAATTTTTTGTTATATTTTTGAGGGTTCATACAGAAAAAAGAACCTGGCAATACTGTGTAGTAAACAGTTGTTTTTTAGTACTAGCTACCAATTTATAATACAAAACATTTAAAAAATAAGAAGAAGCAGTTAGTGTTGACATTTTAAATATTAAACGTAACCTCAAAATATAGTTACTATAAAAAAATTCTGCAGTAATTTCATAAAAGTTCACAAAATTATACAAATCTTTTTAATGCCAAAGTAGTAAATGTAAATTTTTGGTAAAATTTATTTAAAAAAATAGTATTATTTTGTTAAATTGTAAATATATAATAGATATCGAAAACTGGAAAAAGGATAGAAATAAAATGCGTTTAGGTGCCGTGTTATATGTGTACAAAGGTGAATGGGGTCTACCAAGTGTAGATTTTGAGTGTTTGCGCGTTTTGGTAAGTATGAGTTGTTATTTTTATAAAAAGTTGCATCATACTAGTTAAAAAAATATCATAATTTTCAATCATTACTATCTATTGCAGTGTTTGGTTAAATTTACTCGATGTCCCGTAACAATAGAAACAAATGCTAATCCCCTACGTTCCGGTGCCGGTAAATTACCTTATCTTCAAATTGGTAATGAAAAATTTGTTGGCTATCGTCAGATAAAGAAGCTGCTAGACAAAGAAGTAAGTGAAAATATTCCAAAAATAAAAAAGTGCACACATCTTAATGCCGGATGCTAAAAAAAGTCACTGAACTATTTATTTTAAGATGAATAAACTTTTATTTTAACGTTCTATTTATAGGGTTATGCTATTGATGTTAAGTTGAGTGGTAAACAGAAACATTTATCACAATCATTTGCCAATTGGGTATTTACAAATTTACATGCCTACTATCATTATTTTCTATATGGTGAACCCAACAACTATGAGGTCACCAGAGCTTTGTATGCCAAAAGGACTCCATTTCCTTTTAACTTTTACTATCCGTCCTCATATCAAAAAGCTGCTCATGATATTGTAATGACAATGGGTGGTTTTGATATTGATGATAAATTGGAAGAGCATGGAGGAGATTATGTAAGTATTATTAGTTTTTAATATTTTTTAGGTAATACCTATTTTATTACTTTCTTTCAGTTGGCCAATAATGCTAAAAAATGTATTAATGTACTCTCGAAACGTCTGGGAAGAAATTTTTGGTTCTTTGGTGATCACTTTAGTGAATTTGATGCAATCGTGTTTTCATATTTGTCCGTCTTATCGAAAATAACGCTACCTAATAATCCCATACAAAGTCATATACTGGGCTGTAAAAACATTGTAAATTTCATTAATCGGATATCAAGGGATGTATTTAAAAAAGAATCCTTCAATTCAATAAACACAAGTAAAGATGATGCTTCCCCTAATGACGTTATGCTAACAGCTACTGAACGCAAGTTCCTAGAATCAGAAAAGAAAACAAAGGTGCTAGCAGGAATTGGGGCAGTTGTAGCAATGACAGCCTTTGCCGCCATGAAAATTTTCTATAATAAGGTAGTTTGGTCTACAATAAATTTGTTTGTTTTTTAATTTTAATAATATTTTTTTTTTGTAGTTTTCCAATTCTCAGAATTATTATGGTAGCACACATTATAATGATGAAGATGATGAGATAGATGATGATTATGAGTAATGGGAACTTTATCCAAGTTTTACCTTAAACGAAAATTAAAAAAAAAAAAACAGAACTGCCTTTTATTTTTTTTTTCTTGCTTATGTTTGGTTTAGTTTAAATTAAGACTTATGCATTATTATTTATATTTTCTAACTTAATCCAAAGAAATCAGTTTTTATTTTATGATTTTCTGGAGTGATTTAAATGTAAGAAACAACAAATTGTAAAATTTTACTTAGTTTTTTTAAATTTGTTGGTAATGTATAACATTGTCAATTACAATTCATTAAATATATATTGAAATTCATTAGTGACTGTTTAATCCTATTTTAAAGTTTATGAATTTCAAATTATATTTTCTTAATTACAATTGTGAAAGGAAGTTTTGTAATAATGTTATTTAATAAGTTTTTAGTTGCCATTATTTAATAATTCTTCTATGATGAAATGGTAATAATTGTTATATTTATTTTATCATTTCTGTATTTTTCTTTTTTAAATTTAGTTAATTGAAATAAAAACGAAAATATTGTTAATTTAAAAATTATAAACATATTAGTTTTGGAAAGTTTTATTTTTTTATAGTATTGTAAATTTAAACTTAAAACTAATCATCGATGTTTCTTAGTAAAGAAAGTTAATTATTTTGTATTTCCTACGTAGTAATTAAACTTTAAGGGCTTCTTGTAACTTTTTTCGAGCAGAATTAACACGATCCTCTTGCCTTCGTATATCATCTTCCGATATGAGTATACCCTGCATTAAGGGCTGGTCAGGATTGATAAAAGCTGTGGCGTTTTTTTGAAATTCAGTCTTTGTAGCAGTTTGTCCAGTAACGGGTGTATTTAGTACATGCAAGGCTGTTGCTAGCGATTGCATGACAGTTTGTTCATGAACATTGGGTCCCAAAGGCTTCAGACTTTTGGGTAGTACGATATCATCAAATTGTTCACCGGTAGCATGACAGGCTCGCATACGTTCCAAACGCTTTTCCCAAAATAGTTGCTTTGGTTTGTCTTGAGCTCCTTGTTTTGTGTCGTGTTTTACTTTGTTGTTTTCATGATTTCGTATCACGGTAACGGGTTGTTTAAAAATAGAGGCAGTCTGTCGGATGGGTGGCACCAATGAGACATCTGTTCGCATTGCACGGCTATTAATAGTTTAGAATTGTTTAGTATTACATATTTATTTCGAGTATTTAGGATATTTTTTAAAGATATTTTTAGGTATAACACACAACATTAAATTTATGATGTTACAAAGTTTTTGTTCAACAAAATCTGGTTTTAAAAATGTTGACTATGAATATTACAAATATTCCAGAGGTATGATAGCACCGTCCGACAAAAATGAGAAAAAGTCGTTTAACACGAACTGGACAACATACGTTTGAAACCTGAGATCAAATGAAGAAAAACTGCGTTTACAGTTTTTCTTTTCGTGTTTCTGTTTCCTTTTAAAAGGACTTCAAAGGACTTGGCATAACAAATTTGAACCGGATTTGGCATAACAAATTTGAACGAATAAAAAAAATAAGTTCCATAGACTTATAAATAAAATAAATTTAAATATAATTTATTTATACATCGGTCAGGAATTACATAAAGTGTATATGGGGCATTCCATGTGAAATCGGACACTTTGAAAAACTTTTTTTTTAGATTTTCCCAATTTGTTTACAGTTTTTAGTACCCTTTGAAAACTCCTTCGTGGTAAATTTTCAGATTTTTTTGATGACCCGTTCAAAAGATATCGAATTTTTAAAAATTGGTAGTTTGTTCCTTTATAGTGCATTCACATTGGCATCGAAACCCCGTTTAACGAGGTTTCGCCTCAAACCTCATTTGAAAATACGTATTTTCCCATACAAATTGAAAACATTTCTTTTATGAGCTTTCACGAAAGTACGATCGAAACCTTTTAAATTTCATAGTTCTCCTTTTTTTTACAACTGTTAGAAGAATAGAAAATAAATTAAAGAAAGTGTCAAAAATAAAAAAATAAAAATATTTACAAATTTAAACAAAAAACAACAATTAAACAATATTTTTCGATAAATTATTGTAAAAAAACGTGTATTTAATATAAATGTGCCTGTTTCAACGCGTAAAATTGAAGAATTTTGTTTAGCAAATTTTGAAAACTCAATACACTTCAAAAACTTCGGGTGTGAACGGCAAAGTTTTCAAAATGAAAATACGAGGTTTCAACGGGGTTTCGAGGTCAGTATGAATGTGCTATTACTCAAATTTCTTTTAATCATAACTTCTTCAATAATGGTCCAAATTTCAAATTTTTTTTTTTCAAAATTTTTGTTTTTTTACGTACTTTCTAAAAAAAATCACAAAAAATTCTTAAAAGAGCTCTAGTATGCGATTTTTAAGTCTAAAAAATTTAAATCTTATTTTTGAAAATGTTTGTACTCTTCGATTTTTTTTATTTTTTTTGTGTAAAACTTCTATCAATTCTACAAATTTTTTGCCCAGGAAGATCGTGGGATAACGATTATTACTATTTTGTAAAATTTTTTGAAAAAATTTTATTGTAATTTTTCAATCTTAAAATCATTTCTACTGCTCCAATGGTGCGTCATAGAGGGGTTCTTTATAAGACCGACCCCCATTAATTTTTAACATTTCTTTGGAACAAACTAATACCCTATCTCCAATTTCTAAGGGGGCTCCCACACAAAACGACATTTTTTAAAATTTGATCCAACCGCTCTAACTGTCCTAATAGTGTCCTTAGAGCAACAAAATGTATGACCGACCCACAATATTTTTTTAGTCCAAACATTTTATCTGAACACACCTATCCTCTATCTTTAACTGTTAAGGCGGTCCCCATACAATTTTTTTTATTTTTTGTAAATTTGTTTTATTTAATCAGCTTCTACCGGTCCAATGGTGCGTCCGCGAGGGGTCATTAGTAAGACCGACCCCCATTTATTTTTACCTACAACATTTTTTCAAAACATACCTACGCCCTATCTCCACTCCCTAAGTAGGCTCCCATACAAATAACAGTTGGAGCAAATTTTATAAAAATGTAATTTTGTTTGGGAGCCTTCTTATAAAGGACCCCTCTATGACGCACCATTGGTGCAGTAGAAATGATTTTAAGATTGGAAAATTACAATAAAATTTTTTCAAAAAATTTTAAAAAATACTAATAATCGTTATCCCACGATCTTTCAAAAAAATCGAAGAGTACAAGCATTTTCAAAAATGAGATTTAAATTTTAAAACTTAAAAATCGCATACTAGAGCGCTTTTAAGAATTTTTTTGGGATTTTTTTTTAGAAAGTACGTAAAAAACAAAAATTTTTAAAAAAAAAAATTGAAATTTGAAGAAGTTATGATTAAAAGAAGTTTGAGTAAAGGAACAAACTACCAATTTTTAAAAATTCGATATCTTTTGAACGGGTCATCAAAAAAATCTGAAAATTTACCACGAAGGAGTTTTCGAAGGGTACTAAAAACTGTATACAAATTAGGAAAATCTAAAAAAAAAGTTTTTCAAAGCGTCCGATTTCACATGGAATGCCCCATATATTTTCGATGTGTGATCGATTCTGTCCGTCTGTTGCAGTAATGATCACGGCCAAAATATTAGACAGATATTATTGTAACTTAACATATTATATTGTTTTCGCCCGCATGATATTGTATTTAAATGATATCGGTTCAGCGGTTTAAAAATTATGAATTTTTTTACAAACATTTTTTTTTATAAATTTTTTTTTAAATAAAGATTTTAGCAATAATCGTTTTTAAATTGCAGAGAGTATTCATACATTCGGCAAGGCCGAATTAAACTTTTTTACTTGTTCATATCTCTTACAGTCCTTGAGCAATTTTGAAAATGTGTTTTTCCAATTCAAAGCGTGTCGTTTTTTTTTTTGCAAATATCAAAGATTTTAGATTTTTATCGCAAAACTGTTTTTAGACATCCTAATAAAAAAATAAATTTAAAGAAAAAAAATTTGATGGTCGCATTTTAAGATTCAAGGAACCGTGACTATTGAATACAAATTTAAAGTACAGAAATGATGGAGCTACACCATTTACTATAAATAAAAAGCGATTGAGCCAGAATGTTGTATGTAAAAATATTATGATCTTGATTTTTTACAATTGAAATATCAATAAGTGTAATGATTGGCCCGACTTTTTGCCATCGAAAACTCAACTTTTTACTATAGAAAAATTTACGATTGAACCATTCTTAACTCAATACTATCTGCATTTGAACCATAATATTTATAAGAAATAACTTCAATTAATTCTGGATTTTTAATAATCGTGTGTGCAATCTAGTAAACAAATATATGTATTATATAATATTTTTTTTTTAGTTTTTTAATTTTTTAAACATGGACTTTGTAACATCATAAGTGATTGAAAAGAAAACCACATGCAAAAAATTAATGATAAAAAACAAGTGCAAACAAATTTTCTTTTTTAAATAATAGATCTAATTTAATATGCCAATAAGACAATAAATTATCTAATTTGGTTTTAGAAAACAAATCCTATTGAGTTTCCTTAATTTGCCAATTTTTTTATATATATATATGGAAAACAAAAAGATTGATTGATATCTCTTGACAATGGCATGCAACACATTTTGGCCTTTTTATATTGTTTTGTTGTAGGCTCTCTACCTGAATTCTAAATGTTGTTGCTTTAATGGCATCATCGATGAACAAGAACTTAATAGATTATGATGACTAGAAGTTGAAGTAGAAGACGACGACGAAGACTGCGATGATCCCATTTTATGTTTACGCTTTAAATTGTGACTCACAGAAGATGACTGATGCGAGGGTATTATGGTAATACCACCTCCAAATGAAGGTAATGATGTACTGCCAACCATACCACTAACACCAACACTACTTCCAGTACTATTAACTACTGATGTAGTACCGGGTAAACATCGGTATAATGATATTGAGGGTGAAGGTAAGTGCTGTATAAATTTGCCTTTATGAAAATCAAAACTGCTTATATCTATAGTATCTCCTAAATGGCGTGCCAATTGTGGTTTACTATCAATACGTTTTCCAGTAGGACTATATGGAATAGCAACAGAGCAGCAACATTATCAAATCAAACGTGGTATATACATAGTATGGCATATATGATAATTTAAGAATGTGTATAGAGATGTGGGTTAAGGGTAAAATAAATTAAAGTGTATCAAATATGTAAAAATTATTAAAAAAGGGGTCGGGGATATTGTTGTGTGGTTTTTGTAATTATATTAATGGATGTGTGAATTTTTGGGGGTGTTTGTTTTGTATTTGTTTACGTGCTTATTTAGTTATTTACTTTTGTTTATATTAATTACGTTTATGTTGGTTTATTCTTTAAGTTACCTGAAATAGTAGACATCAACTTTCCCTGCTGAGATTCCAGACTTTCGCAAAACTTCTTCTCTTTGCCATCCTTTGGGCAGGGCATTACACTCAACTTTTTTACGTTCTATGGAAATATTTGAGTTCATGTGCATTTTGTTTTATTTTAAAACTTTAATTTTTGTTATTTTTTTTGTTTTATTAAGGCGTTTTTAATTAATTTGTCTGATAAAAACAAAAACAGCTAAATCTAAAAAACTTAGTTGTAAAATTAAGGAGCAATTTTTAGAACTACCCACAGGTTGCCAGATTCAGATAAAAATGAAACCGTTTTTTAGATGGTTGAAAACGTCACCGTTTAGCTTTAAATTTCTTTTTTTTTTTTCAAGTTGAAAACGTCACCGTTTAGCTTTAAATTTCTTTTTTTTTCAAGTCCTTTTTATATTAAAAAAGGCTTAAGTCTAGTTGACAGGAATTTCTCTGATCAAAACAAAAAAAAATTTTAACAGACAGAACTTTTAGTTCTGTGTCCAACAAGGAAAAAAAATGTCGGCGGCCCATGGTTCCCGAGTTATGGGCCTCCAAAGTTCGGATACCGAATTTAATATATCTTCTCCAATAATGGTCCGATCAGACCAAGATTGGTTTCATTCGAAAGCTTATTCAAATACCATTAGTTTGACATTTTAAAAAAATTGGAATTCATTAACCCATTTTGGCACAACACCAAATTATCATTATATTATTATATATTCAATTCTATACGAACATTTCATTAGCAAAAAACAATGTTTACAATATTTCTTAAAAATAAAATTGCATTATTAAAAGAAAAAAAAAAAATAAATAAAAGTTATAAAATGACATTATTATAAAAATAAAAATATTTTTTTATTTTTGTATGCTTTTGCTGCATGTTCAAAAAATGTATTTGTATACCTCTAGAAATTTGTAAGCAAAATCTAGAGCTTTGGTCAGCAGCGGAGAATTATCAGAGATGGGCACATGGATGGACGTGTAAGACTAACGACAGATTAGTAGAGTCCGACCGAATATTCGGTTTCGGTCTCGGTTTCGGCCGAATAATGGGGTTTCGGTCACTATTCGGTATTCGGCAAAATTTTGGCCGAATATTAACCGGTGAATTTTTTGATTTCGTATTTCATTACACTTGTTTCAGTTCAATTGAAGAAAATGTTACAAGTTTATGCAATAAATGTAAAACTGTTTCAGTTCAAAAATTATTTTCTCCTAATCTGCAAATGAAATATACAATTTTTTTGTAAGTTTTTTAAAAAACATTTTTTTTTTTCAAAAATACAACAATTCCTATGGTTTAAAAGCTGTATATTAATCTTTAACAACTTTTTAATAATTTTATTCATGCCAGGAGGTAATTTTTTTAAATTTCGGTTTCGGTTCGGTTTCGGCCGAATATTACTTTTTCGGCCGAATATTCGGTTCGGTTTCGGTTCGGCCTCGAAAACTGGTTTCGGTCGGACTCTACAGATTAGGCCTTCTCTTAATCAGAAGTGCACAAGTGAGGTTGTCGTAATAACCGAACACTATGTTATACACTCAACCAAAAATCATTGTATTCCCAAAGAAAATCATTGTAAATTCAACAGAAATCATTGTTGATTTTGACCCTACAAATATTTATGTTGATTTCAATAAAAATTGTTGTCAGTTTTTGTAAAAGTTGATCAACTCGTTTTTTTGTAAATCAACTCGTATTTTTTGTAAACTCAACTCATATTTTTGTTGATATAAGAAATATTATTAATAAAAAAAATCTTGTTGTTATTTGTTAATATTCTTTTATTAAGTAAAAATCACAATATTTTTTAGAATTATCACCGTCTTTTTAAGCTGCAATATTTCACCACAAGATTTTCACACACTTCGTTTATTTATGTTTTGCACTCGTAAGCCATTCTCCAGTTTTCTAATGACACCAAATCAAAAGCCTTAAAAAAAACAAACAAAAGTATAATATAGTATAAATACATAAAGTAACTAATGAATGTTATTACTTACCAAATATTTACAGATCAGAATCTGATCATCAGATCCTATTTTAATTTATTTTTATAATATTAAATATTTTTATAAGAAACAAACACATAAAATAATTTTATAAGAGACAAACAAATTTCACATTGCAATGCATTGCTACCAACTTGATAATACAAAAATGAACGAACAGGGTTGTTTTTTCTTTTTCGGTTTTATCTATTGAATTCTGTATAAGCGATGTAAAGAGTTGATTCAACTTTACTGATTATTCAACGATATCAACATTAATTTTTGTTGAATACGGCAATATTCTGTAAAACTTGATCTACAATGGGTTTACTAATTTTTCTACTAAGATATTTCTATGAGTGTAGGAAGGCACGCAGAGCATTTAAATACTCCGTCAAATGACTTTTGACGGAGTTGCATGGATGAGGATTTGGAAACCATCGAACACTTTATATGCCACTGTCCGGCACTTTCTGGTCAGAGACTTGCTTCACTGGGATCTAGGGAGCTGCACGAGCAGTTTCACAATGAGCTCAAATTGGTTTAACAGCAGGGACTAGTAGGAGAACCTATTACAGTCCCGTGTTATCACAACGGACCTTAGAGTCTATGTGTGCTGACGTAAAACGTCTGCAGCTACTTACAATCTAACCTAAACCAATGTTTAATCAAGGTTAAAATTTGGGATATGAAGCAAAGTTACGTCTATACGATATATATATATGTAACATGGATTACGGATTTTAAATGAGGACATTTTAATCATATACAATTGATTGCTAACTCAATTTTCCCAAAATGGTCGGTGTACTAAAAAATGCAATCTTAATATTGAGAAACAACGATGAAAAATTCAATATTTGAATTACTTAAATTCATACTAATTTATTTTTGATCAATTGTGGACCTTCTTGAGTCTATAAAAACCCAAAAAGTAGACATTTTGTAAAAATTATATCAATTTACAAATGGTCATTAACTTATTTATAAAAAAAAATGTTTTTTTATTTTTTCTTAAAATTTTAACAACTTTAAGAATAAATTTGTAGGGGATTTTAGAGCATAAAAATCGTAAGTTGGACATCGCATTACAAAATCATGGCAGCTCTTACTTAGTTTGTTATTAGCACTCTACCACAGTACATGAGTAGTAGTATCACAGAGTTGCATCTGATGGTTGTAAGTATTAGTGACAGCACACGGTGTAACTTTTGACGTTTCATACAAAACGTAAACAAACATCTTAAATACATGCACAAAAGCTCACACGTACAGGCACACATATACTAGGCAGCGATGATCATTCTGTACTAAAAACCATACCACCATATTGGAAAGTACGCAATTAGCACCAGTGTTTGCATACTAGTCTGTACTGTGCACTCTACTAAAAAGAACTTCACTCCACTAAAACAACTATTGTGAACGATTTCTCCCTTAAAAAATTTCTATTCATAAAAAATTAACAAAAGACGGGTAAGTTTTTATAAATTAATCAAACCAATTAGTTTATCTTATCTCTGACTTACGAAAGTATTAATGCATTTTATCAAAAAGTTAAAAAAACTAGTTTTTCCAGGTGGTGGTATGATGACCCCAAATATTAAAAAGAAAATATTTTTCGCCAAAGTTAATATCAACCTTTAAAAAAAACTTTCTAATTTTCTTTTACTCCTTCAAGATTAAGCAGCCGTATGTGTAATCTACAGCTATGACTGCTGCAACTTGGGAAATTATTTTATACATTGGACTTGCCGTATTAGCTCATATTTTAGTTTATGTGTTTGTAACACGTAAACGTGCCAAGAGCATAGTGGATAAGCATGTAGTCATAACAGGAGGCAGTAAGGGAATAGGATTATGTTTAGCTGTGGAGTGTGCTCTAAAGGGTGCAAATGTTACGGTTATAGCACGCGATGAAAAAATGTTGAGTAAGTGTCTTATATTTTAAGGCTACCATATATTTTAAACATTTTCAATTTGTATAACAAAATTGAGTGAACGTGAATTATTTTTAATGAAATCTTTTAATTGATGCTTACTTTGAAAAAATAGTTTTTATATTAACTAAATTTCCTGTCAATGGATTTTCATTTCACTACATTATTTAAAAAATTTTGATGGTACCAACAGGTATCTTACAAAAATGTATCTGAGCCCTAATAGAACTAATTCATTATTTCAATTTGTATACCCTCTACTGTCCTTAAAACATTTAAAGTGGATCTAGCAATCTGCAACAGTCTGTTCACGGCCAAAATATGACACAGAGATTGATTGACTTTATACCTAAAAATACTTTTTGATGCTTCTAGCAGTTTGGAATTGCATTTATAAGATATCGGTTCAGCGGCTTTTAAATTTAAAACGAAAATGTGACGACACCCCGAAATTTTGTTACATTATACATAATATTTATTTATTTATTTATTAATAAGTATTCTACAAAAACATAAATTCATAAAATACAAAAAAAAATTTAAAATAGTGTGGGCTACTAGGCCATTACACTATATATGGTTAATTTAAATTTCATTTAGTACATTTGCTGATTTAAGAATATTCTTGATTTTTTTAATTGATTCCTTGCTGTTACAATTTAGTATTTCTTCTAATGGTTCATCTGTTGAGGTATTTGGGCAGCTTTTAAATATATGGTTGATTGTGAGGTCCTCTGAACAAAGTTCACATCCTCTTGGCTGTGTTTTTTCATAGAAATGTTGTGTGCTAAATCTCGTAGCTCCAACACGTATTCGTGCTAGAATAATACAGTTTTCACGGCTAAGATGTTTGTTGTATGGTGGTCTTGTTGTGCTGTTATTATGAGATTTAAGAAAGCTGTGTGAACTGTTCCATATTTGTTGTTGTTGTTCTATTTGTAATTTTTTGTGAAAATTAACCATTACTGGCACTAGTGGTGGTACTTCAATTATTAAAGGATAATTAATGGCATTTTTTGCAGCGGCGTCAGCGTATTCATTACCTGGAATACCTAGATGTCCGGGTATCCAGAGAATGATAACTTTGTTTTGAAGTTCAATGTTGTTTAAGATGTACTTTCTGTTATTGCTTTCTTGTTTTAATGATTTAACTGCGCTGAGACTGTCGGTGCAAATAAGGGCTTGTTGTCCGCTTTTGGCAGCATAGCATACTGCAAATTTTATAGCTGCTAATTCAGCCGAAAAAATTCCTGATTGGAAGGGTAGTATAGATTGATGGAGTATTCTATGGTTTCCATTTGTCATCTGTTCTATTGCAGCATACGAAGTGTTCCCATTTGAAAAAGATCCATCGGTAAAGATTGTTAGTCTTGCATTGTATTTTTCTTTTTCTCTTAAGAAGAATTGTTGTATCATTTGTGAATTCATTTCATCCTTTTTTGTAGAGTTTAGAGTTGTATTAGTGATTAAGTTGGAATTTGATGTGTTGCTAATTTTTGATGAGCTTATTCGAGTTGGAAGTGGCATATCAATTTCTTTGGCATATTGAATGATGTTCTGAAGTCCACATGGGTAATTTGAAGTTTCCTGATCCATTAATTCCCATAATAGCTTATGTAATGCATGATTGGTGTCTATTAGCCCTTTCGCTAACATTTTTATAGATTGTTTTTTTAATAAAAATTCAAAGTCAGTTATTTTTGCTTCTATTTTTAGTGCATCGTTGGGAGTAGCCTGTAGTAAGCCGGTGGCTGTACGGAAACATCTGTTTATAGTAGCATTAAGTTTACTAATGTTGGTTTTTGTTGTCCAGCCGTACATTGTTATGCAGTGTTGAATTAGGCCTTCTGTGAGTGCCCGACATATGGAAATACCGGTTTCCATATGAGGGCCTTTGCGCTTTGTACAGATAATTTTCAACAGGTTGTTTGTTTTTTTAAGTCTATTGATAATAGTCTGTATGTGATCATTCCAAAGAAAGTTTTTTGTAAACGTGATTCCAAGAATCCTAATTTTTGTTTTTACTGGGATGGGTGTTTCTCTTATGGTTATGGGCGACAGATTACATTTGTACTTCTTACAAACATGAATGGCTTCACATTTGTCAATTGGAATTACTGCTCCAGAATCACTAGTCCATTTGTTAATAACAGAATCACATAGATTTAGGGTTGAGTTTATTTCGTCATGTGACCCTGATGCTATAGCAAATATGTTGTCGGCGTAGATGGAGATATGGTCGATACCATTTACTTGTTTTAGTTTTTTAACTAGTGAGTTGACATATGCAGTATATAATACCACTGATAATGGGGAGCCCTGTGGTACCCCATTTTCCAAGATGAAGGAGTTGGAGAGATGTCCATCTACTCTTACAAAAATTTTTCTATGTGAAAGAAACGATTTTATTACCTTTAATATATTTTTTGGGACACCCCATCTGTGCAGTTCATGTATTACAGTGAAATTTACTACTTTATCGAAGGCTTTTTCTAAGTCTTCTGATAGAATGACTGAGTGTTTTTTCTCCCTAATATTTTTTTTCACATGTGTTTCGACTTGGTGGCATAAGGTGAAGACTCCTCTGTTAGGAAGATATGCATGTTGTTCATTTGCAATACTGTTTTTGCAGTATTTCCAAATTCTTTGAGAAAGGATTTTATCGAATACTTTTGATGTGACAGGAAGCAAGGAAATTGGCCTGTAACCTTCGGTACTGTTTGGATTTTTGCCTTGTTTTGGTATTGGTGTTAAAATAGCTTGTTTCCATGCATGAGGATATATTCCTTTGTGTAAAATTGTGGTAAAAAGTTTGCATAGTCTATTTTTGAAGGTAATTGAGGAGTTTTTGATCATTGAATATGTGATTTTATCCCATCCAGGTGTTGAGCCCTTACATTTTTCTAAAGCTTTTTGTAGATCAAATATATTTACCGGGTCGTTAAAGTTCATAATTTCGTTTGGGTTGTTTTCAAGGAGATCAATGTTAAGTTGGTTCTTTTTACTTATTATCGCTGGATGAAAAGAATTGTCGGCGCCTATTGAGCACCAGTTTTTGGCAAAAGCTTCACCTATCTGTTTTGGATGAGAAAGGATTTCATTTTCCTGATAAATTGTTGGAAAACTGTTCAGTCTCGATGATGTTATTTTTTTGACTTTATTCCATAAGATTCTAGAATCTGTAAACGGATTTATCGAGTTTAGGAAACTTTCCCACGTTTTACGTTTAGCATCTCTGCATTCTTTTCGAACTCTTGCAGTAGTTTTTCTGTAGTTTATGACATCGGCTAAGTTTCCTCTTCTTCTAAATAATTTCCAGGCAGAATTTTTTTCCTTAATTAATTGAGCAATGGTTGTATTGAACCATGTAGGACTCTTGTTATGGTTAATATTTTTTGGTCCTTTGCTTACTGGCATTGCTTTGTTTGCAGCTGTTCGAATTATTTTTCCCATTGTGGCAGCTTCCTTATTGATGTTTTCCGAAATTGGTTTTAAGTTTGTCAAATTATTAGTCTCCTGAGAAAATTCGACCCAGTCAGCGAGTTTATCATTAAATTTTATAACATATTTTTTATAGTTGTTGCTTAAGTTGGTGTTTTGAATAAATATGGGGAAATGATCACTCATATCATGACTGAAACATTGCCAGTTTAAGCTTAAGGCGAGATCGGTTGATGCCATTGTGACGTCTATTGCAGTAAAAGTATTTTTTGTGCTTAAAAGTGTTGGAGATCCATCGTTTATAAATGAGAGGTTTCGTTCATTTGCAAAAAATTCCCATAAATGCCCAGATTGTGATGTGAAATGTGAGCCCCATATGGTATTTTGTGTATTGAGATCACCGCATATGAGATGATGCCCAGCGTTAAATTTAGGAATGGTGTTTATGAGTTCGTTGTTTATTTTGATGTTGGACTCTTTGTATATATTGGTGATGTGCAGGTCTTCAGTTCCACGAATGGTAAGGGTTTGGTGTAGAAGCTCCCCAGCAGATGTCGTATGACTTATGACATTGAGGGTACTTTTAACTAATATTGCAATTCCTGATTTGGCATAAGAATATTCTTTGTTGTGTTGATAGACTCTATAGTTTGGTAAGTGAAATAGTTTTTCATTTTTTTGTATAATATGAGTTTCTTGTAGAATAATTATGTTTGGTTGATGTTTATGTACTAATAATTCTAAAGCAAATTTATTATTAAGAAAACCCTGAACATTCCATTGGATAATAGATATATTAAGACCAATATTCATGATTTTATTATTAATAAAAATATTCAAATAATTATTTTTTTGCATGTTTTTTCTTTTCAGCTATAGTATGATTTATTTGGCTTTTAATATCTGTGTAAATTGCGCGGGAGTATGGGGATAAGTCGGCTCCCGGAGAATCCGGATCGATTAAATGACTTCCTCTTTTAGGTGTAATCAAATTAAATTCTGGTTCATTGTCAATTTCCATTTCGTTGTTTTTATTTTCTTGTTGATGTTCTGTATTTTGTGATGTTGTTGGTTTTGATGGTATTTTTTCTGGTTTGTTGCTTGTTGTAGGTAACGGTTTTGGTGTTTCTTTTTTTGTAATTTGCTTTTCAGTTTTTTGTGTTAAAGTTGTAGTATTGTTGTTTTCTGTTTTTTGAGTTGAAGTTGTAGTGTTGTTGTTTTCAATATTTTTTATTTCTTTGTTGTTGTTTTGTTTTTTATTGGTTTTGGCTTGAGTTGTTTCTTTTTCGATTGATTCATTTGCAATGTTAGCAAAAGTTGGTTTTGGGTTATTTTTTGTGTATAATTTGTGTGCTTCGGGGTTGGAGTTGTATGTTTTCCAAGCTTCCCTTATGGAGCAACGTTTGTCAATTTTAATTTTAATTACTGCCTTGTGTTTAAGAAATGTTGGACATGACGCATCATATGAAGTGTGTGATTCTACACTGCAATTTACGCAATATTTTCTTTCACATAGTTCGTGTTTGGACATCTCACCACATTCTTTACATAGTTCGCTATTTTGGCATCGTTTTTTTGTGTGTCCCAATTTTTGGCAGTTCTTACAACGCATAGGATTTGGAATGTATTCATTAACTTTTACTCTTTCCCATCCAATTTTTAAGTATTCAGGACGTCTTATTAAGTCAAATGTTACTATAGCAGCACCAGTTGGTTCAAGTGTTTCTTCATTTACCTTTTTCATAATTCTCTTAACTTCCACTACTTTTTGACACTTAAGTCCTGTTGTCAGCTCTTCTTCTGTAAGAGTTTTAATTTTGTGGGAGAAAATTTTTCCTTGAACATAATTTAATGCTTTATGGTATGTAATTGTTACAGGGATTGTGTCGACATACATGGATTTTATGAATTTTTCGGATGCTTTTAGATTGTTAGTTTTGATTAAAAGATCACCTGATTTAAGTTCTACAACGTCTGTGTAATCTTTCGATATATAATTCAATCCTTTTTCTATTTGGAATACATTGTGTGATGATATTGGTTTGTTTGTTTCTTCCTTGCCTATTACGTTTCGTGGGGATACCACTACATACCTTGGGATATGGTCATCACACTGTTTGAATTCCGGTAGAGCAATGTTAAATTCATCACCCCGAAAACGTTTATTTACATTGGAGATATCTTCATTGGAACCTAGTGCCCTGAACCGATTATGGTTCGTGGGATGAGAACCATTCATCTTTGGGTGGTTCGACCCGCAGAAATTACGGAGTTTTTTTTTTTTTTTTAACAACTTTCAATTAAAATTTTATATTTTTTAACTTTATGTAAAAAAAAAAAAAGACACGTTTTTGTTTCTTATGTTTGTAAAAATAAATAAGAGAAACCCGTTATACAATATTAGCACAACAAGAGAACGACTATACACGGCAATTGCCTAAGCAAGACTGTGATTATACATAATATAAAAATACAAAATTCTTTAATTTGGCTTTACGAAATGACAAACTGTTATGTGTTACAAAGTGGAGTTGGTATTATCAACAATTTATGTGAGGCTTTAACAATTTCGCACCCGAAACCTATTATGGTTTTATAGTGCTTTTACATTGGAATTCTGATCTAGTAAATTGGGATTTTAGACCTCTGTTCTGTCTTTCAAAGCTTTTCAATTCAGATGTAATTTTCCGAGTCACATGAAATGGAATTCGGTGTTCTGTTAACATTTTTATTCTAAAGGTACCTACAGACGACGCACAAATGGGATACATAAAAACGTGCAGATTGTACATAATATTGAATCGTCTGTAGAGGCGTTAAGTTTAAATCGAATAACTAAAAGTTAAATAATAACGAATAAAGTACATTCGTTTTAGTTTCACCAAATTTTATTTAGATGAAACAAATCGAAACATGTCTCGGAAGTGAAATTTAGAACACAAAAAAATTCAGGAATTTTCATTTTCTTATTTTTTTTTTTTTGGTGAATTACTTTTTTGGAACAGAGGCCTTAATCTTTTTAATTTGTACCGTTTACATTGACATTTTAGAAGAATAAGTTAAACACTTGAAACAACAAGCTGATAATAATTTTTTTTTTTTTAATTTATTCGAAGAAGAATTTAGTCTTTAAAGTTCTATATTTTGTAGACCGCACCTTTAATAAACAATAAGTGCTTTGAATTTATTTTTAAACATTATTGTGGTATTTTTATGATGTTTACATTTAATTTGTATTTTTATCTTTTTCTTCTCTAGAGGGTGCTGTAGCTCTCATGGAAGTAATACGCCAAAGGCCAGAACAAAAATTTCAATATCGTTGCTTGGACTTAGCTTCCAGCTATGAAGATGTTGCTAAATGTCTAGCAGAAATAGAAGAAGCTTTCGGAGATATTTATATGCTAATAAATTGTGCTGGTCTAGCAATTTGTGGTGTTTTTGAAGAAGTTTCAGTAGCTGATGCTCGTAAACTTATGGATATTAATTATTGGGGTACTTATAATTGTACTCGTTATGTTTTACAAAAAATGAAAAAGGCCAAGGAGGGTATAATTGTTGTAACAGCTTCACAGGCTGCACTATTTGGCATATACGGTTATGGACCGTATGCAGCTTCCAAATATGCATTACGTGGCATGGCGGAAACAATTGCAATGGAATCTAGACATTTGGGTATAAGCGTTACATTAGCCTTACCAGCTGATACAAATACGCCTGGATTTGAGAATGAAGAAAAAACTAAACCTAAAGAAACTAAAGTAATCTCAGGAAGTGGTGGTCTGACGGAACCAGATATTGTTGCAAAACAAATACTAAATGATGCTTTGGTACGTAATTTTTTATGACTAATGAATATTAAATTTTATTATGGATCTAATTTTTATTATGGATCAAATAATTTGGCATTCCCGAAAATTTTATTGCCTGCACAACAAAAAGTTCAAAAGCGTTTTTGTTGCTCTTGGTTTCTAGAACAAATACTTGAAAGCCCTCGGAGTAATAGTTTTTTAGTTATTCAGTTTCTAAAATTCTCAAGACCCTATTGAGCGCCTAAATTGCAATACATGGAAAACTAAACAAGATAAAGCTTACTGACCAACATTTTGGAGCTAATGGGGTCTGAACTTAATCGGCGAAATAGACCAACAATTTTGGACTTTTTTTCGTGTCGGAAGCATTTAGCTATTTATGTGAATTTTTAAATTTTCGGCAGTGTCAATTTTTTTAGATTCAAAATTTGGACCCATTAAGGTCCACACATGTGAAGAGGGCCGACGAAACTTAAGTTATTCTAAGAGCCAAAAATGCCCTCCATTTTGCTCTATCTGGATTAGTTTTTGCGATTTAGCCATTTTAATTTTTCACCAAAAAATATTTTTCACATAAAATTTCACACGAAACCGAATAGAATTTTTTTATTAACAGTTCCACAATAGTACTTTTTTAAAATACAAAGTATCAAAATATAGCTTTTTTTATAAAAAGTGTACTAAAATAGTGTATTTTTTTTCAAGTAGTACTTTTTACCAAAAGTACTAAAATAGATATTTTTATAAAAAGTACTAAAATAATACTTTTATATAAAAGGTACCAAAATATTACTTTTATAATACTTTTTTAAAAAATAGTTCTAAATAGTACATTTTTATAACAAGTACTTAAATAGTACATTTTATAAAAAGTACTTGAATAGTACATTTTTTAAAAAAGTACTTAAATTGTACTAACCCAGTAGTTTTAAACAAAAAATTACCAAAATACGACTTTTTGATAAAAATAAAATAGTACCAAAATAGTAATTTTTCGTAAAAAGTAGCAAAATTTTTTTTTTCGATTTTCACCAAAATGAAGTTTTTCAATAACATTTTTTACATCGTGTAGGGAGGGTAACAATATATTCGACAATACCAAATTACACTTCTTTACTTCTTTGTTAAATGTTTAAATTTTATGTTCTCTTTACAGAAAGGAAACTTTATCTCAATATTGGGTGTTGAATCATGGGTACTTACTTTACTCGGTGGTGGTCTTTTCCGTTGGGGTGGATTTTTCCAAAATATCTTCCATTCTTTACTATTAGGACCGTTACGCATAGTTGGGTGTTTCTTGCATTTACATTTTGAACGTATTATAAAAAATTGTGCCAAGGAAAAAACTGAATGACTACAAAGGAAGCAACTGCAACAAAATCAACAAAAAATTCCACTTAATTATTCTTATAAGTTAAATAAGTATTTTAAATACATTTGTTTGTATAAATAGAGTAAGTGGTCTAGGAAACTTTAAAATATCATAGTAAAATTTCTTAACTCATATTTAAATTATTACACCTCATTTTTTTTCTAAAGAACACAACATAATTTTGTGTAGCCAAAGAGCATTTTTATACATAGAACAAATACACAGACATACTTTTTTTTAATAAATTTTAAAAATTCAAAAGTTGTTAAAGTTTAAATTGAAGATTCGTTTTTCTCGTGTAAAAATGGATTCGATTTTGTCTGATCTGTTTATATTTTTTTTATATGTATATGGTAGTATATGATTGCAATTAATTGCAAACGAGATCTTATTAAATCATGGATTTGGTTAACATTGGCACAAACTTAAAGTTTGACTTTATCTGATCAGATACAATAATTTACAATCGGAAGCAATCATATATTATCAAATAAAAGAAAAAAAAACATATATATTTTAATTGCCTAAGTTATGAAATCGAGACAATTATTTTCAACTCTAAAGATTTGAGAACTTATATTTAGTTCTCAAAGTAAGTCAGCAATAGTAGAAAAGGTTATGTTAAATTTAATTATAAATTAACTTTTAAATCAAAATTTTAGTACTTTAGGTAAACTTTCGTTGTAAAAAAAAAACAAAAACGTATTGCCAAATCGTTTATCTCCCAAAAATTTTTATTCAAACTCTTATTTAAGAAACTCGTTCAAATAAAATTATTTTTGTGTAATTTCTTTGGTATTATCAATTTTTCTGTATAAAAGATAGTCATGACTAATATTTTAAAACATCGGAAGCCAAAATTGATCATCAACTTCATATCATATTAATTGCTTATGTATTATTTGGAGGTTCTTAAGATAAGAAATAATTGTATTACTGCTAACTGTAAGCTGCTAGTAAAATATTCCAAAGACAAAGAAATATGTTAAGATGTCATTTCTAGTATGAAAACAGTATTTGAATCATGCAGAAGTCAATATACTGCACTTTTCTTATAATTTTCTTAAATTGTGATTACATTGATACAACTAAATACCGTATTGTTAACGGTAAAAATGCTGATATAGAAGATTTTCCATTTCAAGTAAGTTGGAGGATTTTTTTTTGGAAATTTTTAAATTGAATTTAAAAAGTGATACCTATTTTTCGATTTCAAAGAAAAGCATTACATTAATATTAATTTTTTAACCAATTAAGGCTGGATTACTCAATGCTCCGTTATAAAATAACTCTCCGTTAAATTTAACTTTTTCATACAAACTTTGATATAAGGCTCCGTTAAATCGGCAGTTAGCAGCTATCTGTTCTAACTCATTTTTCAAAATGGCAATATCTCGAGAAAAAGCCATTAGATATTAAAATCTTTACAAGATTCGTGTTCAGCATGGGAAATGCATTACGATATGTGGTCTAATTTAAAAAAATTAGACCACATATCTCCCATTGTAAATTTCCCATTTTGGAAATTTACAATGGGAGTTGACATTTATTTTCACCAAAAAAATATGTTCTTTGAGAAAGCAGAATAACAAAAATGGAAATTTTTATGACAGATAGGTATTGCATAGGGGAGCTATTTGCCATCGGAAACTCATTTCGGTCTAATTTGAGTTGGCATATTTTGAATATAGGTTCACGGTATGTATTTTAAAATAGATTTTGAATTAGTTATATTTTTCTTCGGTTAGGTCGATTGTGTACAGTAACTGTACTACAGTTCGATAAAAATTCAATTAAATTACTGTGAACTACGGAAATTTCTTAAAACGCTTAGGGCTGGTAACTCATCACAATATAATCAATGATTAAGGCTAATCAGTGTTTGCAAACGTCAAATTTATATGAAAATAATCAATGATTAGTATTAATCATTGATTAGCTTTTGATAAGTTACCAGCCCTTACAGGTGAAAATTAAACTTATCTCTATACTGCCTGAAAAATACTTATCCTTTTACCGGAGCCAAAATATTTTTTTTTGCAAATTTTCTAAGTCCCGAAAACAAAAAATTGTTTGGTTATTTTTAAAATTGATAAAAAATTGATAAAATTTAAGTACCGACATTTTTTTTTTTTTCTTATACGGGATGTTTTACATGAAATGTGTGAGATCCGCTATAAGTCATTGGAGGTAGTTCGGTAATGTGTTATATGGCATGCCACCATTGAGCCGACACGGTTGTGTTCCTATGGTACAGGTCTAGTGACATGTCACAAGCGTTGTAAATAGGTTTAAGATATTTCTACCCAAATTTATAGGTGTTTTTATATGAAAGACGTTAACTGGGTCCGTGTGATATGTCACGTGACCTACATATAATAAATAATTTTGCTGAACTCTGCATCATTGGCTGGGTATGTCATTATTTTATTATATTCCACTTTTAGCTTTCCCTAAGACGTCAGTCAATACATATCTGTGGTGCTTCTATATTGAATGATAATTGGGCGATAACAGCAGCTCATTGTGTCCATGGTGTAGAACATACACCAAGCCTTATTACATTACGTATGGGTAGTAAATGGCGTTCCAAGGATGGTGTTTTATTAGCGGTAAAACAAATTCATTCCCATCCTAGTTACAATGCAGAAAACATGAATTTCGATGTAGCAATTTTAAGAGTACCAGAAAAATCATTTGAACGTTTTGATTTACCCATAAAATCAATTAAATTACCTCAAGTGGGAGCAAATATTATTGATAATGTGCCAGCAACTGTTTCGGGATGGGGTCATCAAAGTTCAACGGATCATTTTCTTACAAGTGATTTAAAATATACCACTGTTTACACGGTGAATCAAGAAAAATGTCATGAAAGTTTATTGACGCATGGTGGTATAACAAATGCGTAAGTTGATGGGTTATTGAGTTAAAATTTTAAATATAAGGGCCGTTTTAATAATTATCTTATTGTTTATTTTCAGTATGTTTTGTGCTTCTGCCCGCAATACTGATGCTTGCCAGGGCGATAGTGGTGGTCCTATACAAATCGATGGAGTTCTGGTGGGGGTAGTTTCTTGGGGTGTTGGTTGTGCTGATCCATTTTATCCGGGTGTTTATACACGTTTGGCCTATACTCCTATACGATTTTGGATAAAGTTGTTTACAAAATTGTAATAAATAAAAACGTATGGAACAAGTCTAGTTGGGAGACATTGCTCCTTTTTTTTTTTGAAATAGGGATGATTTAAGTGAGTTCAAAACAGAAAAGAAAAATTGCCTGCGGCCCATGGTTCCTGACGTATGGGCCTCCAAAGTTCGGATATCGAATTTGATATATTTTCTCCAATAATGGTCCGATCAGCCCAATATTAATTTCATTCGAAAGTAGTGCCTACGGTCAGTACCGTAGTACCGGGAATACCGGTATTCCCGGTTCTCGGTATTACCGGGAAATGGTACCGGTTTCCCGGTTCTTAATTCATTCCCGGTATTCCCGGGAATACCGGTATTCCCGGTTCCGGATCTGACGGTATTCCCGGGAATACCGGTATGTATATTTTGTAAAATTCTGTACAATTAAAATTTTTTCTTTGCTTTACCAAAAAAAAAATCAAGGTTGGCAATCGAAACGAATAACGGTATCGATATCGGTATTGGTATCGTTTTTTTATTTATTTCGGTATCGGTATCGATTACGGTATTCGAGTTAAATCGGTTACGGTATTACCGATACCGAAACGTCAATACCGGTACGTACCGGTATTATCAAAAAAATGCTAAAAGTATAAAAAAAACGTATAAAAACTTTAAAAAAAATTGTAAAAACAAGAAGAAAAGTTAAATTCGAATTGGACTAATCCATCAATACCCACCACAATGCCATTCTAAAGTGATAGTTAATTTTCTAACGTGAATCAAATTAACAATTTTGATTAGAAATATTTTATTTTGAGTAAAAAACTTTTTTTAGTCATTTTTGAAAAAAAAAAATTGAAATTTTTTTTGAGTGTAAATTATTTTTGAGTGTAAGTTTTTTTTTGTTTTATTATAAAAATTTTTGTGAGTGACAAGAATACTTTGTAAAATATTTTCGTGACTCATCAATTTTTTTAAAGCGGCTTAACGGTTTTTTCAACAAGTGAATTTAAGGTGAAACCAATCTGAAATTCACGGTTTTCTTAATAACTTTTGAACCACTGGCCCGATTTGGCTGAAATTCAATACGAACCAGGCCAGGGAAACGGCAAATTTATATGCCAAGCTTCAGCATCCTCAGGATGCCTTTCGAAAGTTGGCGTTTTTTTTTATCTCGAAAATTTACGAAAACTAACTTAACTTTTGAAGCACTGGACCGGTTTTTCTGGACATTTTCCTATATCTTTAGTACATAAATATAAGGCCGTATCGGTTTTTACCTTTATTTTTTGTTTGAGCTGAAAAGGGTCCATCCCTCATCACGGTTAAAGTAAAAACCCCAACAAATTACATATCATTCAAACAAATTACATATACAGGCCGTTCATGAATCCACAACGAAATTGGATTGGAAACGAAATTCAAATCCGTTTCCAATTTTCGAAGCGTTCATGAAACCGTGACGAATTGCTTTGTTCGAAAAAAAATATCTATTGCGTTCGAACTTAGCGGAGACACAAGTATTTACAAAATACGACTCTGTTTTTGCAAATACAGAGTCGTATTTTATAGCAACTCCGTTAGAAAGTCAAAGTCAGAGTTGTTATAATAATGCAGCTTGTAAAAAGAAAAATAATTTGTTAACAAATAAACTGTCAAGCATTTGTTTTGAATTATTTTTTTGTTTGATTATTGATCCACTAAGGAAGGGATTTTATACAAATCCATCTTTTGTTTTCCTTAAGTATAATACAATGGTTCCCAACCTTTGATTCTCGCCCCACTGGGGGGCAATTTGAATGCTTCAGGGGGGCAACGAGCAAATTTTTAAGATTTTTTTTTGTTAATTAAACTAAAAAAAATATTATTTTAGTTAAATTTTTTAGTTGATTGTTGAAAACTTTTTCAAAAACTTTGTTTAAAAGATGATTTTAAGAAAAAGTTTGCTTAACAATGAGTAAATTTTGAATTTTAAAACAAATTTAAAAAATTAAAAAATTTTTCGTGGGTGTAGGGGGGACAATATAGATTTTTTAACTTAAAAGTGGGGCATGGCGCAAAAAAAGTTGGGAACCATTGGTCTAATATATACTTAGGATCTGGTATTTTGTATGGAAAAATACCAGTTGCTTCAGTTTGTTCCTTTTTATGATTTTTTTAAAACATCGGTAACTTTTTGCCCATTTGGACTTTTATTATTTTTTGCGCCCAATTTCGGAATCGAAATACTTGTCCGACTAAAGATTTTTTTTTCGTTAATAAGCTAAAGTGTGTATGATACTTTTTTCAAGAATTTTATTAAGGGCTTTTTGCCTTTGAAAAAGTTTGTAAAAAAGCCTTTCATAACTTTTCAATTCACATTTTCCGAATCACATGAAATCCAATTTGGTGTTCTGATGTTTACGTTTTCACTCAAAGTTAAGATCGAATAACTAAAATTTTAAAATTATAGAAAAAAGTTCATTCGTTTTACTTTTACGGAAGTTAAATCTAGGACACAAAAAAAATTTGGAAATTTTATTTTCACTTTTTTTAATATGAATTACTTTTGTTTATATTTGAGGTCTTAAAACACAAATCCCTTCAATATAGCGGGATTTATTTCCACAAACTCATGAAGAACTAACTGCATTTTGCTCATTAATTTTGTACCTTCCCCTTAAAAAAAAAAGAGGAAAAATATTTTTTAAAAAAGTCGAAAACAAAAAAGAACATCTTACTCACATTTTTTCATTTAAGTTTTGTTTTTATTTTTTTTTTAATTAATTATTTTCAACTTTTCCTACAAATCCCCGAAGCCAAACGTTGACGAAAATTTTCCAACTGTCAAACCAACTGAATGGAATTCATGAACGCACATTTTCGTTTTCGAACGGAAATTTTCTCATTTTCTCTTTGATTGGAATTGGATTGGATTCATAAACACACACAGCTGATTTCCATGAAAAAATGTTGTCAAACCAATCCGCATTGGTTTCATAAACGCCCCGATAATCTTATTTCTAGGCAACCAAGTTTTTTTTGTTGGTGTTATCTATTTGGAAAAATATGTATTCCCTGTCTAGACAATCTCACATTCAAAAATATTGCAAACAATTTTTTTCGCGAATTATGGGACTTTTATAGACGATTTCTACATGTTAAGCCACTTCAAAAAATTATACTATGGCTAGTATTCCAAATGCCTTCCCCGAAGTCCTGTATATATCAAAAAAATCCTTGGACAACCACATCACGGATTAAATAAAAATCCCCTAAAAAACTATACTATACAAAAGGGGTACAGAAAGTTTCTATTGGGAGTCAAAATTAATCCATAAAAATTTCGTGAAAATCAATAATTTTCTTTTGTTCTCGCATCTCGATTGAAGTGGCGTTTTTTTTAAATTTTATTTTATTCACGATGTGGGTGCCAAAAGATTTTTTGATTTTTATGAGACTTCGGTGACGCATTTGGAGTACGATTTTTCATTTACAAAAACCAAAAAAAATTTACAAACTTTATATTAATTTTTTTTTTGTAAAAAAATATGATTTTTAAGAAAAACCGTTTCAATACCGGTACGTACCTGTAATGGCGCTTGCCAAGTTCTTATTTCTATTCCTTATCAAACTTTATTTTAAAATTTTAACGGTTAAATTTTTAAATTTGATTTATACAACGCCATCTGTATGTGAGAAACAATGCCACTAGTATTTGAATATGTATCGCTATGTTGACATTTATATTAAATTTCGTTTCAAAGATTGTTTTAGCGCTTGGAAGGATAACGTTGAACATTATATGCTGCATGTATATACATGCAAAACCGAGCTTTCCTTAAACCTACAAGCATACATTTTCACCATTGTATCAACCAAAAGTCTTAAGTGAAGCATCAAAGTGTTTAAAATCAGTGCCGTAAAACTTTAAAAAAATCCCGGAAATTTTGTTCAACTTAAATTTTTTTTTATTCAAAAAAAAAAAGTAAAAGTGTTTTTTTTTTATATAATTTTTCTTTTAAAACCCAATCTAATTGGGTAAGAAAATTATATTATATTTTTTTTAAAATTCTTTTAAAGAATCTGTGAGTACTTTATTTCTTTGTAGAATTTTTCATATTTTTTTTTGTGTTGCAATAGTTTTTTTTAGTTATAAAAGAAACTCCTGTTTTCTTTAATTTTTCTTCAGCTATTGGTGCTGGTTAAAAATCATTTGTGCAACCATTTCGAAAAGTACCTTTTTGTTAACGTGAAGTTTGGCCAGTGTTACTGCCACAGAATTTTGTTTAAAATACTTTTTATGGTATACAATCCGAAATACCAATATAGTTGGGCGCCTGGGTATTAAGTATAATCTTAATTTTTATTCCCATTTCCTGGTCCGCTGTAAAGAAATTTTTTTTTGTTACGGTCATATTAATTGTTTGGTCTAAATATTCATCAATTTTCCCGTTCGTGCCATCTCTAAATGGTAAATTGATATTTAAATTAATTATGGTTTGATAAAGATTCTTATAAAACTTTTGTTTTATACAGATTTGGTACATGGTGTGTGCTTTCAATTGTTCAACAAGGGATCATAAGGAAAAGCCCTAATTTATCGATGCTCAATAGCTTTATTTGATATCTACTCTCATTCTCATCGGCCTAATATCAAAGCTAGCAGCAGTATCATATAGTGGTGTTTTTGATCGTGTGCGGTGAGGATTTGCTAATGCCGTCGGAATAGCAAAAGTGTGACAAACCCAAAATATTTTTTTTATTGGTTTCCTGTATTTATTTTATTATTTTATTTACCAACTTCTAAAAAAATCCAAAAGAAAAAAATTAATAATATTTAAAAGTGAGTGCGCGGAAAAATTTAATATACATAAGCAGTGGCATATATATGAAAAAGGAAAAAAAAACGATTTTGAAAGGGAGGAAAAATATAATAGAAATTGTGCGGGAAGAAAGAAGAAAAAAGGAGGGAAATTAAAACCGGGGAAAATTATTGAAAATATTTAAACAAAAGAAAATTCGAATAATCGGAACAAAATAGAAAATTAAAATATTCAAAACCGTTTTTTTTTAACAATAACAAAAGCCATCTTAAAATACATAACATTTTAAACAATTTAAATTCTAAATTTAAAAATTTTAACCGGGTTTTGTTTTTTTTTTGTTTCCCTGTGTAAAAATATTTTTCAATTCTAATTTTTTTGTTCTTTAGTTTTTTTTTCTAAATTTCGTTTTGCCTTGTGTTTTTTTTTTTTATACATGGTAGGGTTTAGTTAAACCAAAATTGCATTATACACACACTGTATGTTAAATTACATTTTTGTCCATTTGCAACTTGTCTGCAATACGTTTGTGTGTTTGTAAGCTTTGGTTTGGTTATCCCCTACTTGTAGTTAAGCAAGTGTTTTTTTTTTTAAAGATAATTTTAAAATTAACCAAAGCTCAGCGGAGAAATTATTTTGAGTTGAATTGTTAAAGGTCACTTAATTAAGAGAAGTGAAAAGTGAGAGTGTTGTTATTTATTTTCCCCTTTACAGCAGCAGCAACCTACACAAGAGATCTTTTGGTGAAGGAGCGGCTCTTTGGTTCTGTAAAGTAAGTCATCTGTTTTTATTTACTCTTAATTATCCTCTCATTATTTACATTTTTTTTCCGTTTGTTTATATTTTGTCTATTTCGATGAAATCAAAATAAATCTTCAGACTTAAGATACAAATAAGTTTGAATATTTATTAACTGGCTTAACGTGACCAACTATTTATTTATTTTTTCGGGTTAATGTTAAATGTTGTTCTAAAATTTTTTATTTTTGGTAAAAGTTAAACCAATCAAATTACAACCTCATTTTTTTATTTTATTGCGGATTTTACCGTTGATTTTTTTTTTAATTTTCCTGCCTTAAAACACTTTTTGAGAATTTTTTTTTTTGAAATTTTGATTCACGCGATTTAATTTTGTTTTTATTATATTTTTTTTATTAATTTATCTATCTATTATATTATTATTTTTATTATGATTTAATTATTATTTTTATGTATTTTTAATTTCTTTTCATTTTTTTTTTATTTTCATATTTATTTTTTTTATATTTTGTCTTAATGATTATTTTTCTGAAATTTATTTCGGGTTAAATTTTGGTTGTTTCAATGATAATTTTAAATATAAATTTTAATGTTAATTGTGAGTGATTTTTGTTTTTTTATTTAATAAAATCAATATGATTGGCTAAAGTTAAATATTTTCTGTTTGTTTTCTAACTAAATGTAGTGTTCTGTTGTAGGGTGAATATGGGATCGTTAATAGTGTTTGTTGGGTTTTGGGTTATTGACGATCATGGTTGGGAGGGCAGTTTTGGTACCATAACATCAGGGTATCATTGTTGGACGTCGGTTTCTTACGTGTTGGCCTGTTTCTTTTCTGTCTTTTCTGTTTTTTGTTGTATTGCACGCAAATAAATAAATTTGTAGTGAGCATTGTGGTAATGGGAATAATGAAGCACATGAACCCCCCCTAACGACGAGCAATAAGGCCGGAGAAATTTTGCGTGCCCAGCTTCGATAATTGTTTCTAATTGACATCAGCCAGCTTTTCACAATACGTTATATGCTACATTATAAATTTTGGCGCCCAACGTGGGGCACGAACAAATTAAAATTAACAAGTATTTCATCAATTGTTTCATTTATTTTTAAATTTAAAACCATTTGTTCGGCTCCTTTTTATTTTTTTTGTTTCCTTTTCCTTTATTTTCTCTTTTAATTTTACCCTTTTACTATAAATTTGTTTTTATATTTGCTTTAAATTTTATAAATTGATTTTTTTTTTAATTTTTGCTATAATTTATTCTATTTTTTTTTTTTTGTTTATTTTTAATTTAATTTTTTTTTGCCGTAAATTTTTCATTTTTCTTTTGATATAGTTTTTTTATTTAAATGTTTCGATACTATTGGAAATTGTTTTGATCAAGTTTCTATAGACATTCAATTACAACCATAAGTTGATAGACATTTATCCCGCTAAAATACTGTGAACTTATTTAATTAAATTTTTAAACTGCTTGGAATGCAGTATTTGGATTTAAAAGCTAGATCTGACCACGGTTTAGAAGTGATTATAAAGTTCACCCTTTGTTTTTACGATTGGAAGATAGAACTCGAGTTAGTTCTAACCAATGTAGATATCTCTAAATTCCATATAGTATATTCTATTCCGTTTTCCCTCTATTCTTGGGCCAATATTAAGATTTTGATTGTTTTTTTTTATTTCTACAACAGACACTCACCAAAAAAGTAAGAACACAAACAGAGTTACAAATTTTGTTAAAGAAAGTTTTTAAAGTTTTTTTTGTGATAAACATAGACATTTTATTTGTTTATTTTTATGTTTTTTGCATGATTATTTTTATTTTTTATTTTTCCTTTTTACATTTTTTTTACATATACATAACTCATAATTTTTTTTTTCAGCATTTGTTTTTTTATCTGAAAATTCGGAGTTAAATTTTTTTGATACAAACTATTAGGATATAAAATCACGTTTTTAAAGATTTCTGTTTGTAGAATAATTATCAGTTTGTTATTAATAATAACAGATTTTTTTTTTTATTACACAGTATACATTACATTTACTCTTGTTTTGTTTTTATTTCATAACACATACTAAAATATTACCTGGTTTAGATCATTTCCGTTTCTGGTTTTGTTAACGCACACTTCAATAGGTGGTTATTTCACAATTTTAAATAATACAGCAAACGTTTACGCACACTGGGATTTTTTGTATAGTAATTTACTGGTCAAATTAAATTTAATTTTTTTTAGCAAACAATTCTTTTTTACAAGTTGTAAAATATTCTGGTATTTAAATTTTCACTGACACTCAGTAAATATATTTTTTTTCTCAGCTGTTACATTTTCACATAAAATTCCCATACAATTCTACTGATTTTTTGTTGTGATTTATTTATTTTAGAATTTGTTTTTATAATAATAAAAAAAAAAAAAATACAGCAATTTTCGTTGTTTTTTTTGTTATTATTTTACCCGGTTAGTCAAAACTATTTTGTGAATAAATTTTTTTTTTGAATTTTATTTACCAATCCTTACTTATATATTTTTTTTTAAAATGGATCAAACTGGTCAACCTGAAGATAACTTAGGTGCTTATGGTCCAGCTGATAAGCATGCACATTGTGATGCGTGTAACACACCCATTACGTCAAAGACATTCCTTCATACAACCGTATGCGGTCATACATTTCACAAAACCTGTTTGTCTAAAGTTCTGAAACTTAGACCCTATTGCCCTGTTTGTAACGTAAGGGTAGTTAGCGATGGTCCTACAGGTAATACTCGTTCAGCAAGTAAAACGGTTCCACCAACTGCTGAACAAGCTGGTACTTCTTCCAATGCTTCGAGTGTTGATAATGCATCAGCAAGTCTCGAAACAAATCCTTCCGTTCTATCTCCCGAATCGCTACAGGAAATGATAGCATCTATTGTGTCTGCCCAATTGGGGTCGGCATTAAATAGCCAAATAGCAAAATTGGTAGAAACGAACATTCAGAATAGTTTGGCAAGGATTAACATATCTAACCCGCCTAATGTACATGAGCAGCGAACTCTTCCAATAGTTCAGCAAAATTTGCCACTAGTTCCGTCAGGTCCACCTCCGGCACAGCAAACTCCAGCAGTGTCACAGCATAATTCATTACCTTTGTGGTCCAATCCACCACCTAATCATGAACAAATTCAAAACCCTCCAGTAGAACGTCAGGCGTTTAGGGAGAATGAGCATTATGCTGGAGCTAGTTCTCGCAATGAATCGGCTCGTTCTAATTCTGCTTATAATAATTCCGCTTATAATAATTCAGCCTATAATAATTCTGTTCGTTCTAATTTTACTTTTACTTTACGTCCGGAAAAAGTACTGCAGACAATTGCTAATTGGAAAATTAAATTTAATGGCCTGAATACTCCTGGAAGTCTTTATGTAGATCATTTTATATATATAGTAAAGTCCCAAACAATTCAAACTTTAGAGGGAAATTTTGATGCTTTATGTCGCAATGCCAGCTTATTATTTGAGGGTAAAGCTTATGATTGGTTTTGGCGATACCATAAATCGGTAAATAATGTCACTTGGCCGGAGTTATGTGAGGCGTTAACTGATGAATACAAAGACGCACGGACTGACATGGACGTACACGAAATGATACGCAACCGAAAACAGAAACCTAACGAATCGTTTGATAATTTTTATGAAGCCATACTTAAATTGACAGACCGATTGACCAAACCACTAGAGACAAATGAATTAATCGAAAGATTGCGAAAAAATCTACTTCCGGAAATTCAACACAAAATTTTGAACATAGACATTATTTCAGTGGCGCAGCTGAGGGAAATTTGTAGAAGACGAGAGTCCTTTTTACAGGATACGGCTTGGAGGCCCAGTCCCCAATGGTCTAAACCTGTTCATCAACCCAGAAAAGTCAATGCTTTCAATCAGGCTGAGGAAACCGATATTCCTGAGGACTTGGAAATGGAAGATGGCGAAATTTCAGCTTTAGGCTTAACCTGCTGGAATTGTCTTGGTGCTGGACATAAATTTAAGCATTGTCTTTTAAAAAGGACAATATTTTGCTATGGATGTGGTGCTCCGAATGTATATCTTCCGAATTGCAAAAAGTGTAGTGCAAAAAACGGGGTAGTGAGTGCACAGAAAGGTGCACACAGACCAGCGAAACAACCGGAACCGGAAACCAAATAACGATTTTAAAAAGAACAGCTGCTAACAGCAATACTACCAAATGTGACGATAATTTAACCGGACATAACAATAACACTACTAGGCCGGCCGTAAATACGACCGGAAATGTAAGTTTTAAAACCGGATGTGACCATAATTTACCAATAAATAGAAATTCCACCCAATTCAAACCCTTTCACATACGTTTAAAAGAGTATAATGAGGCTAGAAATAGGATTTTTAACGATGATCGTAAACCAACTCGTTCAGCTAGGCGTATTAGTTCGTTTTGGCAAAAAGTGCGGAGTTTTAAAAAGAAGTTTGTCTGCTCAGTTTTGAATAAACCATGTGACGTAAGACCGTATGCTGAGGTTATCCTCTTTGGTAAAGAGATGTTAGGACTTATGGATACTGGAGCTTCCATTAGTTGCATAGGTTCTAAAGCCGCTGATAATTACTTAACTTCCGGTTTACCATACCGGAAACTTAAATCTTCCGTTAAAACGGCAGATGGTAAAAGTCAAAGCATAGTCGGTTTTGTCGAAACGACTATTTTGTTTAAAGGGATCGTGAAACCTATCACTATTTTTATTATTCCTAGCTTGGAAAAAGATTTATTTTTAGGGATTGATTTTTGGGAGTCATTTGAACTATTACCGTCATGTTTAACTCAATTAACTTCAAACAATATTTCGACCGAAGTTCATGAAATATCGGAACAGATACCGCTTACTCCGATTCAGAAACAGCGGTTAAATCAGGTCATCAGTATCTTTCCTTCATTTGTAAAAGAGGGTTTGGGAAAAACCAGTGTGTTATGTCATGTTATTGACACCGGTGACGCCAAGCCGATAAAGCAGCGACATTTTTCTGTGTCACCCGCGGTCGAGAAACTGATTTATGACGAGTTAGATCGGATGTTATCTTTGGGGGTTATTGAAGAGTCTAATAGTGCGTGGTCTTCCCCTGTAGTGCTGCACAGAAAGCCTGGTAAAAACAGGCTTTGCTTGGACAGTAGAAAATTACATTCGGTAACGGTTGGTGATGCCTACCCTTTGCCACAAATCGATGGTATCTTAAGTAGACTGCCCAAAGCCGAATTTATAACAAGCTTAGATCTCAAGGATGCTTTTTGGCAGATCCCGCTTGATTTGAAATCCAAAGAGAAGACAGCATTCACCGTCCCTGGGAGGCCGTTGTATCACTACAATGTTATGCCTTTCGGGCTTTGTAATGCCCCGCAGACCATGTCGCGCCTTATGGATAAAGTGGTCCCACCGTCTCTCAGGGCGGAGGTGTTTGTCTATCTGGACGATCTTCTGATCATATCGGAGTCTTTTGAAAAGCACCTTGAGGTTCTAAGGATTGTTGCACAGAAAATAAGAGAGTCAGGGTTGACAATAAACGTTGAAAAGAGTCATTTTTGTGTCTCAGAGGTAAAGTATTTAGGCCATGTGGTGGGTAATGGGGTCATTCAGACAGATCCGGATAAAGTGTCCGCTATAACCGACTTTCCTCCGCCGAGATCTGTTAAGCAAATTCGTAGATTTTTAGGGATGACAGGTTGGTACCGGAAGTTTATCCGGAACTATGCTTCTATTACCACGCCTTTGACAGATTTGTTGAAAGGGAAGCGTAAATTTGTATGGACCGATGAAGCCCAACAAGCTTTTGAAGTTTTGAAGACCCACTTGAGTACAGCGCCTGTTTTACATAGCCCCGATTTCTCGCAGCCGTTTTATATACACTGCGACGCTAGTAAAACAGGTATAGGAAGTGTATTGGTTCAGAAGAATGCGGAGGGTGAAGAGATTCCTGTGGCATTTATGTCCAAGAAACTCAACCAAGCCCAGCGCAATTATTCAGTGACCGAACAAGAATGTTTGGCAGCCTTGCTGAGCATAAAGAAGTTCAGAGCTTACGTCGAAGGACATGAGTTCACAGTCATCACTGATCATGCATCATTGAAGTGGCTCATGTCCCAGACAGATCTGAGTACAAGACTGGCTCGGTGGGCTTTAAAACTGCAGGGGTACAAATTTAACATTGAACATAGGCGAGGTAGTTTGAACATAGTTCCTGATACTCTATCTAGGGCCAATACTGAGGACTTGTCCGAATTAGGGATTGACAGTCTGACAAATTTTGATGATGATAGTGGACTTTTCGTAGATCTTAGCTCTACACATTTTCAATCAGACGAACATATGGACCTGTTAAAAAGAATTGAGGGAAATACTAACGTAATGCCGGACTTGAAGATAGTGGACGGTTACTTGTACAGACGGACTGAGCACGCTACAGGGGAAAAACTGCAAGATGACCTGGCTTGGAAACTATGGATCCCACGGGGATTGGTTCCAGAAGTTCTTAAGCGGGCTCATGATAATCCGTTGTCGTCGCATAGCGGCATTAATAAGACTCTTGAAAGGATCCGAAGATTTTATTTCTGGCCTAACTTAGCTGTGGATGTTAAAAATTACATTAATAATTGCGAAATTTGTAAATCTACGAAACATCCGAATCAGGTTCTCAGACCGCCTATGGGTAAGACATCGGGTACGGAGAGATTTTTCCAAAAATTGTACGTGGATTTTCTCGGGCCATATCCTCGGTCTCGCTCTGGTCATATCGGAATTTTCATAGTTCTAGATCACTTTTCCAAGTTTCCATTTTTAAAACCCATTAAGAAATTTACTGCTGATCCTGTGGTTAACTATATGGAATGTGATCTGTTCCATACCTTTGGGGTTCCAGAGACAGTCGTGTCCGATAACGGTTCTCAGTTCCGATCGCACCAGTTTAATCAACTTCTTTCGCGATATGGTATAAACCATGTATATACTGCCGTCCATGCTCCACAAGCGAACGCTTCAGAACGTGTCAATAGATCTGTTTTGTCCGCCATAAAATCGTACGTTAAGCCAGATCAAAAGAATTGGGATGAGCTTTTGTCTAGCATTTGTTGTGCACTTAGGTCAGCAGTACACTCGGCTATAGGTACCTCGCCATATTATCTCGCGTTTGGCCAACATATGGTGACAAATGGTTCAACGTACTCCCTAATGCGGCAGCTAGATATGCTAGATGATCGCTCTGTTAGGTTCGATCGAAACGACTCTTTACAAATCATGAGTAAAAAGGCAGCAGAACTTATGCAAAAGCAATTTGAGAGGAATGAAAAAGTCTACAATCTTAGATCTAGAGAGGTGACCTATGATGTAGGTCAAGAGGTTTTTCGTAGAAACTTTAAGCAAAGTAACTTCGAACAGGGTTATAACGCCAAATTAGCTCCCACTTTTGTCAAAGCGCGTATACGTCGAAAATTGGGAACAAGTTACTACGAGCTCGAAGATTTAAAGGGGAATTTAGTGGGGAATTATCATGCCAAAGATATTCGTCAATAGGTATTCATGCATCGTACTCTTGCAAGCGGGATCAGCTTTGGTGTTGTTGATTCAACCCCAAAGTCTGATTTTGGCGGGGGGGTATTTGTAATGGCGCTTGCCAAGTTCTTATTTCTATTCCTTATCAAACTTTATTTTAAAATTTTAACGGTTAAATTTTTAAATTTGATTTATACAACGCCATCTGTATGTGAGAAACAATGCCACTAGTATTTGAATATGTATCGCTATGTTGACATTTATATTAAATTTCGTTTCAAAGATTGTTTTAGCGCTTGGAAGGATAACGTTGAACATTATATGCTGCATGTATATACATGCAAAACCGAGCTTTCCTTAAACCTACAAGCATACATTTTCACCATTGTATCAACCAAAAGTCTTAAGTGAAGCATCAAAGTGTTTAAAATCAGTGCCGTAAAACTTTAAAAAAATCCCGGAAATTTTGTTCAACTTAAATTTTTTTTTATTCAAAAAAAAAAAGTAAAAGTGTTTTTTTTTATATAATTTTTCTTTTAAAACCCAATCTAATTGGGTAAGAAAATTATATTATATTTTTTTTAAAATTCTTTTAAAGAATCTGTGAGTACTTTATTTCTTTGTAGAATTTTTCATATTTTTTTTTGTGTTGCAATAGTTTTTTTTAGTTATAAAAGAAACTCCTGTTTTCTTTAATTTTTCTTCAGCTATTGGTGCTGGTTAAAAATCATTTGTGCAACCATTTCGAAAAGTACCTTTTTGTTAACGTGAAGTTTGGCCAGTGTTACTGCCACAGAATTTTGTTTAAAATACTTTTTATGGTATACAATCCGAAATACCAATATAGTTGGGCGCCTGGGTATTAAGTATAATCTTAATTTTTATTCCCATTTCCTGGTCCGCTGTAAAGAAATTTTTTTTTGTTACGGTCATATTAATTGTTTGGTCTAAATATTCATCAATTTTCCCGTTCGTGCCATCTCTAAATGGTAAATTGATATTTAAATTAATTATGGTTTGATAAAGATTCTTATAAAACTTTTGTTTTATACAGATTTGGTACATGGTGTGTGCTTTCAATTGTTCAACAAGGGATCATAAGGAAAAGCCCTAATTTATCGATGCTCAATAGCTTTATTTGATATCTACTCTCATTCTCATCGGCCTAATATCAAAGCTAGCAGCAGTATCATATAGTGGTGTTTTTGATCGTGTGCAGTGAGGATTTGCTAATGCCGTCGGAATAGCAAAAGTGTGACAAACCCAAAATATTTTTTTTATTGGTTTCCTGTATTTATTTTATTATTTTATTTACCAACTTCTAAAAAAATCCAAAAGAAAAAAATTAATAATATTTAAAAGTGAGTGCGCGGAAAAATTTAATATACATAAGCAGTGGCATATATATGAAAAAGGAAAAAAAAACGATTTTGAAAGGGAGGAAAAATATAATAGAAATTGTGCGGGAAGAAAGAAGAAAAAAGGAGGGAAATTAAAACCGGGGAAAATTATTGAAAATATTTAAACAAAAGAAAATTCGAATAATCGGAACAAAATAGAAAATTAAAATATTCAAAACCGTTTTTTTTTAACAATAACAAAAGCCATCTTAAAATACATAACATTTTAAACAATTTAAATTCTAAATTTAAAAATTTTAACCGGGTTTTGTTTTTTTTTTGTTTCCCTGTGTAAAAATATTTTTCAATTCTAATTTTTTTGTTCTTTAGTTTTTTTTCTAAATTTCGTTTTGCCTTGTGTTTTTTTTTTTTATACATGGTAGGGTTTAGTTAAACCAAAATTGCATTATACACACACTGTATGTTAAATTACATTTTTGTCCATTTGCAACTTGTCTGCAATACGTTTGTGTGTTTGTAAGCTTTGGTTTGGTTATCCCCTACTTGTAGTTAAGCAAGTGTTTTTTTTTTTAAAGATAATTTTAAAATTAACCAAAGCTCAGCGGAGAAATTATTTTGAGTTGAATTGTTAAAGGTCACTTAATTAAGAGAAGTGAAAAGTGAGAGTGTTGTTATTTATTTTCCCCTTTACAGCAGCAGCAACCTACACAAGAGATCTTTTGGTGAAGGAGCGGCTCTTTGGTTCTGTAAAGTAAGTCATCTGTTTTTATTTACTCTTAATTATCCTCTCATTATTTACATTTTTTTTCCGTTTGTTTATATTTTGTCTATTTCGATGAAATCAAAATAAATCTTCAGACTTAAGATACAAATAAGTTTGAATATTTATTAACTGGCTTAACGTGACCAACTATTTATTTATTTTTTCGGGTTAATGTTAAATGTTGTTCTAAAATTTTTTATTTTTGGTAAAAGTTAAACCAATCAAATTACAACCTCATTTTTTTATTTTATTGCGGATTTTACCGTTGATTTTTTTTTTAATTTTCCTGCCTTAAAACACTTTTTGAGAATTTTTTTTTTTGAAATTTTGATTCACGCGATTTAATTTTGTTTTTATTATATTTTTTTTATTAATTTATCTATCTATTATATTATTATTTTTATTATGATTTAATTATTATTTTTATGTATTTTTAATTTCTTTTCATTTTTTTTTTATTTTCATATTTATTTTTTTTATATTTTGTCTTAATGATTATTTTTCTGAAATTTATTTCGGGTTAAATTTTGGTTGTTTCAATGATAATTTTAAATATAAATTTTAATGTTAATTGTGAGTGATTTTTGTTTTTTTATTTAATAAAATCAATATGATTGGCTAAAGTTAAATATTTTCTGTTTGTTTTCTAACTAAATGTAGTGTTCTGTTGTAGGGTGAATATGGGATCGTTAATAGTGTTTGTTGGGTTTTGGGTTATTGACGATCATGGTTGGGAGGGCAGTTTTGGTACCATAACATCAGGGTATCATTGTTGGACGTCGGTTTCTTACGTGTTGGCCTGTTTCTTTTCTGTCTTTTCTGTTTTTTGTTGTATTGCACGCAAATAAATAAATTTGTAGTGAGCATTGTGGTAATGGGAATAATGAAGCACATGAACCCCCCCTAACGACGAGCAATAAGGCCGGAGAAATTTTGCGTGCCCAGCTTCGATAATTGTTTCTAATTGACATCAGCCAGCTTTTCACAATACGTTATATGCTACATACCGATACCGAAGGAAAAGGTTTTTGGATACCGGTATCCGATACCGAAACTGAGTTTCGGTATTGGTATTGGTACCGCACTCAGAAAATTATTGCAGTTACTACATGACGGTCGTTTGTGTAGTAAGTAGTAGCTGTTGTTTTTAACTACAATTTCGGTCGTTTTTGTATGAAAAAATCTCAAACAACTTTTTTTGTAGTAGTTTCAAAAAATAACTACAAAAAATATACTACACTGTAGCAATAGTTGATTTATGTAGTTGTTTTTAGTTTTTTTTCTAAAACTCGTTTTTTTCTAGAAATTTTTATTGCAAACGAATGTGTCGAGCGAGTTGGTCGTGCGGGATGCGGAAGGAATTATTTTTATACCAAATAAATAATATCTAAATAAATTAAATTACAATTTATTAAATTTAATTATAACAAAAAATATGTTTTTGGAAAAATATTCTTGAGCGAAAGAAAATAAGTGGATAAATGAGATAACAAGTGTGTATAATATAGCGCTCACATAAGCGTGCGTAAAAACCAATCGGAAAAAAACAAAATAAAATGTGTGCAGTGTTTTGTTTTCTTATGAGCGCGCCATCTTTCTTTTCTTTGTATACACAACAGAGCAGGTACATACTTTTTTGAAACATTTCAAATTAATTCTTTTTTTTTATAAATCAATTTTGCCAAAGCATTTCGTTTTTTTTTTTATTCCAGACAAATTTTGATCAGTAGCGGTGAAAATTTGAAATGAACTATTAAAAAAACAAAGGTAAATACAATCAATTTATTTTGTTTAACATTTTATTAATATAATTTTTTTCTTCTATAATTCCAGATAAATACATCAAAAAATTGTCATAATGTCGAAATTCTATACAACCAACTGAAATGTAATGCTTTTTAAATAAATAAATATCAATCATTTAAACGTTTAAGAATTTTTTTAAATAAAATTTCAGGCAATTGTAGAAAAAACAACTGTATTAAACAGTTTTGTAGTAGTTTTTACTACATTTTGTAGTTGAAAATCAATAGTTAAAAACAACAACATGTTCAGTTGTTTTTATCGTTTATGTAGTGGACGCCTTTTCAACGACAAAATGTAGTCAAAACAACTGTCTTTTGTAGTAGATTTTACCGACATACTTTTTTGAGTGCGGTATTCAATTTAAAGGGTTTTGAAACGGATAACGGTATTGAAAAGGTATCGATTGCCAACATTGAAAAAAATACAAAACATGTGAAAAATACCATTTCCATTTTATTTTTTTAATTTAAGAAAAAATAGTTACATGATTTTTAAATAACTTAACAAACACAACTAAATATTACTGAAATACTGATTAAATAGTGTAATTTAAATATTTAATGGTATAGTATTTTTTTGGATTCTGAGAACCGGTACCAGGATCAAAACCGGGAATACCGGTATTCCCGGGAATATATCTAGAACCGGGAAACCGGTTCCAGAACCGGGAATACCGGTATTCCCGGGAATACCGAGAACCGGGAAATGGGGGGCACTATTCGAAAGCTTATACAAAGCACCCATCCTCTCTGCCTTGTAAAACTTTTTATCGTTTTCATCGTTATTCCATTACCATATAGTGTCATTTTATGGTAATAGAATAATGAGCTAACGATGACGATTGACGATTATCAAGTTACATAATTAGCCCCCTGTTCTTACGTATAGCTAAAAAAAACCTTTTTTGCAGCAATATTTTTAGTGCTTTCTTTATTCTATTACAGTATATTGACAGAAATGTTGTTAAAAACGGTTTTAAGCTGTACGTGAGAATAGACTTGGGGATTTATCCCCAAGGTTGGGGATTTTACTAGAGAAAAGAGGACAAGAAATCTCATTTGGGGATTTAAAAAAAAAAATTTGGGGATTTTTTGGGGATATTCAAAATTGTATCTATTTGATACAACAAGCTAAATTTAATATAATCAACGATTTTTAACAAAATTTTTAGTGAAAATATCTTTTTAGTACAAGATTACGAAGCGCATTCAGTAAAAAGTGCATTTATCGGTTAAAAAAGTATATAAATATTGTCAAAACCCGTTAATTAACTCGTTTGGGGATTTTTTAAATTTAAATCTACAAAATAAAAAAATTACCATCCATATTTTTTTTTTAATTAACAAAAAAAATGTGTTTGTGATTAAAAAAACGTATTTTGTTATTGCTTGGGGATATTTTGTTTTATTTTTGGGGACAACGGTACCTGGCAACGCTGGTGCCGGACACGGTTTTAACTGTCAAATCGTTTGGAAAAAGTCGTGCCGGGCTTGTTCTGTTCCTACACATACTGAAAACTTTTTAACAATTTTCTGACATTTTGCTTTAATCGTTCTTCCTAAACAAAAATAAAGTTGTAGAGAAAAGCAAATACAGCAAAACCTTAGTGGAGTGGTGTTGAAATTAATAAAATTTATCTGAAAATTATCATTAAAAAAATAGTTTAATTGAAATATTTTCAATTATTAATCTGCCAATTCATATTCTGTATGGCATTCTCTAAGTGATGAGTTTGTTTGATTTAGATTTCTCTCTCACACGGCGTCTTTTGGTTGTGGTTATTGTTTTGGTAGTCATATTGTTCATAAAGCAATTGTTTTCGCCGGAAGACTCTTTGGAAAACGTTTAAAAAAAATTGTAAGAAATAAAAAGGTAAATTAAAAAGGATGAGTAAGCGTCGTGTCTCCTATTTTTACAATCCCGATGTCGGAAATTTCCATTATGGCCCGGGACATCCGATGAAGCCACATCGTTTGTCGGTGACCCATAGTCTTGTTATGAATTATGGTTTACATAGAAAAATGAAGATTTATAGGCCATATAAGTAAGTTACATATACATATTTTAAAGAATTCAGATTTTTAAAACAAAAAAAAATATATGTATACGTTTGATTTGCAGAGCCAGTGCCCAGGATATGTTGCGATTTCATAGCGAGGAATACATAGAGTTTCTTCAACAGGTTACTCCTCAGAACATACACTGTAATTGTAAGTGTCACAGTTTTAAATTCGTTAATATTTTCGATTTATACACGGTTTATATTTTACAGCTGTGGGTTATACAAAATATTTATCTCACTTTAGTGTGGGAGAGGACTGTCCGGTATTTGATGGTCTGTTTGAGTTTTGTTCTATGTACACAGGTGCTTCTTTGGAAGGAGCCCAAAAACTGAATCACAATCACAGCGATATTTGCATAAATTGGTCAGGAGGCTTACATCATGCTAAGAAATTTGAAGCTTCAGGATTTTGCTATGTCAATGATATTGTGATAGGTATATTGGAGTTATTAAAGTATCATCCTCGTGTCCTCTACATAGATATAGATGTTCATCATGGTGATGGTGTTCAGGAAGCTTTCTACCTTACCGATCGTGTAATGACTGCATCTTTTCATAAATATGGCAATTATTTCTTCCCCGGGACTGGTGACATGTATGAAATTGGAGCCGAATCAGGCCGTTATTATAGTGTAAATGTTCCTTTGAAAGAAGGCATAGACGATCAAAGTTACTTTCAGGTTTTTAAGCCCATAATATCGGCAGTCATGGATTTTTACCGTCCTACAGCCATAGTCCTACAATGTGGTGCCGATTCGTTAGCTGGTGATCGCTTGGGTTGTTTCTCATTAAGTACCCGTGGCCACGGAGCATGTGTAGAATTTGTCAAAGGCTATAATGTCCCCACTTTAGTAGTGGGAGGTGGGGGTTATACACTGCGAAATGTTGCCCGATGTTGGACTCATGAAACTTCGTTGTTAGTAGATGAAACCATAAATAACGAATTACCTATGACAGAATATTTAGAATTTTTTGCGCCTGATTTTACACTACATCCTGACATCAATTCTCGACAAGAAAATGCCAATTCAAAACAATATTTGGAGTCTATAGTAAAACATGTTTATGAAAATCTTAAAATGTGTCAACATTCACCTAGTGTACAAATGGTACAAGTTCCTCCCGATGTAGTAGATATGGAAGAGTTACGTAATATTAAAGAGGAAAAAGATGATCCAGATGTAAGAAATTCTCAAGCCGAAGAAGATAAAATAGTTGAGCCTAGAAATGAATTCTATGATGGAGAACAAGATCAGGATAAGGGCGACAGTACAACGGATAGTTAAAATAATATATGTTTCAGAAGGCTCAGTTGAACTGTAATTGCTTTTTTTTTTGTAATTTACTTGATAAGAATAATATTTTTAAAATAAAATTTATGCTATAATTATAATTAATAAAATAGTTTACTTACTCATACTCTGGCAATTTTTTTTCTTTGTATTTCATTCTACTGGCATGAATTGATTGAAAGCAATTCGAAGAAATTAAAGCGTATAGTAATTAAAAACATATAATGTTAAAGTACAATTATTAATATTTCCGCGTTTTGTTGATTTTATAATAAAAAATCATCTGAATTTGCCTTATAAGGTGCAAATAGAAAAAAACTTATTTTACGAGTTTCATTTTTCACTTCTATCTACCAGCCAGTAGTGGTATTGGCCAAACGACGCATACGTCTAGTATTACGATCCTGATCACGTATTTTCTTTTCCATTTCGGCATCAGTTAATGTCTCTAAAAATGGAGCCCAAGCATCTGCATCACTAGGATTACGAAATGGTACGTCAACTGTAGATAGAGGAGCCTCACTGAAAGCATATGTACGACAATGCCAAGATAATTGACCACGAATACTGTAGGCGATAGCAGTGACAAATTCTCCACCTAAGCCTAATTCAGCACAAAGTTTTATAGCAAATTCTTCGGGATTATTATTCTTCTCCGACATATCCCACTCAATTTGATCTACTAGAGAGGTATTGCCAACATGTATATTCAATTTGACTATAACTCTTTGGTCGCAGCTATCCTCTATTATTGGGGGCTCACTGGGAAAAGCTTCTACTTGTTGGCGAATAGCTTGAGCTATAGCTGGCACAAAGGGTATGGGATTTAAATCCAAATCATCACACAGAACTTCAGCAAACTGTTCTGGTGTTATCATACTTTCATTTTTGTTCCAGGTAAAAGTGTCACGCAGCTTCTGACCTTCCAATTCCATGTCCAGACGAATTGGTACCAAACACTCTTTTTGGGAGGCATTTTCTAAATTGGCAGTGGGATCTGTATCATCGAAGCACATAGGAAAGGTGCGAACTTTTTTTGTGTGGACCCTATTGCGGTTAATGGGTGTTGCCTGAGGTACTGCATCCAAATGACTAGAGTTGGGCATAGTGGGCACATATTGAGGCTGTTTCTTTGACTTACTTTCACGTGGCAACGGAGCATCAGAGGTATTTACTGAGATAGCACGATATCTGGAAAATATAAACAAAATATAAGTAACCATTTTTTTTCAGTTGGCACAAAAACATACTTCTCATCATTGCCCTGCATAACATCATCAACTTCGCAAGCCCTTAGCAGAGACACGGAGCTGGCCAAGATATGCGGACTTAAGCCGGAATCTGCCAGACGTTTACGTTCTTCATTTGACAAAACAATACGAGTCATGCCGGGATATTTTTTATACAATATACCACGAAATAGTCTCAAATAATTGCCGACTTCGGATCCCACATAATAATACTCGCCTCCTTCCTCCAACTGAAAAGCCACCGGCTTATCTCCATAGGTTTGTAACGACATTTGGAATGTTTTATATTTTAATAAACACAATGAAATATTTATTTATTTTTGTTTGTAAATTTTTCGCTACCCACAAATAATGGCGTCTATGTCAAGTTAGTTTAGTACAACATTAAACTTTTAGAACTAAAAAAACTTGGCATCACTTTCTAAACATCTGTTTTATATGTTAATGCTAATTTAGCTGTTTTAATGCAAAACCACAATATATTATTTTTTTTTCAGATAACAACCGTCAAAAACTATTTTTCTAAACTTACACCATTACACCGGTTCTGTATGTAACAATAAATTATATAGTTTTTGTTAACAAACGCCCGTGGATGTTTTGTAAGCGTATTAATAAGTGTAGACATTACAGTTACTGTTAGTGCTGTTTTGATTGACCTCTAATACCATATTCGCATTCATTAAAACTAGTTTAATTATGTTTTCACAATACAATTTTAAACATTTTATCAGTCAAAATAAAATGCCGTTTAATTTTGACGTTTATATTTTATGGGGAAAACTAAAAAATCAGAATTTTCGGTCCCACCTTGCACTTACCCACTTCAACCGAGAGAGTTCGTTCTCATGACGATAATTCGATGACTTTAAAGGTAGAAACAGAACAAGCACGGCACGGGGGACGGTTGCCGTTGCCGGAGAATATAGGCCCAAAACAATGACGGGGGACGGCGACGGCAAAAAATGTCATTTGTTTGTTCAGTGGTGCCAACTTTTAATAAAATAAGCGTAATTTTACGGGAAAAAATCGCTAACCACATAATCAATGTGGTTAAGTTGGCACTACTGTACGTTCGTTACACCATTGTGAATGAAAAGATAAAAATTTGTTGTGAAAATGCGGCAACCCTAGAGTGTGAGAGGAAGGGAGAATGAGAGAACCCGGAGAACAATTAAAATAAGTTTTAATTTTTTGCCGTGCCGGTCACGGTTTTTAACTGTCAAATCGTATGGAAAAAGTCGTGCCGGGCTTGTTCTGTTCATACCTTAATTTGGGATTTTTTTGTGACAGGCGTTTTTAATTCATGTTGTTAGCATCACCGGTTGTGTTATTTAATGTGCGGTGTAAAAATTTCTTTGGTATATTTATGAAGAATTAAAATTAGTTTTTTAATTAAAATCTAAATAAAATGTCTTTAATTAGAAACTCCAACAAGATTATTCAAATTAGCAAATTTATAGTACAATCACAATTCCTAGGTAAGTAGAAATGTATACATATATTTTATCAACATAACTCACTAAAGGCCATTCACAATTTTAGTGCCCAACCGCACGGTCAAAAGATGGGTGGCTCCAACACTGCGTGAATTAAATAAAAGATCCAAAAAGTTGGGTCCCCAAACACCATCACCACGTTCTGGTTTTATAGAATGGAATTATAGAGCTGAATTATTCGCTTTTGGTAAACGATTGCAAGAGGACTTTCAAATGCCTTTACTGCAGGTGGCTTTTACCCAACAATCCTACATAGCCAAAGAAGAAGCAAAGCAAAGAGAATTGGGTATAGAAGAAATTGATATACAAATGGCTCATAATGTGGATTTGGCTAAAAGAGGCGCTGATATATCCAAGGAATATGTAGAAGCATTTTTAAAATTTTCTCTGCCTAAAGTTCCGATTGAAGGCCACAAATCCATAGCTTCTTATTTATTAAATACTGAAACACTTTCAAAAATAGCTTTGCAATTAGGCATGAAAGAGTTACTTTTAGATGCTGAATATCCTCCATCGAATCAATCGATGGCTCAATCTTTGCTGGCCGTAATAGGAGCCTTGGACCAATCTTCTGGCATGGAAAGAGCTTTCATTTTTGTAAGAGATTTTATCTGTACACAGCTTAATCAAAAAGATATTTTGGACCTATGGCATATAGAAAACCCGAATAAATTTTTACAACAAATTTGCAAAGAAAGAAAATTAGCTATACCAGAGCCACGTCTTTTGGGAGACTGTGGTAAAAATACAGTTTTAGCTGCCTATCATGTGGGTCTATATTGTGATAAAAAACTTATAGGCAAAGGTAAAATAGCTTACAAGTTTTTATTTTTTCTTTTTATTTCATTTTAATTCCTTTCAGGATTTGGTGAAGATATAGAAACTGCAGTTGAGACGGCTTCCTTGGATGCTTTACAATCAATGTTTGAAATATGCGATAACATGAAACCTTTTAATTTTAAACTTGATGTAGAAAGCAAATCGCATAAGTTAAGTCAATAAATATGTGTAATGTCAATTGTTAAAAACTTTGAGTTTGATTAGTTTCCTTGTTAACACTTGAAATTTCAAAAATTTCATATTTTCTTTTATTATTAAATTTACACAATTTAAATTGTCTACTTATACATTTGTTGAGGTTTAGTCTTCCTAAAACACACACACTTATTGTTCAGCATTAAAATCATAACTAACTAAAGCAATTTAATTCTATTGGGAGTTTAAAACATCAACTAACATTTTTATCTACGTTAACGGATATTAAGCTAATCCGTTTTTTTAGTTTGGCCGGTAGTGGGTTCTTCAGGTTTACTTTCCAATGAAAATGGAGGTATTTTGCAGTCAAACATATGACCATCTTCACGCTCTAAACGAAATGTACCCCACATATGTCCACTGGGAGCCTGAAGACTAACATGACTGCTGTATTGGAAAGCCGGCAAACGTGGACTTAAAATAGGTTCTTGCCCCACTACTCCACGGCCTCTAACCGTTTCTAAAGTACCTGATAAGGAAAATATACGCCAATGTCTTTCGCGTAATTGCACACTTGACATGCCTAGATTTTCTAAGCGTATGGAATAACGCCACTGTAAATAAAAGTTAATATTGTACTAATAATAAATGAACGTTTATAAACTCACCCAATATACCGAAGAAGCTGGCGTCTCACGACAGCCCATATAGAATGGTATCACAGTTACACGTATATTTTCTGTTGTCTCCTTATGGACATCACTTAGTTCCAGCCAAGGATGATTTTTTTCTTGCCATGTTTTTAACGTATCTTTAGCCTCAAAGGAGGGTTCTTTGTCGGGTACATTTGTTAGAAACTTGTCAAATAGCTCATGATGTAAAGGATTCTTATCCGCAGAAGAATAGGGCATAATATCGTCATGTGATACATAATCCAAACCTGGTATGGCATACAAACTGCGATTAGAATCTTGGTTACCTAAAAATGTTACAGCTTCTGTTTGGGCACGCTACAAAAAGAATATGAAATAGTTTTTTTGAAAAAAAAAAAAATTATATACACATCTATACTTACAATATAAGGACAATCTCGTGAATCTATTAGAACCTGATAGAAAGTATGAACTTTTCCTTTAACTTCTTTAGCATTAGAAGGTTCTTGAGTTCCCGTTGAAGTAGCTGTAGACGATGCATTCGGGCTTTTTTCGTTTACAGAAGTTTCTGTTGAATTTGATTTACTATTAGTTTCTGAAGCCGAAGTGTCATTGGTTGGTGATGATGATTCAGTCGTATTGGCTACTGTGGCCGCCGCATTTAAAGTACTAACTACTTCATTTAAATGGGATTTTAAAGAAGCCGCTACACTATTAGGTTTGCTTGTTGGTTTATCGTTTGGTTTCGTTGTAGAATCTGTAGCTGCAGTCGTTTTACCTTTTATGGCGCTTTTAGTTGTGGAGTTATTTATAGTGGCGGTTGCAGCAGTTTTCTGCTTATTAGGATTGTGTAAATCGCGATCATACACTCTTGCGGTCCAGGGAAACAAAACTACTCCACGATATCCAAAGATGCGATGAAGAAATAATTGCCCAGTTTCATATTTACCATCTGCCTTTTCCGGTTCTAAACGACCAACCTCTGCTAATCTACAAATTTTTATTCAAAACAATTAAGTACAAGGGGAAGGTTTGTTAACACTAGTTACGCAACTTAAAATTGTCATTTGTTTACATCTCTACAAACAAATGATCACTTGTTTTTAACAATTGCGCCAAACTTCTAGAAATTACGTTCTTTTCTTAAATTTTCTAAATTGTATTCAGTTTCTTTGACCACCCGAAACTACTTACCTAGCTTGTTGTGAATGCTTTTTGATGTTCCTGGTTACTATAACGGTAACAGATCTGGTTAATGCTTTTGAATTTCTTTGACTTTGTGTCAATATTAATTGTTGCAAAAACCCCATTTGTTACGAGTTTTATGAAAAATCACTAAAAAAATTTCTATGCTGGTTTTTACGATTTCTTCTAGCTCAGGATCTTTTATTTTATCAAAACGCCGATTGTTTTTCGATATTGGTTTTAATTTCTTGTTATCTCAGCGATAGTTATTTATAAAGAGCTCGAAGAAAGTGTGTGAATATTAAGTTAATTTTTATACTTTGTTTTAATTTTTTATAGAAAAATTACATTTTTTTAATGAACAACGTCCAAGAAATTGTAAAAATATAATTTTTTTTTAGAAAATGTCACTAGAATAAGAACATGTAAACACTTTTTAATCAGAGTTGATTTTTTTTGGTAGTAGAAAAAAGCTTTTAAAAGAGTTACCAACATTTACATATTAAGGGTTTTCACTGATAGAAAACAAAAAAAAAAAAAAAATCGGAGAAATGAAGAAATATATTGACAGCTACTATATAGCCGCGTTGCCAAAAATATGTTTTTATATGGAGTTTGACAGATTTTTTTCACGAGAACATGAACAACTTATGCACCTTAAGTCGGACAATTTGTTAGATGAAAATGCGATTTTAATCGTGTATTGGCTTGTTTGACGATCATTACAAAAAACAAAATGCATGCGTCTATCCAAGTTGAATGTTATGCAGTATCGTGTAATGCCCGCAAAAAGTGCTTATTCCGTTCGTACTCACGTGAAAAAATCTGTCAAACTCCATATAAAAAAACATACTTTTGGCAACGCGGCTATATTGTGGAGAAATCGTTTAAACTGATTTAAAGTATATGTATAAATCCGCATAAATTTTGCAATAAAATGGACATTTAAGATTTGTTCTGATTTTTTCTATCTTTTAATATTAAAAAGTTTTTGTTTTTATAACTTTTTATTACGATTTTAGGCGTTTCAAAAATGTTCACGTAAAAAACAACTTAGTTAGGTTTTATTTATATATATATTTGTTCCTTTTACTCCTGCAAGGAGCATACGGCCGCTTACTTAATTAAATTTGTTGCTGATTTTGCTTTTATCAACTTTTTTTAAAGATAATTCGCACTAGAGATGTGCGCGTGAGTGAATTTTGACTCACGCACGTTCACGCTCACGAAATAAAAATATTAATCACGCACGCTCACGCACGAAATTCTTTTCTCTGCTCACGTTCACGCACGCTCACGTGAGTAACTAAAATTTTTTCTCACGCTCACGAAAAAATCACGCTCACGAAGACTCACGAAATTAAAATTAGCAAATTTTTATTTTACTTCTTTCGGTTTCTTGCACAAAAAGTATTGAATCTCCTTAAAACAATAATAAAAATCACAATTTTGGATTAATTACCCTTTAAATTCAATATAATGACGGTTTTTTTACTCGTTTTCTGTTTCAAACAGCACAAAACAATCACGCAAACTCACGAAACAAAAATTAATCACGCACGCTCACGCACGAAACTATTTTTTATAATCACGCGCACTCACGATCACGTGAGTAAAATTAAATTTCACTCACGATCACGCGTGATTCACGCGTGAATCACGTGAATCACGAAAAATTCGTGTCACGCGCGCATCTCTAATTCGCACTACTGATTGTTTAAAAACTTTATTTCCTTTTTGTTGTTTTCTTTGTTGTTGTTCTCCTTTATGTTGTTTTTTTTTATTATTAAACGTCAAATCTTACATAATTTGCTGTCACTTAAGACAATAATCACAATTGGAGCGGCAAGCGGTTTTCCGCAATTGTCCTCATAAAAATAGAATTGAATCTAGTTTGGCGAAAAAACGCGGCGGTTTTTTGTTTTAATACAAAACGTGTGTAAACAGTTGCGGAAAAACGCTTCCCGCTCCAATTGTGATTATTCTCTAAGGTGTGTTTATATCAGTGTTGCCACTTCTTGGATAATTTTTAATTTTTTGGATACTCTTTGGATAATTACATTTTTGGATAATTTGCGGATAATTTTATCATTTACAATTTAAAGTTTTACATGAACAAAATATAATTTATTTTTTATTTTTATTTAAGTTGTCGATTTTTTTTATTTACTTCTTATTTGACAGCACTTTGTTGTTAGTTTTGGCAATACCTTTTAAATTTGAAGCTTTTCAAATTATATGAACCTCTAAGCCCTATTGGGCCCCAAAAAATTTGATCTGTTTGATTATTTGGATGTCCAAACTTATTGGCAAAAGTTTTCAAAATTACAAATTGTGCAGGTGAAATCTTTTTCTAAATTTAGAAGTTGTTTTTAAATTTCTTATGATTCTTCCATTTTCTAATTCATCAGTAGAAAGAGTTTTTAGTAAATTAAAGAAAACAAAAAACGATTTACGAAATAAATTAACTTCAAATACTGTTGCTTCAATTCTTTTTACAGAGGAAGGCATTGAAAGAAATGGGGTACACTCAAAAAAGTATGTCGGTAAAATCTACTACAAAAGACAGTTGTTTTGACTACATTTTGTCGTTGAAAAGGCGTCCACTACATAAACGGTAAAAACAACTGAACATGTTGTTGTTTTTAACTATTGATTTTCAACTACAAAATGTAGTAAAAACTACTACAAAACTGTTTAATACAGTTGTTTTTTCTACAATTGCCTGAAATTTTATTAAAAAATTTCTTAAACGTTTAAATGATTGATATTTATTTATTTAAAAAGCAATACATTTCAGTTGGTTGTATAGAATTTCGACATGATGACAATTTTTTGATATATTTATCTGGAATTATAGAAGAAAAAAATTATATTAATAAAATGTTAAACAAAATAAATTGATTGTATTTACCTTTGTTTTTTTAATAGTTCATTTCAAATTTTCACCGCTACTGATCAAAATTTGTCTGGAATAAAAAAAAAACGAAATGCTTTGGCAAAATTGATTTATAAAAAAAAGAATTAATTTGAAATGTTTCAAAAAAGTATGTACCTGCTCTGTTGTGTATACAAAGAAAAGAAAGATGGCGCGCTCATAAGAAAACAAAACACTGCACACATTTTATTTTGTTTTTTTCCGATTGGTTTTTACGCACGCTTATGTGAGCGCTATATTATACACACTTGTTATCTCATTTATCCACTTATTTTCTTTCGCTCAAGAATATTTTTCCAAAAACATATTTTTTGTTATAATTAAATTTAATAAATTGTAATTTAATTTATTTAGATATTATTTATTTGGTATAAAAATAATTCCTTCCGCATCCCGCACGACCAACTCGCTCGACACATTCGTTTGCAATAAAAATTTCTAGAAAAAAACGAGTTTTAGAAAAAAAACTAAAAACAACTACATAAATCAACTATTGCTACAGTGTAGTATATTTTTTGTAGTTATTTTTTGAAACTACTACAAAAAAAGTTGTTTGAGATTTTTTCATACAAAAACGACCGAAATTGTAGTTAAAAACAACAGCTACTACTTACTACACAAACGACCGTCATGTAGTAACTGCAATAATTTTCTGAGTGTACAAATTTTGAGCCCACAAAAAAAAATTAAAAAAAAGAACTGGAAAAAGATCCAGTAATTCTAATTTTATAAAATATATTTTATTCTGAACAGTACAAAATGTATAATTTTTATTTAAAAACTAATTTCATATATTCTTTAAATTAAATTTAAATCAACCACTTTTGTTAAAAAATCGTTTTTGATTTTTTTTTTTTTGATAATTTTTGGGATTTTGGATAATTTTGGACAAACTCCTGAATAATTTTTTGATTCACTGGTGGCAACACTGGTTTATATCATCCCACCGAGTCTTTGGATTTTAAGAAAGTAAAATATTACCAAAGTCTTAATACTGCCAAAAAATCATAAGCAAAATCAAACAGACATTTTTAAAACAGCTGTTTGTATGCAAATCTAATAATACACAGCAATTTTTTGAAATATTTTATAAAATCAAAAGTCTTATTGGACTGTCAACAAAATCATATTACACACGATTTTTTGACAAGTCTTAATACTCAGTGGTATGATATAAACACAGCTTTATATTTATTCAAGCGAAATACGACTCTGTTTTTCTTCTATTTTTTCTATGATCGTGACTGAAAACGTAAACCGCTCCGACATCGTTGTGCGTGGACTCTGTAACGGCAAAAGCTTTTAATTATCAAGGCTTAAAAGTTTTATTTTTTGAGTACCTGGCAACTCTTAAATGTTTTTATCTCTTTTTTTGTTTACTTGCATTCATAGAAAAGATTAGAAGGTACGCAGTCACAGACTAATACAGACTCGACATAAGTGACAGATGTCAAAAAAGTAGTCTTGAACCATATGGTTAATGTTTTCAAATTATTCTACGAATTAGGTTAGAAAGAGAAAGCTAATATAACGCGCCATTAGAAAAATGGATGCCAGATCGGGTTTTTGTTGTTTCACTCACTCCTAAGTCGTAGAAAGTGTTGCCATGTTAGCGTAAAACGGACTAAAAACCGCTGTGATTTCTCCTAAAATCGCTTAGTTTTTCCCCATTTTTTCTTATAAAACTCTACCACAGACTAAATACAGACTCGACAGTAGAGTTTTATAAGAAAAAATGGGGAAAAACTAAGCGATTTTAGGAGAAAACTCAGCGGTTTTTAGTCCGTTTTGCGCTAACATGACAACACTTTCTACGACTTAGGAGTGAGTGAAACAACAAAAACCGATCTGGCATCCATTTTTCTTATGGCGCGTTATATCAGTTTTCTCTTTCTAACCTAATTCGTAGAATAATTTGAAAATATTAACCATATGGTTAAAGAATACTTTTTTGACACCTGTCACTTATGTCGAGTCTGTATTAGTCTGTGACTCTACTGTCGAGTCTGTATTTAGTCTGTGACGCAGTCACAGACTAATACAGACTCGACAAAACTGACAGGTGTCAAAAAAGTATTCTTTAACCATATGGTTAATATTTTCAAATTATTCTACGAATTAGGTTAGAAAGAGAAAACTGATATAACGCGCCATTAGAAAAATGGGTGCCAGATCGGTTTTTGTTGTTTCACTCACTCCTAAGTCGTAGAAAGTGTTGTCATGTTAGCGTAAAACGGACTAAAAACCGCTGTGTTTTCTCCTAAAATCGCTTAGTTTTTCCCCATTTTTTCTTCAAAAACTCTACTGTCGAGTCTGTATTTAGTCTGTGACGCAGTGTTGTATTTGATGTATTTTCCAATATGGTGGCAAAATGCTTGTTCTTCCTCATCTCACACGTATTTAATATTAAATTCAATTCTTTGTTTTTAATAAATGGTATTTGTCTTTTATTTAATTTAATTAATTGATTATTTTGATTTATTCAACGTTTTTTTAAAGATAATACGCACAATTGATAGTTTAAAAACTTTTTTTCTCTCTTTTGTTGTTTGCTTTGTTGTTGTTCTCCTTTATGTTGCATTGTTTTTATTAAACGTCAAAAGTTACATAAAGTGCTGTCACTAATACTTATTCAAGCGAAATACGACTCTGTTTCAATTCTATTTTTTCTATGCTTGCATTTCTGTATTGTTTTTGCGTTTCTTTCAAAGTGCAATTATTATTATTGTTAAAAATAAAAAAAGAAAACAAAAATCTAATTTAGAACTTGGAACAAAGAAATCCTAATTTAATTATTGTAAAAATTGGTGAAAATGCATCATATAGTTGTTTTAATATTTTTAATAGCCGGTTCGTGTAATACCCTATTAATCAAGTTAGTAAGCCTCCTTCTGCGTGATATTGTTTTAATTATTAAAAAAATCAATTATTTTAAACAATTCCAGATGGACCAACACATTAAAAGGTGAATGCAATGATGGAGAATGGCGTAATTTTCAACATCCCGTAAGTCCAAGTCTCATCCTTTAAAAAAATTGTAACCACAAAATTTCTATTTTCATACACAGGTCGTATTAACATTTCTTATGTTTGCTGGTGAATTCCTTTGTTATTTAATCTTTAAAACTATATACTGGTTTCTTAGACGTCGAAATGTAAGTTTCGAAAATAAAATATTAAATATATTTAAAAATTATTAATCTGTTTCAGGATGGCTCTGAGAATACCAATCTATTGACTAGCGGTGAACGTGAATTTAAACCCATAAATATGCTATTACCAGCTTTCTTAGATGCTATTTCGACTATACTTTTATTGACGGGTCTTTATTTAACTTATGTCTCCAGCTTTCAAATGATAAGAAGTAAGTGTGTATACGTTTTACTATCTTAAAAAAAACCCTTGTTAAAAACAATGCACAGTGGTATAATATAATACTAACACGTTTTTTAAATACTTTAAAGGGGAAATTCCCCCCCCCCCCCTTTAACTGCTTTTGTCAATGTACGAACTTAACCAGCATTATGACCATGCGAAACTCCTTTGGTTTAGATTGCATAGTTTTTTGAATCGATCACTGATCCATATACTGTATTATTAAAAACATTTTCTATTCGACAAATACCTACTACTTGGAACTTGTAAGTTCTTCTCCAGACAACGTAAAAAGAAAACAAGTAAAAAAGTTATATTCGACTTGGCCCTTCACAATGTCCTAGTATATTTTCTTACATGAAAAAAAAATAAATTTTAATTAGAAATATTTTATTTTGAGTAAAAAATTTTTTTAAAAAGAAAATTTACATTATTTTTTTTTGACTGTTAATTTTTTTTTAGTGCACAATTTTTTCGAGTTTGATTTTATTATAATTATATGAATTTTTAACATATAATTACAAATCAATTAAATAAAATTAAAATAAACCTAACCGAGACTGGTGACAATGACCATTGTCCCGTTGCAGCGAATCAGACCAAGGCCTCTGGTGGGAATTGAACCCACGACCCCCAGACTCTAGGCTAGCCGCTACCAACTAGCCTACTGGGGCGCCTTAGTGTAAAAATATTTTTGGTGGCAAAAATAATTTGTTAAATTCTTTTGTGGCTTACTAATAGGGTTCTATAGTCGAAAAGTCGATTAATCGACTTTTTGTTTGAAAAAGTCGAAATCGATTTTTTTTGTTCTTAAAAATTCGAAAAGTCGACTTTTATCGAATTTTTTTTTTGATTTTTTTTTTTACCTTTGCCAGATGAAAATAATTTCTTTCTTCTGAAAAAATTTCAAATGAGAGCCGAGTTTAATAACAACTGAAGCTATTGGTATTTTCCATGTATTTTGTATGTGAAGCAAAAATGTCAATGCCAAATTCATGAGTTAGAAAGTGTTAAGTGCAATATTTACCAATATTTTTGATTGTAAACACCTCAGTAATAGGGTTCTATAAATCGAAAGTCGATTCTTTTGCTTTCACAGAAAAAATTTTAAACGAATTTCAATCAACAAAAACGCGGATTCAATCAATTTTTTGATTGAAATTCCTCCAATTAAAAAAATTGTTATACCAATCATCTAATTGTAGGTGATTGATTAAAAATTTTTTCAATCAAACATTTTTTCGATTTTGATCAAAAATTTGATCAATTTTTTATTTAAAGTCAATCAAAATAATGATTGTTTTAACAAATGTATTGTAAGCTTATGACAAAATTATCAAAAAAATCATCTTTTTTGCTTTCCTATATGTTGCCAACAATAAAAAAAGTAAAGCCCGATTATTTTGTATATTTTTGAATTAATCTATTCAAATAAATTAAAGCTAAAAAAAATCTGGTATGTTGAAAATTTGTAACAAAAAATAACAAAAATTTTAATCAAAACATTGATTGACTCATTTAAATTTTGTTGATCAATAGATTTAATTGAAAATGTTTAGCCAATAATTTTTTGTGTGTTCGATTTGTTCAACCTTTTCCACATTATCGATTTCTTCGACTTTTTTGATAAATAAAATACAACCAAAAAAAAATAGCACCTAAATGCTTATAACAAGTCAAAACTAAACTTTTATTTACAAAAAAATCGACTTAAAAGTTAAAAAGTCAAAGGTCGAAAAGTCAAAAAAAAAAATCGACTTTTTAAAAAGTCGAAAGGTCGAAAAGTCGACTTTTTAAAATTTGAAAAAAGTCGAAAAACCTACTTTTTAGAAATTGAAAAAAGTCGAAAAGTCGATTTCATGCTATTTTTTCATGAAATTTTTCAAAATGATGATTGACTATTTTTTGTTTTAATTTTAATACATTTTGACGATTTTTTTGGCAACTTCGCTTTTTTTACAAATAGTTCAATAGTTTTTAAAATGTACCAATTTTTCCTTTTTCCCCTTTTTTGTCACCTTAGAGTCGAAATTAAAAAAAAAAAATATTTTTTCAGAATGTTTTCATTTTCTGGACAATCCTAGAGGTGAATCAACACTCTAAATTTCAAGCCTCTGAGATCAGTGGTTTGTTTAGGTGATAATAAATCTCATTTTAAAGTGTCACGACTTTTTGATTATTTTGTTTTTAAAACTTTGATGATTTTTCCAAAATAAAGCCTGGCAGCACTGCTTACTAATGCTTTAAGCTTGTTTAACGGTTTTTTCGACACGTGAATTTAAGGTGAAAACAGTCTGAAATTCACGGTTTTGCTCATAACTTTTGAATCACTGAAACACCGAGTTTGATGAAGTTTAATGCAAACCAGACCACGGAAACGACAAATGTATATAATCCAAGCTTCGGCAGCCTTTTAAAAGTTAGCGTAATTTTTAACTCGTAAATTAGCGAAAAACCCTTGCCTAAATTCACTTTTGCTCACAACTTTTGAACCACTGCACTATAGGAAATTTTACCCATTTTTTGGCCAAAAGTCAAAATTAAAATTTTTGCAAACATTATTTTTTTTCACATTAATATAAAAAAAACTTAACAAAGTAAACAATTCTTTCTCAATTTGTCGACAGAATTGATGTACTGTCACTTTATCAGTAGTTTTTCTTGCATTTTCTTACTTAGTTATAAAATAACGATTGAGAGCAGCGAATTTTGTGATAACTTCTAACAAAAGTTTTTATATTAAGAATTTATAGTTTTTAAAAACTAAAAAATGGAAAATAATGTCAAAGGTGAGTACTTTAATGATAAATAGTCAAATGTTGGTGAACTCATCTATTAGATCGATTTTATTGGAAAAATTGAAGTGACCTTAAGATTAACTTATTGAAGTATGAATTGGAATTTTATTTTGACTTTAAAAAAAATGATAGCATATGTTAGCTATAAAACCATAAAAGTTCTCTAGGACAATCAATTACCTTCCGAATTTAAAAAATTTCAAGGTCGGATATGTGCAAACTTTTTTTTTATACCCATTTTTCCAGGTGACTACTGTGTGCCAAATTCAGAGTTATTTAATACATGGCGAGAGAAATAAAGCAGAGGTGGATAAGGAGCCGCTATTTCTGACCATTTCTTTTCATACATTGCTGAGAGTGAATGTTTCGAAAACTTTAAACAATATATAAAGGAGGAATTAAGAATATTTTGTTCAAATATAAATATGAAAAGGATTAAAAGTTGTAGGAGTTTGAAAATTTTTGAAAGACAGCATGCTGTTTGGCTTAAAGGCAATACTTGGCTAAAAAAAACTTGAAACGCAGCCTGCCTCCACTAAATCGAAACCTGGGCGACCGCAATTAACTTTTTTGTCAAAATCTGCGAGAACAAAAATACGAGTTACAGCAGAAATCTCTAAAGATCTAAATAGGGAAGTTGAGCCACTAGCTCTTGCATCATCTACGGCTGCCCGTAGTGGCATTTTGAAATGTAGTTGACGACTTGGAACTCAAAAATAAAATTTTTGAATAAAATCCTTATTTAAAAGTAGATTTGTTTGACACTTCTTAACATTGTTAAAATAAATTTCTACTGTTATCTTCGAAAGTTAGTGTACACTCAAAAAAAAAAAAATATTGTAAAAACAGTTTAGAAAACCATATAATCTATCAAGGATCTAAAAAAATCTTAGATGCGGCAACTTATAACCCGGGAACCCTGTTTGGAACTAATTATTAGGTAATTTTTTAGGTAACTTTACTAATTTTTTTTTTTGAGTGTATGAAAACCTTTCAGAGTCACTCCCTCCCTCTAAAGAGTCTTCCAAAAGTCAAATAAAAAAAATCAGTCAAATCGGTCCAGCCGTTTGGCTGTAAATAATTTTGGCCAAAAAAAGGGTAAAATTTCCTATAGTGCACTGGACCGATTTCGCTGAAATAAATTACACAGATTGACAAAATTTGAACTTTTTCAATTTGCCTGACCTTTGGCAACTGATTTATATGGATTTTAGTGTGCTGATTCCGAATCTGTTAAAAGTGCGAAAAAGTGCATTTTTTACTAATTTTGCTTGGCTATAATATCCAAAAAAATTGTAGTGCCTCAGTTTAAAACACGAACTTAAATATATTGGATGCCATGATTCCAAAACTGGTATTAGGTTTTTTCTGACAGCTTTAGTTTTCGAGTTATTAAAAAGGACATGAATATTAAGACAAAATTAAAGAGGTCATAAATTTAAAAATTTTATTTTAGCGATATTTCAAAAACTAAAAATGACTCAGCAAAAGTAAAAGCATTTTTGGAATCAGCATATCCTACATACCTAAAATCGTCATTCACTTTTTGGATGTAAGACAAGTGTTGGTAAATATAGACCCACAAACATGCCAAAAACAGCCTATTTTCAAAGTTTTCTTAGGCTATATCTCGAAAACTAGAGCTGACCCAAAAAAAAAACGTTAGCCAGATTTGAAATCAGCGTACCCCTAATACCCAAAATTAGCTATCAGAACCCGGGCAAAAAAAGTGTTGCCCTGTGTTATAAATAAATTAACCAAAAATATGCTAAAACTACAACCGACGAAGTAGTTTTCGTAATTTAGCAAAAACCCTTATGTAAACAATTATGAAGAAAATGATATTCTAAGACATTATAGCGATCTCCGTCTGTCTGTCGAAATGGCGATTATGGCCAAAGTTTTACACAGATATGACCATAATTTAAAAAATTGTTGTTGAATCTAGAAGTTTGATATTGCATTTAAGCAGTGGAGGTTCAGCGGTTCCAAAGTTATGAACGAAAATGTAAGGACACCTCGAACATTTTGGTACATTCCATATAACCTAAAAATACAAAATGCTTTAACTTTAACAGTGAAACTGAAATAAATGTTTAAAAAAACCGTCAGTTTTTGAAATTTAGAAAAACTGTAAATGCAGTTGTGTAAACAATACCTGAACCATCACTGAGCAATGTTTAAGGATTACCCCACTTTATCCGTAAAAGTTACAGAGGGTTAAAGTTAAAAAATCGATAAAAATGGCTTGAAATAATCCATAGTTTTTACCTTCTTTAGCTTTTTTTTTAAGTTCTTATATTTCAATCTTTTCCGGCATAACACAAAGTCAGTACATGTAAGAGATTATTTTAATGTTGGTTTGATAGATGCTTCATCGCTTGGTAAGAAGTTATAAGACGGTTAAGTTTTGAAACCAAAAATTAAGAGTTTTTGAATTTTCGAGGTTTTTTGATCAGGGATTTCGGCCCCCTCTCTAGAATGAAAAAAGTTGAACTAGAGTTGGTAGCTGTTGTAATTCTTAACATTTTGGAATTAATCCCGTTAATGTGCCACGAATAGTTAAGGAGTTTCAGCAGATCAAAGTTCGAAAGAAAAAACGTAATTTTTTTAAAATACCAGTTTTTCACGAGGCACATTCGCGGTTTCATTCGAAATTTGGCGTACTCTTGCGTAAACCGAGTTTTTTGTGAGTTTACATAAAAAATCACTGGCGGGTTCATAAAAAATAAATTGCAAAAATTTTATGGCATTTTTGAAAATTGTGCGAAATTTGCAAATCTGTTTCCTATTTTTTTTAGTAGCAATTATTGCATCATGTTCATTTTAATACACCAAAAGACGTGCCTTAACGAGTAGAACTGATTTGCTTTTTGATTTTTTACTTTAAGCCATTCTGAGCGGAAAGCGCGATGATTTTATATAAACCTGTTTTGATCTGGCAGATCCAAGGCTTTACACGAAATCGGATGAAATTTTTTTAAATGAAAGCCCACTTGATGTGTCATCATAAAGTCAGAGGCGGGTTAAAAAATTTTGATGATTATAGATTTTTTGGACCATATTAAATTTTCTTGTTATAAAAAAGCATCACCGATTTTTTTTTAACTACTGGTACAATGATACGATTTTCCGTGATTTTTTTCAGTAATACCAACGCGCATTGCCTAAATAAGTTATAAAAAGTTGTGAAACTTTTCTTTTACCCCGAATTAATCGCGATTTTAGGTACTTAGATATTTTTTTTTTTTAATTTTTTTTAAATTTTTAAAACCGCTAAATCTTAAAACCGCCATTTTTGACCCCCTTGCGCGATTTAATTGACGCGAACGAATTTCTTATTCTTAGTTATTTATTATATAATATTTATGCCAACTTTTATCGATGTGCCATCAAAACAAAAATCACATCTTTTTTACCTCAAAATTTAAGTCTTAGGCCGCTGTTCCAAAAAAAGTAATTCACATAAAAAATGTGAAAATGAAAATTTCCGAATTTTTTTGGTGTTCTAGATTTCACATCCGAATTTCTTTTTCGTTTTGTTTCACATAAAAAAAATTTGGTGAAAGTAAAACGAGTGCACTTTTTTCCTTATAATTTTTTAAATTTAAATTATTCGATTTCAACTTCAAATGAAAACGTGATCAACAAAACACTTAACATGATTTCATGTGATTCGGAAATTTTCATGTGAATTGAAAAGTTGTGAAAGACAGAACAGAGGCCTTAGACGGAACTCCTCATATAAAACAAATTCAAAGTTTGTACTACAAACATATTTTTTTTCACCCTGATTTTTTTTTTTTTTCATCAAACATTTTTTTAATTTTTTAAAAATTTTTTTTTTGTCAATAACTAATTTCTTTAACCATTTTTTTTTTTCAAATAATTTTGCCACTTACTACACTATAAGCCCCAACTGAGTTTTTTTAAACCTTCAGATTAGTTCTCTTATCACATAAATAAAATAAAAAAGGGCCACTATTATATTATTCACTTTATAGAAAAAAAAAATCATAGTCATGCAATTAATTATTTATTTTTTTATTTTCAGGCTCTACTATAATCTTTGTTGGTCTTCTTGGTTCCATACACTTGAATCAACCTTTAATAGGACGTCATTGGTCAGCCATTGTTACAATAGTATGTGCCATTACAATTATTATATTTAACGATATTCAACGTATATCAAATGATAATAGTTCGTTGGCCCATGGAAATCCAAATGCTGTTCTATCGGGTAATTTAATGATTATATGTGCATCTATATTTCAAGCTGGTAAAATGGTATACGAAGAAAAATATTTAAAAGCATGTAATATACCCATATTACAAGCTATTGGCTGGCAGGGTTTTTATGGTATATTGATAACTATACTTATTGGTGTTTGTATGAATTTCTTACCCACACCCATAACACCTTTCAATGATAGTTCACGTGCTGTTTTTGATGATATAACAGATGTTGTTAGCCAACTGCAAAGTAATCCTTGGCTAGTTGTAGCTTTATGTCTATTTATAATTACCACATTGTTGCATGGTTATAGCTCGTTATCCATAATACGATTTTCTTCGTCTGCTAATCTTATTTTAGCTGATAGCATAAGATCTTATTTGGTATGGTTCGTAGCCTTATTACTCGAATGGGAATATTTAAATTTCATTTCAATTATTGGTTACTTAATTTTACAAATGGGTTTAATTACTTATCGCAGAGCCATTATATTGGAATGGTATCGTTCGATAATGTTACGTTTAGCTCGTAATCGTTATGCCGATATGTCAGCCGATCCTTCAGCTGTTTTAGGAGGTGGTTCTGCTGTACCAACTAGTCATCCAGCAGATATTATTTAAACGTACTATTTTGTTTTGTATTTTTTTGCATTCTCTATATATTCGAAAAATTTAATCTCATTTTAATTTTTAGATGTGATAAAAAAAAAAAACTATTAAATTGAACTTTTTCTTAACGACCCATCTTGATAATGATTTTGTGTTAGTATTTAGTTATAGCATAGAGAAGGATAATAATTATGTTTAAAAAAATTGTTCTAAAAAATTATATTGAAAAGACTTGTTTGTAATGTATGAATTTGAATTTAAATAATAAAAAAATAATTCTAACTTATCTATTTTTGTTTTATACGATCGGAGGGATATTTAAAGTTTCAAGAAAACCGGAGGAACCGGTGGATATTCACTCCTTTTAGCAGAATGAATTTTTAAATTTTCAAGTACGTAAATCGTTAAAAGTTTTATTAATATATATTTTATAATGTTATCTCTGTGTAATATTTTGGCCATGATCGCTATTTCAACAGACAGACGGACATCGCTAGATCGAGTAATAAATTTATTTGTAGTCCCTATTATATTTCTCACCACTGCTAAGACGTCACGTGTCACACGGACCTAAATTACCTATCAAAAACTTTACACCAGTGGTACGCACACACATACTATAACATTTATGCTTGTGTGTGTAGTAGCAAGAGAAAAATCAACAAATTTGCTCAAGCAACAGAATTTTATAGTGTACGTGAGTCGACTGCGCACAAGCAGCATTTTTTTGCCTATTCCCGCAGGAATAGGAATTACAAAAATGTCCATCACTGCTTTACACCTTTCATATAAAAACCCTGCCACTTTTGTAAGGAAATGTCTTAACCCCGGATACATCACTAATGATATGTCACAGGACCGGTCCCTTAGGAACACAACCCGTGTCAATTTAATAGTGACATGTCACAGAACACATTACAGGTGAACTATATTGTTACACATCACAAAACTACCTCCTTGTGACCTACCACATACTTCACACCTTTCACATACAAAATCTTTTTTAACTTTGTTAACAACGTGCCAAAAAGTACACTATTTTTCGACTTATTAGCAATAATGTCCAACAACTTTAGTATTATACTCAGGCGTGCGGACATAGCACCCAAGGTCACATCGCCCAAACTTGTAATTGTTAGATCGTCCAAGCTGCGGTTCATTCGACCTTTAAAATATTTTGAGTAGGTTTATATTAAAACAATTTTTATTTTTTTTTATAAAAATTAATCAGAATTTGGCCACATATAAGGTTTTACACTCGCAAATAGTACAATTTTCGTCTTCTAATTCACAATGTGAGTAAAGTCCAATATCTTCGCTTATGGAAGACTCTTCCACTTTGGGTCAAGCCGCTGCAGCAGGGGGAAAGAAGAGGAAGAAGAGAAAGACTAAAAAATCGGACTCCACTTCCTCCTCCTTTTCCCTGCTGACCACGCCAGCTGCATCAAACGGGAACCCAGCTGAAAAGGACAAGGTGCCTTCACGAAAGGAAAGTACACCTTTGAAAGGTGTACAGACCAAGACTGGTGAAACTGAGTTCAAACAGGCTGGGAACTCTACAGTGGGTGGGAGGAAGGGTAATAGTAAGAGAAAGGATACAAATCTGGACTCGAGCTCTTCTTCTTCATCCCGTCCTCGGTTGAATGATGGACCTGTCAGAATTGACATGACTGGCTGCCCTTCACAGGGCGCCCCCGGTGCAAATCAGGCAGGTTCAACATCAACCAAAACTACGCAGCTATTGCAACAAGCAGGACCCCAAAGCTACTCTAATGTAGTAAATAGGGAATTGAAGGTAGCAATAGTTGCTTTAAATAAGCGGGATCCATTGTCTCAGAGGCAAACGGATCATATTAGTGGTCACATTTGGAAAGCCATGGGTTCACTAACATGTAAACCCAATTTTGAGGGAATGAGGGTGGAAGAGGGAATGATTAAGATTCACTGTTCCAACCAACTTTCCCTCGAATGGCTTACCAAAACTGTGGCCACTATACCAAGCTGTGAAGATTGCACATTTACAATCGTAAATTGTGGCAGCCTACGCAGGCTAGTGCGAGCAGCGACTTGGATTCCTGGTAATCCCAAGATCCATGAAGTGCTCGCACGTTTACGTATGCAGAACGAGGGACTTGAAACCGGAAATTGGAGGGTCTGGTCCTACAAACGGGAGGAGGGTCATCCTGACTCACTTCTTGTTGTAGGAGTGGACCTACAATCTCTGGAGGTCCTCCGTTCAACATACGGAATGCGTCCTTATCTTAACCTCGGACGGATTTATTTCCGTATCCGTGGCAATGATAAGGATTAGGGGTAATATAAATGTTTTTCAATGTCTCACATGACAACGAAGTTCGACATTTCTTTCACCCAAATAAACTTGCAACACAGCAAAGCGGCTTCTGCTCTTTTATGCAGTAGTTATGCTAAGTTGCATACAGATCCACAAATAATCTTAATACAAGAACCATGGGCAGTCAAGGGACGAGTTTGTGGTTTAAGTATGATTAGATGGGGATCAATCCTGTATGACACAGGATCACTGCGGCCACGGGCCTGTATGGTTGTCCCTAGGACTATCGAGAGCTCGGTGTTGAGGCAATTTTGTTGCCAAGACGTCGTTGCAATTAGTGTGCGATTTCGTATAGAGGGTAAAGTGGTAGAGACTATTGTTGTATCTGCCTATCTGCCCTATGATTCTATTTATCCCCCGCCTTCTGAGGAGTTAATTAGAGTCATACGATACGCGGAGGCCAACAACTTTGGGTTGATTATTGGATGCGATGCCAATTCTCAGCATATCATCTGGGGTAGCACAAAGTGCAATTCTAGAGGTAACAAATTGTTGGACTTCATCTTGTCTTCAAATCTGGTGATTCAAAATGTTGGAAATTCTCCAACGTTTGTCACTCAACGAAGACAACAGGTCATTGATCTTACCTTATCTAACAATAAGGCGAGTACAATGATAAGGGATTGGCGTGTTCTGGATATGGTATCCTTGTCGGACCACCGCTACATCGAGTTTAGGCTTGGGATTGATAAACCAACAATCCCACACACAAAAAATTATTGAGGAAAACATTTCAATTAAAAATTTTAAAAAGTTCAATTTTGTTTTTAATCATTTTTTTAATTGATGCAATTAAATTTTTTGATTGATTTTAAAATTTTTTGTGAATACTGTCGACAACATATAAAAACAAAAAAATCGTCAAACATATTTTACGTTTATTTTTAATTTTTGCTCAAATATTCTTAAAACGTAATTCTAGGACTCAAAATACATAAAGCGAGTGACAAAATTTGTTTACAACAAAAAAATAAAAGATAAAAGTAGTGTAATATTACTTTATTTATTAAATTTTTTAAACGTTTTTATTAAAGTCAAATCACGATTTTTTTTAGTCGCATGTAAACACCACTGACGCTTGTTGAAATTAACACAAGCACAAGATAAAAAAGATTAAAAAAATAATAAAAATACAAAGAAAATAGTGAATTTTGTGACATTCTTACATTCCGGTAAAAACTTTTATTACCAAGTAATGAGGATTTCGCTTTAAAATAGATGGTGGTAGATAGTTACACATTTAGTAAGCTACCAGCCCTAAAGTGACTTGTTACCCACTCGCTTACAAAAATGCCACCAAACACAAAAGATCCAACGTGGAAATGTCAATGGAACCAATGTTTACGTTTGTATCTATCCCTACAAATGTTGGATTAAAAAATTCCAATAAGGACCGCAAAGATATCTTCGAACGTGGAAGAGAGGGACGGTTGGCTGCTTAGTGTGAAGACAATAGCAAATATACCGAAAAGGCTCCTGCTCAGTTCATGGAAACCGCATTAAGACACCATTTAAGTTCAGTCTATATACAGTTGTTTCTTCTATAAGCGTGAGTTTGGTTTTAATGAGAATACTGTCTGTGATGGCTGCTTGCCTTTTAGCTGGCTTTTATATAATTTAAACAATTAATTGAAGAGGCTAACTTATTGTGTCAAAGTTTCGAGTTCAGTGCCATTTAATTTTATATGTTCTGATTTTATTTTGTTAATAATAAACAATTAATTGCTATTTTTATCCATATTTGTTTTTATTTAGAAAGTGGGACATTTTTAAGCTATAAATTTTATTATTTTATGTAATTGATACAATCATTTTTTTAATTATTTTTTTGGAAATTTTCAATCACTTTTTTTAATTGAATATAAATGCAATTTTTCCTTATTAAACTTTTACAAATTTTAGTAATTCATACTATCATTTTCGTGATAGGTGCAAAATCAATTAAAATAGTAATTGATATCATCATTTTAGTGATTGAAACTCATTTTCATTTTTTTGTGTGCACAGGGCCGAAACCCTCGAAAAGCGGATTGGAAAAGATTTGAGGAACTACTACATCAAAGATTACGTCCCATCCCAATTCCTAGTTGTATAGGGTCGGTTGAAGTGGAGTCTGAGAAATTGGGTAAAACTTTAACTGACTGCTATGAGACTGTTTGTCCGTTAAGGAAAAGCAGACCAGGTAACTCTGTCCCATGGTGGAACGTGGAACTTGGTAAGCTGAGAAAAAGTTCAAGAAAGCTTCTGAATAGAGCCTTAAAATCTCGAAAGGATGCTGACTGGAACAATTACCACCTCATGCAAAAGGAATATAAGAAAAAAGTGCGGGAAGCCAAACTTGAGTCTTATAGGACTTTCTGTGAGGAGGTAAATGGTACGAGGGATACGGCAAGGCTCTGTAAAATCTTTCAAAAAGATAGTTCAGCGAAGCTTGATTCCCTCAGAAAGCCAGATGGTACCTACACAAAAAACCAACAGGAGGTCAATGATATTCTGTTATCTACTCACTTTCCAGGATGCAAAGTGACAACGATAAATACAGATATTATTGAGAGTCCTGTTGGTAATACTACTTGTAGGAACTGGTATATAGCATCTAGGGTAGTTTCTGAGGAATCGATCAGGTACGCCTTATCTTCCTTTGATAACTATAAATCCCCTGGACCAGATGGTATATATCCTATGATGTTGAAGAGTGGTGGAGATACCCTAGTGAAGGTTCTTAAAAATATCTTCAGAGCCAGCCTGACTTATGGGTATGTTCCATCATCCTGGTGCGATGTCAAGGTTGTTTTTATTCCCAAACCTGGGAAGGAGGACTACACCTTGCCAAAAAGTTTTAGACCAATCAGTTTATCATCCTTTCTACTGAAAAGTCTTGAGCGAATGGTTGAGAAATTCATTAGGTCAGTAGCATTAATCGAATGCCCCCTAAATAGTCAGCAACACGCGTATCAGAGTGGTAGATCTTGTGAGTCGGCACTTCACGATCTTGTGGTCAATATTGAGAAGGGCATTGACAAACAAGACTATACTCTGGGTGTTTTTGTTGATATTGAGGGCGCTTTTGATAATGCTACTTTCGATTCTATGAAAACTTCGGCTGAATTGCATGGCGTGGATCCAGTTCTAGTCAAGTGGATTCATTTTATGCTCTCCCGGAGATTGTAGCGATCCGTGGTTTCGCTCAGTGTAGATATTTTTATTTTAATAGTTTTTGGGAAGCTATGGCAACCCTTTTTGTCAAATGCAACTCTGTACAAACAAAATTTGGTTGCACTTTAATGTCAGTGAAGTTGGCCGCAGTTATTTTGCCTCGAAGCGGTTAACTTGGCATCACTTGAAAAGGAAAATGTCCGATCTCACTCCTTTTCCGGTTGATGGTCGAGTAACCAAGACGTCTTTAGTTGAAGCCGCAATAAAATCGTAAATTTTCAACAGCATCTCAACGTGTTGAGAAAGTAAACGTAAGTTAAAGTGAATCCAATGGGGAAAGTTAAAATATTTACTGGTTATTTCACCTTTAGGTCGCATCTATTATAAATTTTTAAATTTTGTCCACGGAAAAAGAAAAAGTACAGAACATCGAGACCATCAACCGCCATTTTAGGAGTCAACCTAAAAAAAAAAAAAAAACTTAAATTCGCCTTGGGAATAAACATCGTTGAACGGGGAAAACTTATTTATGCGTTCAGTAAATAAAATTAATAATTTTCGGCAACGCCATCAAATAGCCTTTTAAAAGCGCAAATTATTAAAAAAACACAGCCGCCATTATTAATTGACGTTAAAGGGAAATTTACAAAAGCGTACCCCAAATACACCTATAAAATTCAGCACCACCGGTTAGTAAGAAAAGATCGCCGGTAAACGTAAAGAAAAAAAATATAAAATTTCCATAAATAAAAAAAAAAAACCGCCACTAAAATTAATTTGACGGCGTTAATTTGGTCGAAGTAAAAAGTGTAAGAACTAAAAGAACGAATTTTGCCAACAAAAGAACAGCAGAAACTCTAATGCGCAACAGCAACAACAACAAGAACTAAAAGAACGAATTTTGCCAACTAAAGAACAGCAGAAACTCCAATGCGCAACAGCAACAACAACAAGAACTAAAAGAACGAATTTTTCCAACACAAGAACAGCAGCAACTTCAATTAATAACAGCAACAACAACAAGAACTAAAAGAACGAATTTTTCCAACACAAGAACAGCAGCAACTTCAATTAATAACAGCAACAACAACAAGAACTAAAAGAACGAATTTTCCCAACACAAGAACAGCAGCAACTTCAATTAATAACAGCAACAACAACAAGAACTAAAAGAACGAATTTTGCCAACGAAAGAACAGCAGCAGAGAGGTTGATTGTGCAGATAAGTAGAAACAGTAGAATTTGTGGTATTTAGATAAATTTCTAGTGCGGGTTATATATTTTGTTTCGAAAGAACCCCACTAAAAGAAAATTGTATGTCAGGGGTGGTTCTGAGAGTACAAAATATATTTGTGTATTAGGGAGGCACGTAATTAAGTTCATTTTTCTTTGTTATGGAAAATTATCGTTTAACGTGTAAAATCGATTCTTAAGGCATAAAATTTTTAAAATTTAACATTTGTATGGTTATAAAAATTATCGTTTAGCTTAAAATCGATTCTTAAGAAAGAAAATTTCAAAATTTAAGATTCGACAGTGACAAAATTTTTTGTTAATCGTTAGATAGTGTGAACGTTTTTATTCTCCATTTGGAGTACTGGTAAATTACGTAGTACAGTGGTTCAGACAGAAAAAAAAAAACACAAAATAAGTTCCGTTTGCCATAAAATTAATCGGCTGATTAAGTGATCGTTTCATGCGATATTACTCGTTTTTTTATTTTTACAAAATACAACGCAAAAGACGTTGTAGAAAATTTTTACACCTTTATTTTAAAAATAAAGTTTGATTTGACAAAATTATTTTAAAATAAATTTTTTATGCAAAAATTATTTTAAGATAAATTTTTTTGTGCAAATATATTTTAAATTATTTTAAAATAAATTTTTTATGCAAAAATTATTTTAAGATAATTTTTTTTGTGCAAAATTATTTAAAAAAAATAAATTTGTTGTGCAAATATATTTTAAATTAAATTTTTTTGTGCAAAATTATTTAAAAAATAAATTTTTTGTGCAAATATATTTTAAATTAAATTTCTTTGTGCAAAATTATTTAAAAAATAAATTTTTTTGTGCAAATATATTTTAAATTAAATTTTTTTGTGCAAAATTATTTAAAAATAAATTTTTTGTGCAAAATTATTTTAAAATAAATTTTTTCAAAATCATAAAACCACTTAACAAAAACCTGGACCTTTCATTTTAATATCTTTTTCGCTAAATATTGATTGATTACGCCATATGTTCATTCTCTGGATATTTATATTCGAATAATCGATCTCTAATTTTGACATAGATAAATTGTTGATTTCACTAATCATTTAATTATTCGTCCTTCCGATTTTTCTAAATTGAACACATATTTTGAATTTTGAAATTCTATCTTTTCGTCGCTTTAGACGAACTGTTCTTATTTTTAGAAATTATTTTTTTTTATATCCTAAAATTAACCATTTAAAATCACAAACAAATTCTAAGTTTGTTTATTCGATAATGGATAAATAAGCCGAAACGTATAATCGGTCGAATAAGCGAAATTAGGTAAATTTTGTTTGTTCTTTATAAATTTAAACCAATATTATAAAACTTTAGAAATTATCATCAACTTATTCTTATTCATATTGAACTTTGTAATTATACACCCTACGGGAAAATCATCGAAATTTTAGTTCCTTAAATGAGTGACCGATGTCACTATTTTACAAATCAGGCATTTTACCCAAACCATAGCGCTATTGTTAGGAAGATTTCGTCTGTGTTTTTTTATAAATATTAATGGAAATACCAATGGATTCATTGCAAATTTTATTATTTGCAGCGAACTAAGATTTCGACATTAGTTTATTAATTGCAATTATGGCTTATTTTTAGTTTTAAAATAATCCAGTTATTTCATTTTAAGGTTTCTTGTCCATCTAGTAAATCATATGATATCTCATAGTGTTAAAGTTACTTTAAGCTAAACTAAGAAATATCTGATGAATTTTTCGATTAATAAATTTTCTTGAATATGTTGAATATTGTAACAAAAATTTGATTTCGTTTTTATCTAAGCAACATGGCTGAATAAAAGAGCAGGGAATGTAAGTATTTGGTAGTGAAACGCAAATTAGGGGTAATCTATAAGATTTTGCAAACGTATTACCAAGGATAGTTATTGAAGAAGTAACTGTGGGAGGGAGCTCAGTAGACTATTATCAACTTGTCTACTACAGTTCGATACGAAATGACTTGAGGTCGAGGCCCTTTATTTTCAACATTTATTTTATTTCTTTTTAAGAATCAAGTTACACTGGTACAAAAATTTAGCTGCAACCGTTTCTAGTTTCCTACAAAGAACACCTCACCCAAGCCCGACGAGCCATAGCCGTGCCCAGATTGTCAAGTTGCCAGTGTGTAGGAACTAGGGGTGGCAACTCCCTTGCGGGGTTGAATCGTGACAGCTAATGGCGCCCAACGTGGGGCCCGACCAAAACATAGATCCATTAACAACAATTAGAAATTATTCAGAGTAATACAGTAATGTATAGGAAAAAGTTTGAGTCATGGTTGTCCGCAAATCGAAAGGGGGGAAAATGGAAATTTATAGATACACGTACGAACTATATATTAGCGTGAGTCATGAACCATTGATTAAGATCAATTTCATTTGCAACGCTTATATGTAAATCGTAATGGGAATGACTTCGTATGTCTTAGTGGTTTAAAACTTAAACACACTAATCGCGACGAATGCCAGTGACCATTAAAAAGGTTGACGGATAGTGTAAGTCCAAGATCGTAGCCAATATTCATTCTTGTTGCGACACTATACCGTGTTACTTAAGTGTTCTAGAAAATTTTAAGGACAAGTTGGATTCTTACTCTTTCTGAACTGAAATTTCTAACATTTCAAGTCGTTTTAAAACAGAAACTGTTTCATTTCGTTTCACATACCAAATACTTACCCAGCCAATTTATTCGTTCAGAGTTAAAGTTAACTTTCAAGTTTCAGATAACAACATTCAAAGCCAATTTAAGTCACCCAAATTTTTATTGGCCCAACAACTAAAAAAAAAAAAAAAGGTAAACTTTTTCAATTACCCTTTTTCCGTTCATTTTTTTTTATTTTTTTATTTTTTTTGTCATTAGTTTTGTTCATTTTAATTTCGATACTCATTATTTTTTTTGGTTTTGGATTTCATATCTTATTATTTTTTAGTTAATTGCTTTTTATTTTTTTTTATTTTTTTAGTTAGTTGTTTTATTTTTATTATTTTTCCGTAAAACTTTGCATTTTTATTTTTTTTAAAATTTATAATTTTTAGTAGTTATATTTTTATTTTTTTTGTTTACTATTAAATAATCTTGGCCTTTGCAAACTTGTAAGTTGATAATTTACTTGAAAGCAGGCAATTAAAAACTTTTTGATTCATATTTAACACATTTATAAAAAAACCATCCATACAAAACCATACACACAAAACCTTTGGCCTATGGAAAAATCATCCTTTTGAATTGTCAAAAAAAAAAAAAAAAAAAAAAACAACAACTATTTAAGAAAATCCAAATCTTAAAATAACTATTTTGTTATTTTGGAATATATCGCGGTCAGATTTCTTTGTGTGGTCATCATTGGGAAAAAATATATTTGATAGTTTTTCCTAAGAAATTTTATTTGTAATTTCAAATTGAAATTGAAGATCAAACGTGAGTACCTTTAAAAAAAGAAAAAAATTTTTTTTCATACTTAAACTTTGAATTTAATTGGAAAAAGATTAAAGATTTGGTAAATGAAATAATCTAGCAAAATCTAGCAAACAATAAGTGAAAAGATAACAACAACGTTTAACTGACATTACCGTACAAACAGAAAAAGGGGCATATCAGCTTAAAAATTTTAGCACAATCAACTTACATTGATTGGGGAAAAAAAAACAATTAGTGAACATAATTTTTTCGTTTTCAGAGGAAACATTTTTCTTTTGAATAATAATCGATTCGTGATTCTTCTTATAGTCATATCGAGACTCAAACCGATGAACATATATATTTTTTTTGTCTTTGAATAGAAGTTTATGGTTATACCTAAACTATAGTTAGTCACCTCCTGCAAGAGTAGTTGAGCAGTGGTGCAATTTTTTTATATACTTTTGGAAACTCCGTGATGCAAGCGGAAAGGGCGTGAATATTTGAAGTAATCAATTCAACGCATTCGAAGATTTTAGATATTCAGCTCTCATTTTTTTGTACATTTTTTTTTGAAAAAAAAATTTAAACTTTTCTTTAAACTTTCTGGTACTTGATCGTAATCGGTTTAGACATCTGAAACCGAAGTAGATTTTTGAATTAGGTTCGATTTTTTTTATGGTAGAACTCCGAAGCGGGAGAAAGACAAACTCAAACATGGGTCCACCGACAACAACGCCACCTACCGGAATTACCCAAACTGACCCAACGAACACTAGTACAAGTCAATTAGCTCAAGACCTAGATATACAACCAGGTTCTTCAAGTAGGACACCCATGGCTTCTACAGCTAACGCCGCGATAAATACGACTCTTACGGGAAATAATTCAGAGTTAGATCAGGAAGAGCTGGAAGGATTTGCGAGCGGGGGAGCGAACTCATCCCAAGACAGCACAATACCGTCACCGAACTATAGCAGCTTAACTGCAAGGGAGGTTGTGCATGACTTCCGACAGAACCAGGGTATCCGATCACAAGGACGGACTAATCGGGTAGAAGATCAACGTCGTGATGAAGAGGAAAGAGCTCTTGAAGGTCTAAGGCAAGTTGAAGTACATCGTGCTGTTGACGACAGGCTTAATGAACTACTTCCAAGGTTGGTTAGGGCAACCATTAGTGAACTTTCTCAGCAAAACAACAACCGGGGAAATATTGAAAGGAATCAAGCTCAGCAGGATGTGAGATTGCCAAACTTGCGACAGCCGCCACCTTTGCAAAGGACAGCGGGTAGGCATCAATGGGATTTTCCACCACCACCACCACCAAGGAATATTCAGCCAACGTTAAACAATCAACGACTAAATCGAAGCTTACAGCAGCCAAGGAGTGCACATCCATTGGATTTTCCACCACCAATTCAGTCCAATCAGCAGCTGCCGCAGAATAATCCACAACCTACGTTCAATGTTCATCAGCCGAGGATTTTAAATCAAGGGGATATACCACCACAACCAAGGAACAGTCGACAACCAAACTGGTATCAACAACAGCCTTTGTTTGATAACCAACAACAAAATTACCCTCAACTTTCAGCGTACAATTATCTACCACCCGTTCAGCCATATGTTGAAGCTAGGCCATATTATCATCCAGTCGAGCCGCATAAGAGATTAGATAGGTGGGGGATAAAGTTCGCGGGAACTAAAGATTCTTATAGCGTAGAAGATTTCGTGTTTCGTGTAGAGACGATGCAATTGGACTTTCGATGTTCTTGGGAAGAGGTGCTAAGAGCTTTTCACCTACTTTTAGATGGGGCAGCATTAGAATGGTTCTGGAATTATAGAAGATTAAACAATATAACTACGTGGCCAGAACTGAAAGCAGCGTTAGTAGCCCAATTCCAGCGACATTACAGTGACTTCGAAATACAGAGAAAAATTCTCGCTAGACGTCAACAAGCAAAAGAATCTTTTGACGATTTCTATAATGCAATAGTAAAATTACGCAATCAGCTACGTCGCCCTATGAGTGAATACGATTTAGTCAGCATTATGAAAGATAATCTGGAACCATCGTTGGCCAGATTGTTATTTTCATCAGGAGCGCTTGGGTTGGCCGAATTTTGCCGAGAAGCTCGCATGGCTGAAAATCTTCTGAACAGTCATCGAGAGAGGCAACTCAATAGCCGTTATCCAGTACGTCAGGTAAATGCCTTTGAACCATTGCTACCGACACCTGTAGAGGAAAATTTGCCGGAGATTGACGCACTTGCAGCTGGTAGACCTTTGAGCTGTTGGAACTGTAAAGCTGAAGACCATACATTTTTAGATTGTCCCGTAGAACAAAGAAGACTTTTTTGTTATAGATGTGGACGCGAGAATACAGTAACACCCCGATGCCCTACGTGTCAGGGAAACCAAAATCCGAACGGACCTCGTGCTGGAGTGGACGCCCGTTCGAGAAATCAACAGAACCCGAACAACCAGCAACCTCGACAGTAAATGATGCTAAAGACTCTTTTAAAACTTTACCATCAGAACCTGCCAAGGATTCAACTACAGAAAAAAATCCCAACTTTTCAAATAATTTAAATTTATCAACTCAAAATTTCAAGATTTTAACTAGAGATCAGCTAAGACAACCAGAAGCTGAACAACTTTTCGAGATTCCTCTGCGAAAACCGTTGCACGTCAGACTAAAGGAATACAACGAAGCACGAGAAAAGATTTTTGGAGAACCAACAAAGCGAATTCAAAAGACAAGGCAAAGATTTAAGCGCAGACAGGAGGTACGCATGGAGATACTAGCAAGCAGCTTACATGAAGGACCAGATTCCAGGGTATACACTACCATTGAAATCAATGGAACCCCTATTCAGGGATTATTGGATAGTGGAGCAACTGTGTCTTGTTTAGGAGCAGATTGTTTAGATTTTGTGGAGCAGGCCAAACTTATTGTCCATCCTTTCAAATCATCAATTCGTACAGCAGATGGTCACCTGAATAGTATTGTAGGTCGAGTTAGGTCTCTTATCAAATTCAACAATATTTCCAAATATATAGATTTTTTCTTAGTACCAACGTTGAAACTCAATCTTTTCCTTGGCGTAGACTTCATGAAAGCCTTTAATTTAATTCGGTTTAATATTTGTGGGTTATCTACGAATGAAGTAGCGTTAGATGAGGAATTCGAGAAAAATTTTCCTAGAATACATGACCTTAGTATCGTAGAAAGAAAGACTTTAGAAAACACCATAGATTTATTTCCATGTTTCACCAGGAAAGGTTTAGGCAAAACGCAATTAGAAGAGCATGCGATTGACACAGAAGATGCAGTACCAATAAAAGAACGGCACTATCCAGTTTCGCCAGCGGTTCAGAAACTGATGTATGCGGAATTGGATAGAATGCTTTCACTTGGCGTCATTGAGCCGAGCGAAAGTCCGTGGAATAGCAGAGTGACTTTTGTGCAGAAGGGAGAGAAGGTGCGTATTTGTTTGGACGCTCGCCGACTCAATGACGTCACAGTGAAGGACGCCTATCCTCTTCCGCATATAGAGGGACTTCTGAGCCGCCTGGGTGATACGCATTTTATATCCAGTATTGATTTGAAAGACGCATTTTGGCAGATACCGCTAGCTATCTCCAGTAGGGAAAAAACCGCGTTCACGGTACCTGGAAGGCCTTTGTACCAGTTTACCGTCATGCCTTTTGGGTTGTGCAACGCAGCCCAAAGGTTATGTCGGTTAATGGACAAAGTCATTCCAGCCCGCCTTCGCGAAAGGGTTTTTGTCTACTTGGATGATTTGCTAGTGGTGTCTTCAAATTTCGCTGAGCACATTGAGCTTTTAAAAGAAGTTGCAGGATGCCTGGATAGTGCGAATCTTACCATCAATGTTTCAAAGTCAAAATTTTGCTGTAAGGAACTTAAATATCTCGGATATGTCGTTGGTGAAGGTAAAGTTAGGCCTGATCCGGAGAAGATACAGGCGATTGCCAATTTCAAGTATCCGACAACACCAAAGCAAGTAAGAAGCTTCATGGGCACCACAGGGTGGTACCGAAGATTCATCAACGATTATGCGACAATTACGGCACCGATTTGTGACACATTGAAAAAGGGAAAAAAATTTGAATTTACAGAAGAAGCTAAGGTTGCGTTTGAAAAATTAAAAATTTGTTTGAGTTCTAGTCCGGTTTTGACCCACCCCGATTTCGCTAGAAAATTTTTCGTTCAATGCGATGCATCCGATGTTGGAATAGGCGCGGTCTTGTTTCAGGAGGATGATAGTGGGGGTGAACACCCTATAGCCTATTTTTCGAAAAAGCTCACATCGGCACAGAAAAATTACTCGGTGACCGAGCGAGAGTGTCTCGCCGTAGTGGCAGCAATCAAACGATTCCGTCCCTATATTGAGCTAATGCAATTCGTAGTAATCACAGACCACTCAAGCCTTAAGTGGCTTATGTCACAGCGTGACTTAAGCGGAAGACTTGCGCGGTGGAGCCTTCAGCTTCAAGCGTTTACTTTTGAGATCAAACATCGGAAAGGTTCTCAAAATGTCGTACCCGACGCTTTGTCGAGATACGCGATTGATTCTATTGAAGTTGAAGTGAATTCGTTAATTGATTTAGATTCGAAAGAATTTCAATCTGACGATTATAAAGAATTAATCAAAACGATTAATGAGGAAAAGTCGAGTTTACCAGATATCAAGGTTGTAGAGAACTTCGCTTATAAGAGAACTAGTTTTTATAATGGGGATACGTTACATGAAGAGCATGCGTGGAAGCTTTGGGTTCCAGCGTCACTGACGGAACAGGTGATCGAAAACGCTCACAAACCACCGAAAACCGCCCACGGTGGGATCGCGAAAACTATTAGGCGTATTCGCGAATATTTGTACTGGCCTCATTTAAATATTCAGGTTCGAGATTTCATTAATAGATGCGATACGTGTAAGGAGTGCAAACCGTCCAATATGATTCTAAGGCCTCCTATGGGAAAGGAAACTGACGCGACAAAACCGTTCCAAAGAATTTTTATCGATTTTCTTGGCCCGTATGTTAGATCGAAGCGGGGAAATAGTTACATTTTTATTGTTTTGGATTATTGCACCAAATTCGTATTGTTAAAAGCCATGGCAAAGGCAAACTCTAAAAACGTAATCGACTTTCTAATCAAAGAAGTTTTCTATAAGTTCGGATGTCCAGAAACGCTCGTTTCCGACAACGGTTCGCAGTTTGTCGGTAAAGATTTTGCAGAATTAATGAACAACTTCGGTATAGAACATTTTAAAACGGGAGTATATGCACCTCAAGCGAATGCGTCGGAAAGGGTGAATCAGTCGGTGTTAGCGGCAATTCGTTCATATTTAGACGAAAATCACAGCGAATGGGATTTGCACTTATGCGAAATAGAATGTGCATTGCGATCAGCGGTACATTCAGCGATTGGGATGACCCCGTATTTCGCGTTGTTCGGCACCAACATGATAACGCATGCGTCCACGTATAAGCTCGCCCGAAAGTTAAACTTAGTTGACGATCCGGAGAATCGATTCGAAAATCGTCATGAATTTTTAGAAATTGTTCGCGATAACATCCGAAAGAATCTACACAATAGTCACGAAACTAACGCTAAGCGATACAACCAACGATGCCGCGTTACCAAATTCAAAATAGGGCAAGAAGTTTTTCGAAGAAATTTCCAACTATCAGATTTCTCTAAGCAGGTTTCGGCTAAACTATGCAATAAATTCGTAAAGTGTAGGATTGCCAGGGTAGTTGGTAATAGTTTATATGAAGTGGAAAACTTACAAGGGAAGGTTGTGGGAGTTTTTCACGCCAAAGATTTGAAAGCATAAAGGAACTTCAGAGTTACCCTTTATCATATTAGCAAACTGCGTTTGCTAATATGATAAATTAAACACCACTACGTAAGGGGGTGTGTAGCGATCCGTGGTTTCGCTCAGTGTAGATATTTTTATTTTAATAGTTTTTGGGAAGCTATGGCAACCCTTTTTGTCAAATGCAACTCTGTACAAACAAAATTTGGTTGCACTTTAATGTCAGTGAAGTTGGCCGCAGTTATTTTGCCTCGAAGCGGTTAACTTGGCATCACTTGAAAAGGAAAATGTCCGATCTCACTCCTTTTCCGGTTGATGGTCGAGTAACCAAGACGTCTTTAGTTGAAGCCGCAATAAAATCGTAAATTTTCAACAGCATCTCAACGTGTTGAGAAAGTAAACGTAAGTTAAAGTGAATCCAATGGGGAAAGTTAAAATATTTACTGGTTATTTCACCTTTAGGTCGCATCTATTATAAATTTTTAAATTTTGTCCACGGAAAAAGAAAAAGTACAGAACATCGAGACCATCAACCGCCATTTTAGGAGTCAACCTAAAAAAAAAAAAAAAACTTAAATTCGCCTTGGGAATAAACATCGTTGAACGGGGAAAACTTATTTATGCGTTCAGTAAATAAAATTAATAATTTTCGGCAACGCCATCAAATAGCCTTTTAAAAGCGCAAATTATTAAAAAAACACAGCCGCCATTATTAATTGACGTTAAAGGGAAATTTACAAAAGCGTACCCCAAATACACCTATAAAATTCAGCACCACCGGTTAGTAAGAAAAGATCGCCGGTAAACGTAAAGAAAAAAAATATAAAATTTCCATAAATAAAAAAAAAAAACCGCCACTAAAATTAATTTGACGGCGTTAATTTGGTCGAAGTAAAAAGTGTAAGAACTAAAAGAACGAATTTTGCCAACAAAAGAACAGCAGAAACTCTAATGCGCAACAGCAACAACAACAAGAACTAAAAGAACGAATTTTGCCAACTAAAGAACAGCAGAAACTCCAATGCGCAACAGCAACAACAACAAGAACTAAAAGAACGAATTTTTCCAACACAAGAACAGCAGCAACTTCAATTAATAACAGCAACAACAACAAGAACTAAAAGAACGAATTTTTCCAACACAAGAACAGCAGCAACTTCAATTAATAACAGCAACAACAACAAGAACTAAAAGAACGAATTTTCCCAACACAAGAACAGCAGCAACTTCAATTAATAACAGCAACAACAACAAGAACTAAAAGAACGAATTTTGCCAACGAAAGAACAGCAGCAGAGAGGTTGATTGTGCAGATAAGTAGAAACAGTAGAATTTGTGGTATTTAGATAAATTTCTAGTGCGGGTTATATATTTTGTTTCGAAAGAACCCCACTAAAAGAAAATTGTATGTCAGGGGTGGTTCTGAGAGTACAAAATATATTTGTGTATTAGGGAGGCACGTAATTAAGTTCATTTTTCTTTGTTATGGAAAATTATCGTTTAACGTGTAAAATCGATTCTTAAGGCATAAAATTTTTAAAATTTAACATTTGTATGGTTATAAAAATTATCGTTTAGCTTAAAATCGATTCTTAAGAAAGAAAATTTCAAAATTTAAGATTCGACAGTGACAAAATTTTTTGTTAATCGTTAGATAGTGTGAACGTTTTTATTCTCCATTTGGAGTACTGGTAAATTACGTAGTACAGTGGTTCAGACAGAAAAAAAAAAACACAAAATAAGTTCCGTTTGCCATAAAATTAATCGGCTGATTAAGTGATCGTTTCATGCGATATTACTCGTTTTTTTATTTTTACAAAATACAACGCAAAAGACGTTGTAGAAAATTTTTACACCTTTATTTTAAAAATAAAGTTTGATTTGACAAAATTATTTTAAAATAAATTTTTTATGCAAAAATTATTTTAAGATAAATTTTTTTGTGCAAATATATTTTAAATTATTTTAAAATAAATTTTTTATGCAAAAATTATTTTAAGATAATTTTTTTTGTGCAAAATTATTTAAAAAAAATAAATTTGTTGTGCAAATATATTTTAAATTAAATTTTTTTGTGCAAAATTATTTAAAAAATAAATTTTTTGTGCAAATATATTTTAAATTAAATTTCTTTGTGCAAAATTATTTAAAAAATAAATTTTTTTGTGCAAATATATTTTAAATTAAATTTTTTTGTGCAAAATTATTTAAAAATAAATTTTTTGTGCAAAATTATTTTAAAATAAATTTTTTCAAAATCATAAAACCACTTAACAAAAACCTGGACCTTTCATTTTAATATCTTTTTCGCTAAATATTGATTGATTACGCCATATGTTCATTCTCTGGATATTTATATTCGAATAATCGATCTCTAATTTTGACATAGATAAATTGTTGATTTCACTAATCATTTAATTATTCGTCCTTCCGATTTTTCTAAATTGAACACATATTTTGAATTTTGAAATTCTATCTTTTCGTCGCTTTAGACGAACTGTTCTTATTTTTAGAAATTATTTTTTTTTATATCCTAAAATTAACCATTTAAAATCACAAACAAATTCTAAGTTTGTTTATTCGATAATGGATAAATAAGCCGAAACGTATAATCGGTCGAATAAGCGAAATTAGGTAAATTTTGTTTGTTCTTTATAAATTTAAACCAATATTATAAAACTTTAGAAATTATCATCAACTTATTCTTATTCATATTGAACTTTGTAATTATACACCCTACGGGAAAATCATCGAAATTTTAGTTCCTTAAATGAGTGACCGATGTCACTATTTTACAAATCAGGCATTTTACCCAAACCATAGCGCTATTGTTAGGAAGATTTCGTCTGTGTTTTTTTATAAATATTAATGGAAATACCAATGGATTCATTGCAAATTTTATTATTTGCAGCGAACTAAGATTTCGACATTAGTTTATTAATTGCAATTATGGCTTATTTTTAGTTTTAAAATAATCCAGTTATTTCATTTTAAGGTTTCTTGTCCATCTAGTAAATCATATGATATCTCATAGTGTTAAAGTTACTTTAAGCTAAACTAAGAAATATCTGATGAATTTTTCGATTAATAAATTTTCTTGAATATGTTGAATATTGTAACAAAAATTTGATTTCGTTTTTATCTAAGCAACATGGCTGAATAAAAGAGCAGGGAATGTAAGTATTTGGTAGTGAAACGCAAATTAGGGGTAATCTATAAGATTTTGCAAACGTATTACCAAGGATAGTTATTGAAGAAGTAACTGTGGGAGGGAGCTCAGTAGACTATTATCAACTTGTCTACTACAGTTCGATACGAAATGACTTGAGGTCGAGGCCCTTTATTTTCAACATTTATTTTATTTCTTTTTAAGAATCAAGTTACACTGGTACAAAAATTTAGCTGCAACCGTTTCTAGTTTCCTACAAAGAACACCTCACCCAAGCCCGACGAGCCATAGCCGTGCCCAGATTGTCAAGTTGCCAGTGTGTAGGAACTAGGGGTGGCAACTCCCTTGCGGGGTTGAATCGTGACAAGATTGTTGACGGCTGAAGATGAGTGGGGCACAAAAGTAACGGTTGAGGTTAGTAGAGGTTGCCCTCAAGGGGGTGTTCTCTCTCCTTTGCTGTGGTGTTTTGTGGTAAACTCACTCTTGGTTGAAATACAAGCTCTAGGTGTACACATTAGGGTGGCTCGTTTTTGGGCTTTTCTCTCTGATCAAATTCTAATACCCGCCAAAAGTGTCGGTCCCCTAAGGGTAACTCACATGCAAAATATCACTTCGATCGGAGTTTATCTTCTGTCTCCACTTTGAGCCTCAAAATTGGGGTTTTTGCAAAAAAGGACTTTTTAAAAAAAATAAAAAAAAAGTTTAAGTTTTTTTATTAAAATAATTAAAAAAAATTTTTGGCATAATATTTGATCGTAAATACTTAAATATAAAATTTAAAGATTTTACGGTATCATTAACCCGTTCAAACTTGATACCAAAAAAATGGCATGATTTTGGGGGCGTTCTCAAAACACCTTTTTTCAAAATTTGAAAATTTTATTAAAAAAAAATTTTAAATATACCATTTTTTCTTTTTGAATTCATTAAAAACACCTTGGAGAAGAAAAATGTGAAATATGGCGGATATTCGTCGAGCCACTTTTTAGGAATCGCGGGGGAAAGTTAGCGGATTTCAAGGAAATGTTTGTTTTATCAATAATTTGGATTAATAAAATCGTATAAATTAAATTTTTGGGAAAATTAACTGTTTTTTGGTGTCGTGGCATTCTATTAGATAACTTTAAGTCTGTCATGAAATCTTACCAATCTAGGACGTCTTTAACCCACATTGGATGGGGGTCAAAAATGACCCCCGTAGGAAATTTTAATTTTAGAGCTTAAATTTTGTGCTATTAACAAGTATAAAACGGCTTTTGTGTTTTTTACCATAACTATTATTTCGTATTAATATATTATCTTTAAAAAAATCGTTAACCCTTCTTGGTAGGGGGTCAAAAATGACCCATTCAATAAAAAGTATATATTTTTTATAGAAAATTGATTTGTGGCAGTCTATTAGATAACTTTAAATCAGCCCTAAAATTTCACCTGTTTAAGATATCTTTAACCCACATTGGCCAGGGGTCAAAAATGACCCCGGCAAAAACTTTTCGGCATAGTGCTTGAATTTTTTGATATCAACAAAATTTATATTTTTATTGAATGGGTCATTTTTGACCCCCTAGCAAGAAGGGTTAACGATTTTTTTAAAGATAATATATAAATACAAAATAATAGTTGGGGTAAAAAACACAAAAGCCGTTTTATACTTGTTTATAGCACAAAATTTAAGCTCTAAACTTCGAATTTCCTGCGGGGGTCATTTTTGACCCCCAGCCAATATGGGTTAAAGACGTCCTAGATCGGTAAAATTTCATGACAGACTTAAAGTTATCTAACAGAATGCCACGACACCAAAAAACAGTTAATTTGCCCAAAAATTAAATTTATACGATTTTATTAATCCAAATTATTGATAAAACCAACATTTCCTTGAAATCCGCTAACTTTCCCCCGCGATTCCTAAAAAGTGGCTCGACGAATATCCGCCATATTTCACATTTTTCTTCTCCAAGGTGTTTTTAATGAATTCAAAAAGAAAAAATGGTATATTTAAAATTTTTTTTAAATAAAATTTTCAAATTTTGAAAAAAGGTGTTTTGAGAACGCCCCCAAAATCATGCCATTTTTTTGGTATAAAGTTTGAACGGGTTAATGATACCGTAAAATCTTTAAATTTCATATTTAAGTATTTACGATCAAATATTATGCAAACAAATTTTTTTAACTATTTTAATAAGAAAACTTAAATTTTTTTTTTATTTTTTTTAAAAAGTCCTTTTTTGCAAAAATCCCAATTTTGAGGCTCAAAGTGGAGACAGAAGATAAACTCCGATCGGAGTGATATTTTGCACGTAAGTTACCCTTAGGGGACCGACACTTTTGGCGGGTATTAGAATTTGATCAGAGAAAAAAGCCCAAAAACGAGCCATCCTAGTACACATACAGGCATACGCTGACGATGTGTGCGCATTAGTATCCGGAAAGTCACTTAACTTGGTATGCAAGAAAATGCAGACCGTTATTGACTTGATGGACAACTGGTGCAATCGACATGGATTGTCTGTCAATCCAAATAAGACAACACTCGTGTTGTTCACGCGAAGAACCAAACATAAGGGTCTTCAGCTTCCTACGTTGAAGGGCATAACTCTTCAACTGTCCACAGAAGTTAAGTATTTAGGGGTTACCCTAGATAGTAAACTAATGTGGACAAAACATGTTGAACAAAAAGTTTCACGGGCACTTCGGATTTTCTGGCAGTGTCGACGAGCTTTTGGAAAGACATGGGGTCTAAGACCTGCTAATGTACATTGGATGTACATAGCTGTAATTAGACCTATTGTGACGTATGCGGCGGTAGTCTGGTGGCCGAGAACGATGGTGAAGACTATTCGATCCAAGCTAAACGGACTACAAAGAGCGGCTGCCTTGGGAATTACTGGTGCCATGAGCACCACCCCAGGCGCAGCTCTGGACGCTATGTTGGATATGCTTCCCTTGGACTTACATATTCAAGGGGAAGCCATGAAATCTTTGTGCAGGCTCCGCAAAAGCGGAACATGGCATGGGGAGTACAATGTGGGACATGGTCGTCTGTTCAATAGGCTATCGGAACTTTGTCCGATGTTTTCTATGCCTTTGGACAGTACAACCTCTTGCATCGAGTTTGGTAGGAAGTTTACTGTAATATTTCCGAGTAGGAAAGACTGGGGAAACCCAGCAGACCTACTGGAAAATTACACGGATACTTTCTACACGGATGGATCCAGTAACTTAAATGGCTCTGGGTCTGGCTGGTATTTGGACGATGCGACCAAATGCTATATTGCTATGGGAAAAATGGCTACAGTATTTCAGACTGAAATATTTGCTATTTTGGACGTAGCGACCTGGATAATTGGGAACGGATGGATTAATAGGAGAATCAGTATTTGCAGTGACAGCCAGGCTGCGCTCATTGCACTTGAATCTCCAGTCACTTCATCCAAAATTGTCCAGGAATGTAGACGCAGACTCAATGAGGTCTCATGTGGGAATAGCGTCAGTCTTCTGTGGGTTCCGGGTCATAGGGGAATACGGGGAAACGAGATTGCCGACTCTTTGGCAAATCTTGGCTCTGATACAATTCCTTACAATCCGGAACCTCAAATTGGTATTGGCTTGACATGGCTGATGCGTTGGATCAACTCTCATATGAAAGAAACTTTCATGGAAAGATGGTCAAATGAGTTGGCATGCAAGAATACCAAACGTTTTGTGATTAAGCCAGACAGGAAAGTGGCTAACTATCTACTCAGCCTCAGTAGAATAGACTGTCGCAGACTTACTGGCTTAATTACGGGACACAATGCCTGTGCTCGTCATATGACGAGATTAGGTGTCTTATCAGACCCATTATGCGTGGCTTGTCTTGAGGATGATGACACAACTGAACATTACGTCTGTTGTTGTCCAGCGTTCTCAAGGGCTAGACTGCGGATATTGGGTTCTGATATTCTGTCTATGGACACGGTCCATGGACTTCCCTTGTCTGATTTTCTCAAGTTTGTGAAAGCAACTGAGAAATTCTGAACAAGCACTTTTCTTTCTTTTTCTTCTCAACCTTTTATCACCTTTACTTAATCTTTCTTTTCAAGGTACGGTACAATGGACTATTTTAAGTCTGAGCGCCATGGACTTGCCTAGAAAAATTTACTTATTTTTAGGCTTGTACAACCCACCCTCAACTCAACTCAACTCAAAGTCCAATATGTATTAATATTTTAGTTTGATCATTAACGATTTCTCATTAAAATCCCTTTCCTAATTGTAGTGAGTATAGGGTTTTTTTTATTTGCTAAATAATCTTGACAATGGAATCTGACAAATTCCGAAACACGTGTCAATAAATCAATAAAATAAATTTAAAACAGAAAAATAATTTTCTTGAAAATGAGAATATCATCGTTTTAATTAGTAAAGGAAATAATGACCTCGAGCTAGAATAAACCTACTCAATTTTAAATATTTTAATGGTCGAATAAAACAATTTTTATTTATTTTTTTTTTATAAAAATTAATCAGAATATATAAAAAAGAGAACTTACTCACCATTTTTTCCTTCCATCATTAATCACAAACACACATTCAATTTTAAATTCCTTTTTTTTTACTTATGGATATATATTTTCAACAACTGGCATTATCTGCAAATTATTTAAGAAACAAAATTTACTATAAAAAAAAAAAATAATATAGAAACTGAACTTAAAATAAACAATTAGGGAAACTTAATTAAACCGGCAAAATATATGTAATATATTATAGAAATTATCTTAATTAAAATAATAGGAAACTAAAAATTGACTATTAAATAACATAATTATTCAAACACGACAAAGATAGATAATAAAAATGCATCAAATTTAAAACTGTTATAGATTGCTTCTTAATATCTGATTATGGCATGTTATTATTTTTAATATATTGACAATTATAATTATACACATAAAATACAATTTGTTCTATTTTAGCTTTTTTTCTTGTTGTAATATAATATACAATACAATTAAATGGTTTTTTGTTGATATTTTTTTTTATAGAATTTCTAAATTTAATAAAACTATAACAATATATGGAGGAAAATATCAATCAAAAAAACACGTAGGATTACAAGCATTTTTAATATATATATTTTTTTTTGTGTAAATTGGATATTTTTATAATAAATTCTTTTTCTTTAGGATTTCAATTAAAATGGTTTATTGTCTTGTCTTAAGTATTCTTTTTTTGGATAATCGATGTTTTAATGCAAAATATATTTTTTTATGGAGTTTAATTTAATTTTTTTTTAATATAACAACAAATACTTATTTAAATTGTTTATAACATTTTAAGAAAAACATTTAAACAATTAACTTGGCTTATGAACAACAATTTTGACTTTGAGCCAAAAAAGAAATGCTACAAAAATTTTTTGTTTACTTAAATGATAAAAAATAAAAAAAATAAAACAAACTAAAAGAGAGCGCATTTTAGCGTTTTAATAAACTTGTCTATATGATAGCGTTTTTTTCCGATGTACATTTAGGACGACATGTAATGGAAATGCATTAGTTTCCAGTTCAATTATTTCTTCCTTTGCATAATTTTTTTAATTTTCCTTTTTATTTGTGCCAAGTAAACCTTCAGCTACACCCAAAAAGTAAACCATTTGGGCAATACCAAACAATGGAGCGATTACAATCATACGACACAAACCACCCTTGAAGAATGCTGTGGGTCCTTCATATTTCATCGTTTTACTGAAAATATTTAATAAATTTTTTCAATATTTTATAAAATAAATATTAATCTAGACTTAATAAAATTGTTAAATTCAGCCCGGCCGAATTTATTAATACCCTCCACATTTTAAAAAAGATTATCACAAAAAGCTTTATTTAAAAAAGTTGGTAAAACAAACTAGTTTTAAGAAAAAAAAAAATTAAAAAAAAAAATCCGCGGAAAAACATTTTGGGGTAAAACAAGAGTGTTAAATTCGGCTGTGCCGAATCTTTTATACCCTCCAACATGCAAAAAAATAAAAAAAAATTGCAGGAGTGTTCTTTTTTTTTGAGGGGGGGGGGAGGGGGGTCAGTAGAGGGGGGGGGGCAAATTTCCTATCGAATATGTGTTAACAAGTTCATTCTTATTCTGTTTGCGCTAAAGAAATACAAGTTTATCAATATTTAAAAAAAAATATATTCCACGCCCATAAAAGGGGGCGGACCGAAAAAAACGACATTTTCTAATTCTTTGGGTGCAAATGCAGGACTTTGAACTTCATGTAGCATAAAAATGTTGCATTTGTTAAACAAAAACACAAAAAAATCATGTAAAAAAATGGAATTTTTCAGAGGTTGGTTTAGTTCTTCAAGGGGGAACTTTTTCCCCCTGGTCCGATTTTACTCATTTACGAACTTAACCTGCCTAGGAACATAGGATATATTCGTGCCAAATGTCGGGAGTCTAGCTCTTTTATTTTGGACTGCATCGTGTTAACTTCAGACGGACGGACATCGCTAGAATGTCTTAGAATCGATCACTGATCATAAATATATATACTTTATGGGATCCTAGACCGATATTTTGATGCGTTACACACGGAATGACAAAGTGAGTATACCCCCATACTGTAGTTGGAGGGTAAAAAAACGTTTGTACTAAATGCCTTTCGGTGTTCAATTTGGTTCGCATATGTCAACCAGCTGCCGAATTACAGCATTTTGTTCTTTTTAGGTTATGTCGAATGTACCAAACAATAGACTTTTGGACAAAACCAAAAATTCCGATTTTTACCAAGCCCCAAACAAAATTTAAAAAGTCCCAGACACATTTTTTGCGTTTTGTAGTAAAAAAATTTCATCAAAATTGACTTTAGAAAACGTTTTTCCATAAATTTTGAAAAATTTACCGAAAATTTTTATGTACAATTTTTTTGAGTTTTGGAATAACATTTGGGCTGCTAAAAAAAGACATGTCTAATTAATGTTTGTTCTAAACAACATATCAAAATTTCATTACGATCGGAGGGTGACAATATGTAGAAAGACTTCTCTTGTTAGTCTCAGGAGCCTCAAAGTTCCCTCTTGAAATTAGCATGTTTTCTACAGACGGACGGATTGCGATCTTCTTAAATTGATCGCATATTTAAACTCTCTCTATAAAAGTGGAGGGTATTTCGAGTTCAATAAAAAAGACTTACGTTATACAATCCATAACACCCTTAAATTCCTTTTCACCTTCAGCCTTTTTAATAGCCTGCAAACGGGTTTTAACAACATCGAAGGGATTAACAAATAAGGCAGCAAATGAACCAGCAGCCAAACCAGACAAGAAAGAGCACCTAAAAGATAAAAACAACAAAATATGTATAACAATACTGCAATATAAATATTTTTTGTTAGGTCCTACCAAAATACAGCTTCACCTGAACCATCATCACGTCTGGGACCCAAAGCATTAAGTGTAGCAAATAGCGGAAAGTATACCACAGAGAAGGTAACATCTCTTAAACCAGTAGCACCAATACCCTTGTACAAACCAAATATACCCTTCTCTTTTATCAGTTGTGATGCTATTTTTGTAGCCGAAGTTTTCTCTACCGTTTTACCGGCCAATTTAGCTTGTGCTGCAATACGTCCAGCATCTTGCATTTGAATTTTCAACAATTCCATAGGAGTTGTTACAATAATTTGGAATGCACCGGCTAAACCACCAGCAATCATTTGACTACTCACTGGTAATTTACCATCTTTGGTAGTAAGTTTATGACGGAAGTAATCATTGGCGGTAAGTTTAATTGCTTTTTCGGGTGTGATTAATAAAATATTAACACCCGAACCACGATACATGCCAAAGTAACCTTCGGCACGATATGTTTTGCGGAAGCAATCGAACCTTTATAAAAAAATGTATGTATTAAAAAAAGACTTTAAAGAAAATATGTAAAAAATTCAAAAACTTACATATTTTTGTACATTTTTTCGCCATTTGGACCGACTTGTTGATTTTGCAAACGGGTTTTAACTAAATCCAAAGGAAATACACAGGATACACCAATAACACCGGCTATACCACCATTTATAATTTTGGGAAGTAATCTAAAAACGATAAAACAAACCAACAGAGAATAAAGTTTAAGTTTTTTTTGCATAGAGGTAAGAGTGAAATAAGTCGAAAAATAGTGTATATCGTCACATAAAAAGCAAAACGACGTAACAACACTTTCTAAAAAAAATCTAGTTATTTATTAATGCATTTTATCAAAATACATGTCTCCACAAAATTTTTGTTCACTACGCACAGTGGTTCCAAGTCCAAATCTAGCTGGACAAAATTATTTTATCACCGTTTTATATGTTTTTGGGGTCGCTGAGTTCAAAAAACGTGTTTAAATTTTTCTAAGTCGATTACACTAATCGACAACTTTTTATTTTTTTTCTAATTTCAGTAATTCATTAATGACAAAAATGCTTTATATGCAGAACAGAAATATGAAATGCAAAAACTTATTTTTTGAAAGTTTTGTAATCTCTAAAAAAAAAAAAAAAATTTTGTCGAGAAGTGTAATTGAAAAAAAAAACAAGTGAGAGTGTTAAATTCGGCTATGCCGAATTTTTTATACCCTCCAAAATGTAAAAAAAAATAAAAAAACAGTGAGAGTGTCACATTCGGCTGTGCCGAATATTTTATACCCTCCAAAATGTAAAAAAACAATATAAAAAAAAATCCAGGGGCGTTTTTTTTTTTGGCGGGGGGGGGATGGGGGGTTTGGTAGGAGACGTTAGGGAGCACCTTTCCCTTGCGATTTCGAACTTCATCTGAGAGAAGAATGTTGCATTTGCTTAGCAAAAGTACAAAAAACCCTGCAAAAAATGCGATTTTTCTTAGGTTGGTTTAGTTCTCCAAGGGGGAACTTTTTTCCTCTTGGTCCGATTTTATCCATTTCCGAACTTAACCTGCCTAGGAATATAAGACATATTCTTGCCAAACTTCGGAAGTCTAGCATTTTTATTTTGGACTGTATCGTGTCCTCTACAGACGGACAGACGAACAGACGGACGGACATTTTTGAATTTAGTCGAAGTGTGTAATTGGCCGCGGTTTAATAGGAAACATCACATTTAATGCTTTATTTAAGCTAGGCATAATTATAATACTTAAAAGTTATCAAAAACTTACAAAAATTCGATACTTTATTCAGAAAAAAAATTTTAGGCGAAAATCTATTTTCATAAAAACTGTGATTAATTTCAAACCTGTAAAAACCTGCAAGAAATGTCTGCATGACAACGTTCAGTAATAAATTACCTATAAGTTGTATGTAGTAATTCGACATGATATGCCTGGATTCAGTTTTGACAAGCTGCGGAAGTTTCATAATTCCTCAAAAATATTGTTATTATTGACCATACTTTAAAGTACAAAAATTGTAAGAAGAAGATCGATAATAAATTTCTTATTAATGTCCAGAATAAGTATAAATCTGTAGCTTTCTTGTACATAAACCGTTTTGAAACCATTGATGTAACATGGATAATATGATGTTATTAGTTGAACACTTATATAAATATTTTTTTTTTTTTAAATATTGGATACCAAAAATGTTATTTCATTCGCATATTTAAGAAAGTTAAAGACCTAATTCCAAAAAATGGTTATTAGTTTGATCAGAACACACCCTTAGCTTACCCCCAGCACTATTTATTCCCAATTTTAAGGACAATAATTTTTGGACTTTTGTCCAGCTAGATTTTGATTTGGAACCAATGTGCTACGTTAAAAAAATACATGATTTACTATCGAAATTCGAAAATATAATATTTTGTACTTTCAAAAATTTTTTGGTTTTCCTATTTTTTAATTTGCTAGTTTTGATACACTTTATTACCCTAAAATATGGCGAACATTTCAGATCTATCCTATCTTAAATGACGGACATATAAACAAAATTCAAAAAATGTTTAATAACGATTTTCGCTTCTACTGTAAAAAAAGCAAAGTGTTGTTAAGTTTTTTTGCATTTTAGGTGACGATATTCTCAATATTGTAAATGTACAAAATATACTGTTTTAATGTCTTTAGTTCAATTTCAACTTGAAATTTTCAACCAAAACTTTTTCAGTATGGAGTTGCATTATTAGCTTTGTCCTTAACGAATGGTTATTTTTTTTTTGCACGAAATAAGGAGTGAGTCACTGTAAATATTCGAACATTTTGATAGCCACGTTAGTCAAACAAAAAAAAACATGTATACATTTAAAAACTAACAAAAGAATGTTATAGCTATTTTTTTAGATTAAATCAATTCGACAATTTCTTAAAATAAACAAATTTATACGCGTGCCTCAATTACTATGTAGTAATTCATTTTCTTTTTTATGGTAAATAAAATGTTTAGCGCCTAAATGAACTTGTCAATGAAAAAAAATTAGCTTTGTTTTGTGTCTCTCTTATTCAAGAATTTTTAAATCAACAAAATTATTTCGTATTTCAAGTGTAAATTATTTTATATGAAATTAGAAAGAAATAAATAATTTAATTAATTGATTTAATTACGTGTATGAAAAGCATAAATAAAAATTAATCTTAACAAGTAAAAGTGTTATTCGGTGCCGAATATTTCAAACCCTGCAAAATGTAGAAAAAATTAAAAAAAAAAATCAGGGCGTTATTTTGGGGGAGGTGTTTGGAGAGGGTCTGTGGGGTACGTTGGGACACCTTCCCCATCGCGATAAAAGTTACCAAAGTCATTCATTATTATATAACTTTAATTAGACAATTTTATGATTATTTGTAATATTTTTTTAATCCACGACCACAAAAGCGGGCGGACCAAAAAAAAAAATAAATTTTTTAATACCATGGGTCCAAATGCAGAAACAAATGTTTCATTTCTTTAACAAAAATACACCCAAAAACATGTAAAAAATAATTTTTTTTTGAGTTTTGTTTAGTTCTACAAGGGGAAACTTTTTTCCCCCTTTACCGATTTTACCCATTTACGAACTTAACCTGCCTATGACTATAAGACATGTTCGTGCCAAACTTCAGGCGTCTAGCTGTTTTATTTTGGATCGTACTATCGTACATCGTACTATCTACAGACAGACGGACGGACATTCATAGAACGTCTTATAATATATGTATATTAGAGTGTCCCTTATTTTGGAAATGTTGGAAATGTTGAGACGGTACCCCCTCATTTTTTTCCTTTTGACTAAAAAATAACTCAGGAAAAATTTTACGCCCCTACGACCACGCCTTCCCTACGCGACGGGGCCGTAAAGAGCGGGGCCTTAAAAATCATTTTTCCATACAAAGCAAAAAAATTTTTTTTTGATTTTAAATTTTTTTGTTATTAATTATAATATTACCGCTCTCCAACTTGTATTCGTCGATTATAGCACAGCATTCGACAGCATTAACAGAGACTGTATATGGAATGCTTTAATACAGAGGGGTATTTCACCAAAGCTTATAAGACTGATAAAGGCACAATACGATGGCTTTAAGTGCAGAGTTCTGTACAATGGTCGCTTATCTGCGGAGTTCAACACCATTTCTGGTGTTCGACAGGGCTGCCTCATGTCACCTATACTATTTCTGATAGTGCTGGACGATGTTTTAACACGGGCTATAGACGGAAAAAACCGTGGTATCACTTGGAACCTCCAAAGCCAATTGGAAGATTTGGCATATGCAGATGACATATGCCTGATATCATCAAGGCATGCCGATATGCAGGATAAAATTGACAACCTTATCACCGAATCTAACAGTGTTGGCTTAAAAATTAACTCCGCAAAAACCAAAACGTTAAAAATAAATGCGACCAACTCTGACGCAAACTTTAAAGCCGGTGAGAATGTGAATCGACAATGTGAACTCCTTCACCTACCTCGGGAGTGTCATTTCCCCAGATGGCGGAGCTGCAAACGATATCCATAGTAGAATATCCAAAGCACAAGGCGTTTTCTCACAGCTATGGAAAATCTGGAGGTCATCATCAATCTACACCCGCACCAAATTACGTATCTTTAACTCAAACGTAAAATCTGTTCTTTTATACGGATGTGAGACCTGGCTAATGACGAAAGCACTTGAAAAGAAACTTCAAATTTTCGTAAATAAATGCCTCAGGAAAATTTTGAAGATCTGGTGGCCAAATACCATATCCAACAAATCACTTCTCGAGAAATGCAACCAAATTGAAATACAACTCGAAATTAAAAAGAGACGATGGAATTGGATTGGTCACACCCTGCGGAAATCACCAACAGAAATATGCGGACAGGCTCTAGAATGGAACCCGCAAGGTAGCAGGAAACGAGGAAAGCCAAAGCATACATGGAGACGAACTATTGAAGATGATATGAAAAAAATGGGATACAATTTCAACAGGGCAAAAATCATCGCTCGAGATAGAGGAGAATGGCGAAATTACGTTGAGGCCCTATGCTCCACAGGGAGCTAAAGGAAAGAAGAAGAAGAAGAATAATATTACTTGGTTAGCTTATTCACAATTTTTCGAAAAAAAAAAATTTAGAGCTTTTGGGGTCCTACAGTAAAAATTTTTTAAAAAATATTTTTTTTTAGTTTTGACAAGCAACCGTTTTAGTTGTAATGTTGCTTTTAATGATATATATTCATAAAAAAATATTATTCATATCTGTGACATCTTGATCGTGTATCGAAAAACATCAAAAATGCATTTTTTAGCCTTTTTTAGATCACGATAAAGATGTCACAGATAGGCATACTATTTTTTTATGAAAATATATCATTAAAAGCAACAATTCAACTAAAACGGTTGCTTCCCGAGTAAAAAAGATTATATATAATTTTACTTATTTTTATATAAACATATATTATTTGATAAATTTATACGTAAATTGTTTTGCTATCATATAAGATTATATATATTTACACTTCGTATCTTTTTCTTATATAAAATTATATAAAAGAAAATGTTAAGTTATACATAATAACATATGATTACAGTGAGTTTATATAATTACATATGAAATATAAAAATTTGTCTGTTTGTTTTATATAATTTAATATAACAAAATATTTGAAGACATTTTATATAAAACTATGCAACTTTTTTCTGAATCATATGTAATCTTATATGAGTAAAATTAAAAAAAAAATCTAAGTCCTTTATATATATGTAATTTGATATAACTTTTGAAAATTTTTCTAAGTCCAGAATTTTTTTTTTTTTTAAGTTCCAAACCTAAACCTTAAACATTTGTTTTAAAAATTTTATATGTTATTATATATAATGCAAAATTTATGAAAAAAAATCTAAGTTCTTTATATATAATTTAATATAATTTTTTTTGGGGTTTTTTTTTGGATTTTTTTTTATTTAATTATATATAATTGCATACATTTTTCTAAAAGAGCGGCCAATTTTCGCATCAAATCATATAAAATTATATTAAAATCACATCAAATTATATGAAATTTAATGCAACTTTATATGGTTTTATCGACTCATTTTTCGCATCAAATTCTATATGAATATATATGATGTCTTTATATAATTAAATATAAACATATATAATCTTTTTTACTCGGGTTGTCAAAACTAAAAATATTTTTTAAAAAATTTTTACTGTAGGACCCCAAAAGCTCTAAATTTTTTTTTTCGAAAAATTTTTTAGAACTGAAAGCCTCATCCCACCAAAATCAAATTTTTTGTCGTGAATAAGCTAACCAAGTAATATTATAATTAATAACAAAAAAAATTTAAATTCAAAAAAAAAATTGTTTTGCTTTGTATGGAAAAATGATTTTTAAGGCCCCGCTCTTTACGGCCCCGTCGCGTAGGGAAGGCGTGGTCGTAGGGGCGTAAAATTTTTCCTGAGTTATTTTTTAGTCAAAAGGAAAAAAATGAGGGGGTACCGTCTCAACATTTCCAAAATAAGGGACACTCTAATGTATATGTATACTTTATGGGGTCCCCTATATTTCGATGCGTTACAAACGGAATGACAAAGTGAGTATACTCCCATAATGTGGTTAGAGGGTATAAAAAGATATTCAATTTAAGCGATCAAAAAATTTGATTTTGTTATTGTTCAATTAACAAAAAGAAATTTGAATTTAAGCCAAAAAAAAATTAATAAAATATTTAAAGTGACAAATATTTTTTTCTACAATGTTTATATGTATGAAGGTAGTAAAATTTAAAAAAAAATACATATTAGTAAAAATTAACCCTTAAATAGAAATAAAATTGTGATTTGGACTAAAGATATGCGTGAGAATAAATTTCGACCATTCTTGAGAAAAAATAAATTATTTTTAGTCAAACTTTAAAAAAAAAATTTTAAACAATTGAAAATTTTATATTCGGCCTTGCCGAATATATTGCAAAACACGTTATTTGAAAAAAAAAAAAACTTTGTAAACAATTAAATTAAACTGGATATATTTTTTACACAAACATACCGTTTTCGCGCTTTAACTCCCGCATAAAAGCATTCTTCGCTTAAGTGCGCTCACTTAGTGCTATCGCTTAAATGGATTCCCGCTTTAATTACCTCAAAATTTATATTTATAAATTAAATGAGATGTAAACTTTTTTTCGGAACTTAAAAATTTTGAAATTGGCCTTTAGTCTCCAGTCACGGTAAAAGTATTTTTGACAGTTTAGTGATTAGTAATTTTAAGACATTTTAGTGATATGACCCGTTTTCACCAGTCACGGGATAGGTGATTTCACATCGACCGACACCCTTTTGTCTACAGGGTTATAACTTATAGTCCCACAGCGCTTTAAAGGGTTAAGAATTTAATAATTTTTTTTTATATAAATATGCGACATTCATTGACCTTGTGTGCTGATGAGGAGGCAGACACCTTCTATATAAGTGTACATTCATAAATATAAGAATTAACGTACAATTTGTTGCATATTCTAATAAAAATAAGTAAATGAGAATAAGCTTGTATTTTTAGAATTTTTAGTGAAAGTAAAAGCAAATAATTGGATTATATGCACATTTCTGTACATTCTTCTAATCACGTGTATATATTCACCAAATAATCTTAAAATTAACAACCTCATAAACATTTAATAATATATAAAATCACAAAACGTCTACTTACGAAAATTGTTGTGCTGGAACTTGTTGTTGTGCTGCCATTTCTAAAAAGATTAGAAAAATATATGATAGATACTGGTTTAATAACATGAATTAATTAATTACTAAAAATTGATTAAAGACTTGTTTTAAAATAAAATTTTTATTAAATATAGATTAAAAAAAAACAAATAATAGTGTTTGGAATATTAACCCGATTTTGAGCAGTCAAAATGTCTTTTTATCTACATTTAATACATAATTTGATTTTAATGAATTAATTGCTAATTTTAATTTAATTATTTTATTATCAATATAAACAGACTTGTTATGTTTACAAAAGATTTTGAAGACGATATCTTGGAGTTGATAAATATTGACTCACGAGGCATATAAACAAAAGTTTCTAATCACATATGAACACGCAATAACGATTTTTAAGATTTGAAATCAAATTTTAATTTTGAGCATGTTACTTTAATAAAAAAAATCCCTGCAGGAAAATATGTCGGTCGATCCGAAATCACCTATCGCGTGACATATCGCTTAAATGTTTTACAATTCTAATAACGTGACAGGTAAAAATTTGACTCAACACCAAACTCTCTCAAAAATGCTTATCCCATGACCGAAGACGATAGCAAATATAAAAATTGTTCTAAATCTAGACTAAAGACTGGTTTAAAAATGCTTATACGGTGACTGGTGGCAATAGAAAATATTAAAAATTTCTTAGTCCCAGACACAATTTTATTTTTGCGTTATACGCCCAGCAAAATTTTCTGTTCCAAATAATCGGTTCCAGAACGCATCAAACTACCCTGCAACCGGTTCTACTTAACATTCCAGAATCAATGATTTTTGTTTGAAATTGTCCCGAAAGCAATCGTTTTTTAGAGCAAGTAGTTTTTTTTTTTAAATAATTTTACATAGAAAATTTTGTTGTGATTACCGTAGAATATATTCAAGAATCTATTGAACCAGGAATTTGTTCCAAAAAATTTTCCTGGGACGGTGATGATTTAAAAAAAAATTTTGACACATTTTAAAAAAATTTCCCAAAAGGGTCCGGAACTTAAATTTTTTTGGAATTTTTTTCCCAGACCCAAAAACATTTTGGCAATTTTTTTTTGGCGTTTTGAAGTTAATTAAAATGTCATGAAAAATTCTTTCAGGAAGTTCCGAAAAATTTGTTTAAAAATTTTCTAAAGCTGGGTTTTACATTCAGTACTTAACTTGTTGGTTTAAAATTGGTCCGAATTGATTGGAAAACCTTGCACTTAAGTGTTCACTTAAATTTAAGGGCTGACTGTAAAATTAAGCCCAACTTCCACAACATTGTTTTGCGTTTTGTAGTAAAAAAATGTCAATAAAATGCTTTAAAAAAAATAAATTTTGTAAAATTTTTTTAAAAATTTCCAAGTTCTGAAAAAAAAACTGTGATGTATTTTGTGACATGTCACCATTGAACAGGCACTGATTGAGTCGGTTGATACATATTCTCCGAAAACTGGCAGGTATTTTTAAAGGAAGTGTGTCAAGTTTGTGATAGGTTATTTGGGTCCATGCAGTGTTGCCATACATAAAGTTTCCCATTTTTTTTTTGGAAGTTTTTTGAGTTGCCAAAAAAGTTTTTTGTGAAAGTAAAAATAAAAACTTGATTTTTAAATTAGCTCAAATTACTTTAAAAATATATATTTTTTTAAATTTAAGATTATTTTTTCATTTTAGATGTACTGCAACTTGTTTTTTATGTTAAAATTATTTTAAAATAATTTTTTTTAATGACTTTAATACTTTTTTCAAAAATTTTTTTTTTTTTAAATAAAAGTTTTTTTTTCCAAAAAATATATGGCAACACTGGGTCCGTGTAGCATGTCACTTGACCTATCAAGGACCGGTCTTTTTTACTACACGGTTTTATTTATTTGTTTATTTGTGGTACAATTAGCCTATAAGGCCAAAGACGTACCATTACCCAAATTACCATAAATAAATTTAAAAGTCGCACACGATCAAGCCCCATTGAATCACGTAAATTTCATGGCACGCTCCCAACTCTAATTTAAACCTAAGTGTACTTTATAAAACTATAATAATTTGTAAATAAGTAAAATATTTCAATTTAATGATGATTGTTTATTTTATTTTTGTTTGCTTGTATGTGATAAGCTGTATAAAGAACCAAAAAAAGTGATAAGAACAATATAAACATAAATAATCTATTGTTGAAAAGTATATTTTTCACACAAATGAGGAAAAACATAAAAAAACGTGTCAATATTATATTCAGGTCAATTCATCTTTTGAATAAGGATAATTTTTGATATGAATATTATATAATCCATAGTTTAATATACAAGTTAAAATTTATTTATTTTTTTTTTATTTAAAAAAATATTAAAAAAATGTACGATAACAAAAACACTCACGAATTAAAAGAATATTTTTTTATATTTTAAAAACAAGAATAGCGAGCATTAAATTTGCATTAAAACATATTTTTGTGATAATATTGATATAAATACTTGTTAACATATTAATTGTTATTTAAATCAGTGTTTTACGCGTGATTCACGTGGCTCATAACGATCACTTGACCATTTTTTTTTACAAAAAAATCTAAAACTACAAAAAATGGCAGCGTCCTCCAATTTCGAAAGAATACTTTTTAAATTACTTAAAAAAATGGTGTAGTTTATTAAATCATATCAAAAAGAGTGCTAATTGAAAAATATTAATTTTCATGTTATTGATGCTTTTAAAATATTTACTTAGTAGATAATAATTTACAATTTAGCTTGAACTAAACAAAACAAACATTTTTAATCACGACACAGATCTTTATTTAACAAACCCTTCCAACTCCGCTAAGACCCCTGTGTTCAGGGTACTAGAGATGTGAGTTTAAACTACTGAGTGTTGTCGAACATTAAATACTCTACATTTTTGTATTGAAAACAAAAAGGAAGGTAAAAAAAGTTCGGCCTTTGCCGCGATTTATCGCCATTATTTTAAAACCTTCTTGAAGCTTACGAAAAATGACATAACACAAGATTATGATGTAAAATCGAGTGGTTAAATAAAATTTGCAATAAGTTCAGCCGTTTATGAAGTTGAAATTAAAAAAAAAAAAAAAAAAAAACAATGCCATTATTTTTAATAATAAATTTAAAAGTTTACTCGAGCTTAATTTTTTTCTTGATATTGAAAAAATTTTCAAGTCCTAAAAAAACTGTAACATGTTTTTTTTCTAAGGGACAGGTCCAGTGAGATTTCTCAAGTGATGTATCCGGTGTTAAGCCATATTTTCACAAAAGTGACAGGCAGTACCGTTTTAACCATTAGGGCACACTCAGGGGGGCCAATAAAGTCACTTAGACGAAAACCGGATCTTAATTTTTCCGTTTTATACTTCTGTTTTTTAAAGGCATAAACTTTTTTAAAACAAACGACTTTTTTTTAATTTGCTTTTAAAGTAAATTTAACACTTAAGTGTTAAATACGAAATTTCGTATAAAATTTCGAATTCTTATACATTTCGCGTATAGAAAAAGTCTAAATTGTTTTCCACAGAAAAATTCTTTCTTCATAATAGGTCTATTCCACAACGTTACCGCGGGTGCCCGCGGGTACCCAAACCAGCCCGAAAAGCGTTCCCGTACGCAAAAATTGGGTAAATGAGAGAGTTTTTGAGAGAATAAATTAGTTTCTCATTTTACCGAACTTACCCGCACTTTTTTTTCGGGTAAATTGGTAACAGTCAGATGTTGAAAAAACAGCTGTTTTTTTTGTGAAGCCAAATTGGAAATTTAAATAAAATAAAGAACTAAACCAAGGAAATGTGTTATTTCAATACAAAAAAAGATAATTTGTTATTAAAATAAACATTTACAATTTGTTTTCTTGTTTAAAGTAATTTTTCTTACGAAAATATTTTAGCGTTATTGGTTTGTTTACATTTTCTATTATTTTGGGCTTGAAATGTGGTTTTTAGCGTTCCCGTACTTTTGTGTATTTTTGTGGTATCGTGAGAGGTTTTTTGCTTTGCTCTCATTTTACCGAACTTTACCCGGAAAGTTCTGGAACACACCTAATAAGTCTCTATCTCATTTTCCTTCCTAAAATGTTTAAGGGTCTCACAGGGGATCGTGTAGAAGAAACATCCGGTCATTATTTTTTCGCTGTTTTTATTAATGAAAAAAGTATTTTTATACGTTTTAGAGGGCTCTGACTCTGAATTTGACGAAAACAAAAAAAAAAAAAATTCAAAAAAATCAAAAAATGGCGATTTTTTATTTTTGCAACATTCGCGTTTATTAAAGGCATACCATAATAATTTTTCTTTAGTTCAGCTTCAAATCCAAAAGTTAAACTACAAAAAAAATAAAATCGGTCCAAATATGTAAAAAAAAATCTACACTGAAAAAAAAAACAAAAATTTTAGGTTAGAATAAAAAAAATTGCCCAAGTTCTTTAAAAAAAATATGCACAGAAATCTAAAGGTGTTTACGTCCTCTTTAATTTCCATATCGGGTTTATACCCATTTTCTTGAACCCCGCCGAAATATTTGACTGTTAAAATTTCAGAGTGATTTTTTTTCAGTGTATTAATTGCCGAATTTGAAAATAGTGTTAGTCAAATTATAAGGACAGATGATATTTATAATTTATATAAAGCCTTATAACTTTTCATTTCTATTTTTCGCGTTATGTCGCGTTTTGTGAATTTTAGCTTTTTTTTGCAAACCAAGCATGCAATTTTTTAAAACAATTCCCTATTATCATATTAGCGTAAAAAATAACAATAAATTACACATATTGAATTAATAAATAAATAAATAAAATTATATAAAAACTGAAAAAATCCAAAACTAAAAAAATTTGGACCAAAATATCTCCTAAAATACTACAAATTTTAAAAGTTTAAGAGCACACATGAATTCAGAGAGCCAAAATCCATATAGGATACAAATTTCAATAAGTTTGGATGATTAGTTTTACCCTTTGACCGGGACTTTCGATTTTCGATCCACTGTGGGTCTGAGGCATTTTTTTGTATAGAAAAAATCTCATGTTCTAATACATTTTTCTATAAATGAAGGGCTTATTGTAAAAACTCGATAAGCAACATTTCATTTAATGGTAGTTTATGCCTAAAAACTATTGAAATAATGATAAAAATATATCTTTTGAAGAACTTTCATACTCTAGATACTTGTACGAAGGCTTTAAACAAAACTTCTGGCAAAAATCTTTCAATGAAACATCAGTAGAAGGCGAAAAACACCAAAAAATTTTACTGAGACGTTTTCCTATAGAAAAGGTATAAAATACTGAGACCGAAATTTCGAGAGCTTTTTCTTACAGAAAAAGTCTTAGTCACTGGGCCTTTTTGCCATAGAAACGTTCCTGTTGACTGGAATTTATATATGAAACAACGTGTTAAGATTGTGATTGGTCATTTGAGCCCGTGTGACATGTCACCTGCTGTAGAAAAATCCTAGTTCTGAGAGCTTTTTCCCATATAAAAAGTCTCGGATTCTGAGACTTTTTTCAATATAAAAAGTCTTAGCTTCAAAACTTTTTTTTAAAGAAAAAGTTTCAGATTCTGACACCTTTTCCTATAGGAAAAGTCTCAGATTCTAAGACTTTTTCCTATAGAATCGAATACCGAGATTCCGACCCCTTTTTCTTATGCTATGGTCCATTTTCCCATAGAAACGGCCCTGGTGACAGGTATTTATATATGAAAGGTGTTAAGATTGTTATAGGTCATTTGGGAACGTGTGACATGTCACGTGACATATTAAGGACCAGCCACTTTTCCTACTAGGTATAGAAATTCCATAAATGCTATCGGAATGTTAGTTTTTGATTTTGTTTAACAAAAAGAACTTCTTGCCTCCGATTTAATGCATTTAGGAACTTAATCTAGCTAGATCGTCTTAAAACCGATATAGGATCATTAATATTTTTTCTGTATGGGTCCTAGATTTATTTTTTGAATAATCGGAATAATAAAGTAAATTTATATCCATTTTTAATGAAAGGCATGCCTTTATGCATAAAAAATTACAATTTATGCATAAAAAATACGTTTTGTTAAAAATTTTGATTTTTCTTTCGAAAGTCGACTGACTCATTGACTAAACCTAATCAGTCAAGTGGGTCGAATAATGCTTAATTTCCTCATCAACCAAAATGTTATCAATTAATCGAAATATCGAATAATTAATCGAATTGACAGTATGCTTTTGAGTACAAACTATAAATTCTTCTTATTTTTAAACATTTACCATATGAAGATTAAAAATAAATTTATCGTAAAAAACGAAAAAAATACACAATAAAATATTATTTATGGTTTTGTTTTTTTTTTTTATAAAAGCATAAAGATATAAACAATTTCAAAGTCTCATTTTGTAGATTTCGTTGAAATAAACCATTATGTACTCCTGGCAACTAAACAACTATATGATACAAGGTAAAACTAAACAAGCGGCAGTTTTAAGTGGTTTTTATTTAAAAAGTTATCTTGAAATTGTTTTTTTGATAACTATAGCGCACCACATATAATAGGGAGTGGGAAAAATAGTTAAATTTTAGATGAAATAACCTTTAAAAAGTTACACATGTACGAATAAAAAAAAAAAATCAATAAAACGTTTTTATAAAACAACAAATTTGTAATCGTAAAGTCTACTACCCCCATTGAATTGGAAATTCGTAACGGAGTAGAATACGAAATAGAAAAAAGCAACAAGCTTTTTTTTGTCTCCCGTATTTGCTCCTGCGTCTCCCCCATTTTACCAATATAATCTTTTTCAATTTACGTAATTTGTTCTTTTATTAAGAGCTTCTTCATTTTGTATGAACAAAATAAATGGTTATCATAATTTATATTAAATTGCAATGAAATCAAAAAAGGTATTGGCTTGTGTTGTTATTGTTTTAAATTAATTTTTGACGGTCAACTTACTTGTTTTATATGTTGTTGTTTTAAAGGTTATATTTTTTAATTAATTGACTTTTTTATTTGTTAATATTTATTTTATGATTTTAAACACATTTATGGTGATTTGTTATAAATTAACCACTTATTAATTTTTAACAAAACCCAAAACACCGTGCAAAAAACCCTGCGAAAACAAAAAATTATTGACTGAAAAAAATGATCTGGAATTTGTAATCAACTTAATGGAATGAGTGGAATAAAACATGTTTCAAGTTCAATTATTTCAATTAGTGTTGCCACTGAAAATTATCCAAAATGGTACACACAAAAAAACTACACCTGAGAGAATAATCACAATTGGAGCGGGAAGCGGAAAAACGCAACTGTCCTCATAAAAATAGAATTGAATCTAGTTTGGCGGAAAAACGCGGCGGATTTTTGTTTTCATATAAAACGTATGTGAACAGTTGCGGAAAAACGCTTCCCGCTCCAATTGTGATTATTCTCTGACACTAGGTCTCCACCAGATTTTTTTTTGTTTCGATGGCAATAACGAATAAGAGAATAATCACAATTGGAGCGGGAAGCGATTTTCCGCAACTGTTCACACACGTTTTGTATAAAAACAAAAAACCGCCGCGTTTTTCCGCCAAACTAGATTCAATTCTATTTTTATGAGGACAACTGCGGAAAACCGCTTGCCGCTCCAATTGTGATTATTGTCTGATGTCGGCAGAATAAACAAAATAAAACGCTTTTCGTCACTGTTGCCAACTATTTTTAACCAAAAACCTCTAAATTTCACTAAAAAGCGCTAGAAACCGCTAAAAATAAATTTAGTGGGGAAAATTTAAAATTCTCCCGCTAAATTACGAAAAAAAGCGCTGAAAACCGAAAAACTTGGCATTTTTGATTGACAAAAAAGAAAAATTAAAAAAACCTCCAAATTATTTTTTCTACGAAAATTGACTTTTCACTAAAAACGCGCCAAATCCAAACAAAAAGCGCGGCTTAAGTTGAGTTTACTGGCATTGGTCGTTTTGATTCCAAATTTTTACCAGAGATAGATCTTTTGATTACAAGTCGAAAATATTAGGGTGATTTTTTGTCGGCGAGATCTGGTTCGCGAGTTATGTCGACTTGAAATTCGAATATTACACGTAAAAAAATCTGTGTCGGAGTGAGCAAAAATCTGGCATAATTTTACCAAAAATATGCTAAAACTACAACCGACGAAGTAGTTTTCATAATTTAGCCAAAACACTTATGTAAAAAATTTTGAAGAAAATGCTAATGCTATTTAAGCAAAAACTTGGTAAAATATACCAAAAGAAATATTGTGAAATATACCAAAATCATTAGAAAAGGTTACTAAAACTAATGCTAAAAATTACCACATTTATGCTAAAATAAATTTTCTATAACATTTTTGTAAAAATTTTTATATTTATTGAATTTAAAATTTTCACAAAATAAATCCATATTAATGTAATAAATGTTGTGTAGGATTTTATTTACCACCGACCAAATGACCCTTTATGTACAATTTTCTCCAGTGACTGCTGCCTACGCTTTTTCTTGAAGTGAAGGATCCGCTATAGCTTCAAGAATTTATTTAAAAGCATCCTGTAAATATAGAAAATTATTACAAAACATAAATTTTTAATTTAAAAAACTTGTAAACCTCATTGGTCTTTTGGTTAGGAGGAACACTTACTTTGTGATTCCATTTGTAACTCATCAAAACAGGTCTGGACTCCATTGGATTTGCTATATAAATGAGTTTTTAGGTTTTAATTTTATAACTAAAGGGAGGACTGGTGCCCACGCTCTTTATTGTAGTGAAGAATTCGCCATAGCTTCAAAAATTTATTTAGCAGTACCCTGTAAAAATATAAAATTATTACCAAACACTAATTTTTAACTAAAAATCTATTAAACCTTATTGGTGTCTTCGGAATAGGGGTATACTCACTTTATCATTCCATTTGTAATTCATTGAAACAAACGTCTGCGACTCCATTAGTTTTGCTAAATGAATGGTGTTTTAAGTTATGACAGCAAAATTAACTTTATCAATTTTTTATCTTACATTTATTTATTTTTTAAAAAACTAATTATTTATTTTTATTTATTAATTTATTTTAATTTTATTTATCAATTTCCCTTTTACGTTTTTATAACACAAAAAATATACGAAGCACGCACACAAAAATATAAAATGAAAATGGCGGTCTGTATTTGTTTCTATCGAAAAATTTTTGTGCAAGTAATTTGCGTTATTGTGCAAGCTATTATTACTATATATTTTACATAAAAAACTAATTTTGTTACTTTAACATCGACAAGCATAATTTTAGCAAAAAGTTGGTAAAAATTTTTTTTTGGTATGAAAAAAATTTTACCAAGTAGGATTGCTCAATCTGACACAGATTTTTTTTCCGTGTATAACTGGAAAAAGGCTTAATACACAAAAAAACTTTATTTAGCGAAGCCGCTAAACTAATTTATGGAGTTTATAATCCCTAAGCCCGGCCGAAGGCCGCTACACAGAAAAGCTTTTTTTACGAAAATTCTCAAAAACAAAAAAAAAATAAATTTTTTTTCTAAAAAAAAAAAAAATTTGGCCTTTTATGGGTTAATATTTTTTTTTGTTTTTTTTTTTACCAAAATTAAAGATATTTCAATTACCTTTCGAATGACAACAATATTTTTTAAAACGAACAATAAATAACGAAGATATAAGCAAAAAAGTTCAAGTCACAATAACTCGCTAAATACGTGTCGCCGACAATTTTTTTTATTTTTTTCGAAATCATCGCTAACAGGGCTATTTAAAATTTTTTTTATTTTTGGACCAATGCCAGTAAACTCAACTTGTTCCAAACAACTTCGTCGTTTGTAGTTTTAGCATATTTTTGGTTAAATTATGCCAGATTTTTACTCAGATTTTTTTGCGTGTATTATTGGTTAATTTATGAAGGATTTTTGCTCACTCCGACACAGATTTTTGTTTGAGTGTACCCACAGGCTGCATTTAATTATTTTTCTAAGTGTAAACTAAACAGAGTTGTTATATTGATATTTCCCATTCGTCTTGTTCCGTACCCACTACATTCCCAAAATAATACATCTATTTAAATTAAAAATTCAAACGGTTCAATTTGATTATTTTCTACGGCAAACAATATTGTGCCAATTGTATTTTACTCGAAAAAAATAATAAATTTAAACCTGGAAATTGCATTATAAATATTCGAAATGTATAGAAAACCTTCTGTTCCTATCAGAGGTAAGGAAAATCTAACAAAATCAGCCGAACAGCAGCTACAAACCACACAAAATGCTAAAAGCCATATTGGCGGGAGTCAGCGTCCTCAAATGGCAGCAAAAAAGGTATGAATAAAAACATTACAATCATGACACGAACATGTCTATCTTGGATTTTATTTAGCCTTTAGACATGGGAAAAACTGCAACACATGGCACAGCTGCTGGAAAATCTGTACCACATAATGCAGGTAGTGTAAAATCCGCACCACATACTGTAGCAACTGCAAAATCTGCACCAAACACTGTAACTATTCCTAAATCAGCACCAAATACTGCGACTACGGTTAAATCTGAATCACACACAGCTGTGGTAGGAAAAACTTCAGCACAACGTAATGTGGCTGTGACTTCAGCAAGGAATGTAGATACTGCTGCCGCCAAGAAGGAACCAGCGCAGACATCTAACTCTGGCAAATCGCAAAATAAAGTCTCCTCTAGTGTTAATACTGAAAAGAAACCAGAAAAGGAACCTACCACTTCCAGTAGTTCTAATAATGAAAATAAGACTGGTAAGTTTAGCAAATCTTAAAGAAAGTTTTAAAAATGAAGAACAATTACTATATTCGATATGCAGGCAAAAAGGCTGTAATTAAAGAAACCGGTTCTAAAAATAACACACACACCCACTTAAAAGGGAGTCCTTTCTGTGGAAACTCAGCGATTTAGAAAAAATTGGAGTTTATTGTACTCGGGCCTATTCACACCTGAAGTGAAATCTCGTTCGAACGAGATTTCGGTCATATGGTACCGTATGATTTTATACACTACCGTATGATCAAAATCTCGATCGAAGGAGATTTTACCTCAGGTGTGAATTGGGTATACGACAAAAATTAATACGTGATGTTACTTATGTAGCTTTTTAAGGTATTTGATTTGTATTGGAGGAGGCGTGATTTGTTTTATTTGTCCTATTTGAATCAAACAAACTTGGACATGTTTGGTAGCAAATAAAAGGTCTTTAAAAAACCTATATAGCCGTGAAAATGATTATTTGATTCAAATAGGATTGTCTTTATTCATATTTAAATCAAATAAACATTTTCACCACTACATATGTTTTCTAAAGACCTTTTATTTGCTACCAAACATGCCCAAGTTTGTTTGGTTCAAATAGGACAAATAAAACAAATCACGGCTCCTTCAATACAAATCCATACAAATCAAATCTGAAAAAATTGCTCTATGATTTCCTTTATCCTATCAACCAAAAATAAGACAGCTAAAAAAATATAGTATATCCTTTTATTTTTAATTCTCTACGTATGTTAATTTTGAAAAAATACTTTCTTATAAATATAACAAAAACTAAGTGCCACAAAACGAATAGTGTAACGTTTAACCGGGTTAGCGGCTATCTTATATTTCTAATATCAAATTAAAATATTGATTCTAGTACTATCTAGCTTTCGTAATCCTATTAGATTGATTATTTAACGTTATTAGAATTAGTCAAATAAGCTTGAAATATATTTTTATGTAGATATGGCTTTTTAAATATAATAGCCAGTTCCCATTGCTATAATTGGAATAATTTTAAATTTTGCAGTGTTTCTTGACGTCAAAGTTGTAGTTGTACAGCAGAAACTACTTAACCGATTTTGATGATTATTTTTTGGTTTTTAGATTATTAAATTGTCTAGTACTTATTGTGGACATTTTTTTGACTTTTGTTGAAGTCATTCTAATGTAGACTTAAAGAGAAAAATTTACTTTTCTGCTTTCATTAAAAAAACTACGTCAAAATTAAAAAAAATGGCCACGATAAGTACTAGAGATTAGATAATCTTAAAATCAACAACAAAAAAATTTCATCAAAATCGGTTTAGTAGTTTTTACTGTACAACTGCAGACGATTTGTAAGTGGAAGGTATAAAAAAATAAATAAAAATATTTTACGATTCTTTATAATTTCTTTTTTTTTAATTTCCCTTATAGATTCTAAAAAAGATTTCAAAAAAATATGGTCTCTAAGTAATTTTGATATCGGCCGTCCATTAGGTCGTGGCAAATTTGGTAATGTTTATCTAGCCCGTGAAAAAGAATCCAAATTTGTGGTGGCACTTAAAGTGTTATTTAAACAACAAATTACCGAATCGAATGTGGAACATCAAGTAAGACGTGAAATTGAAATACAATCACACCTACGACATCCTCATATCTTAAGACTTTATGGGTATTTTCATGATGAAGCACGCATCTACTTAATATTGGAATATGCTCCCAAGGGTACACTATTTAAGGAATTACAAGCACAACCCTTAAAACGTTTCGATGAAAAACAATCGGCTACTTATATTAAATCATTGGCATCTGCACTACTATATCTACATGAACGTGATGTTATACATCGTGATATTAAACCAGAAAATCTACTCTTAGGTCATAAGGGGGATTTGAAAATAGCCGATTTTGGTTGGTCAGTACATGAACCGAATTCTATGCGTACTACTTTATGTGGAACTTTAGATTATTTGCCACCAGAAATGGTTCAGGGTAAACCGCATACAAAAAATGTTGATCTTTGGAGTTTGGGTGTTTTGTGCTATGAGCTGTTAGTGGGTCGAGCCCCGTTTTTAGCGACAGATTATGATGATACTTATAAGAAAATAATTAAAGTTGATTATAAATTGCCCGATCATGTTACAAAAGCTGCAGCACATTTTATTTCAAAATTATTGGTTTTAAATCCACAAAATCGTTTGCCATTGGATCAGGTTCTAATGCATCCTTGGATTATTTCTCATGCCCAATAGATTTTGTTTTTTTTTTCAGTAACACGCACACATTATATTTTGCATTATTTTTATTTTTTTTTTTTTTTGTAATTTTATGTTTATCCTATTTATCTATTTTTCTAATTTTTGTTTTCTTTATGTATTGTAAGTTTTACGACACTATTTCCAATTGTTTTTCAGAAATTATCAGTTGTATTAGAGAATTTATCAATTGTATTTCCGAAATTTCGAAAATTATCTAATGTATTTCTTAAATTATTAATTGTATTTCAGAAACTATCAATTGTATTTCAGAAGATTAAATTTTAGTTTAGAAATTATCAGTTGTATTTCAGAAGTTATCAATTGTATTTCAGAAATAATGTATTTTATTTCAGAATTTATCAATTGTAATGTATTTATTTCAGAATTTATCAATTGTATTTCAGAATTTTAAAAAACAAATTAAAAATTTCTAAAATACATTTGATAACTTCTGAAATAAAATTCACAATATGTGAAATACAATTGATAAGTTCTGAAAAACAATTGATAGCTCTGAAATACAATTAACAATTTCTGAAATACAATTGATAATTCTGAAAAACAGTTGAAAATTAAAAAAAAAAAATTGATAAGTTCTAAAATACAATTGATAACTTTTGAAATTCAATTAATAATTTCTGAAACACAATTGGAAATGTTGTACATGTTTTTGATTTTAATTTAAATTATCCAATTTTTTGTTTATCGTCTATACACACCAGTTCACACCTCTCTCGAGCAAGTTTAGGTTTTGTAAAAATGGTGACAAAATCGGCCATTTATTCCTCTTTATTAGGTTAGGTTAGGGTGGCGGTGCCAGATGGGCACTCCGCATAGACCAGTTGGTCCATAGCGATACCACAAAACTCTTTCCGCTTATCGATGTAAACTAAATACATTGACCTTCATCGCGAACTGTTTCAAACTCTTCAGGTCTATCCTCGTAATTTCCTCTTTATTAAGAACTTTAAAAATCGTTAATACGAAAATCCTAGCTGATCCTGTTTTTGAGTTATTGCTAAATAATAACACTGTTCGACCACAAAAACCTACCAGTGAAACATACAGCTGATTCTTATAGATTTAACTTTTCTGATTCCAAATCTGGCATCCAAATTTTTCTAGTACGTAGCGTTTTTAACATATTCGCTGTAAAAAAATTCAAAAAAACAATAATGGAATTCACGTCAGAAATTTTAGTCTTGCAAAATTGCGCAATGTCAAAATTGCAACTTTTTTTGCTTGTTTCTTTGTGAATAAAAGCAATTGCATTTATATTAAAATAAATTGCAAATCTTTTCTTGCAACTACGTATCATATAAAAGGTAATAGAAAAATAAAAATTTTATTACAATTTTTTTTTTTTTAAAAGTTGCAATATTGCACTGTTGCAAGGGTTAAAAAATTCTGAAGTGAATACCCTGAATAATTTAGAAATTTGGGGATTAGTGTTACATATTCTTACGCTGCTTCCAAAAAATGTGACTGATCTCATATAAAATTGATCTCCTGATTCCAAAACTGCAATCCAAATTTTTCTAGATTATTCCGTTTTCGAGATATTAGCGTTTAAAATATTCCACTTGAAAAAATTTTTAAACGCGAATATCTCGAAAACGGAACATGCTAGACAAATTTGGATTGTAGTTTTGGAATCAGCAGGTCCTTTTTATATGAAATTAAGTCCAATTTTTAGAAGCAAGTGCTAAAATATTTTTTTCCTGAATTTTTAACAGCGAATATCTCAAAAACGGCACATGTCAAACAGTAGGTCTGTTTGTTTACCCAAATTTCTTACTATTTTTACTACAACTGGAAAGTTTTGTTTACTTTTTGCATTGAAATTTTCCAACTGTAGTAAAAATGAGTAGATTGTAGTAACGTAAACAAACAGACATAGTGTAATTTTTTAGCAATAACTCGAAAACAGGATCAGCTAGGATTTTTATGTTAACGATTTTTAAAGTTCTAAATAAAGATGTATGAAATGCCATTACCCGATTTTTTTCACCATTTCTACAAAAACCTTTACTTGCATGCAGGGTGCAAGTTGTTAAAATTCTTCAGGAGAGAGAGCAAAAAAAAAAAAAAGAAACTTCCAAAATTTTGATATGTTTTAATAAGCAAATTTCTCTTTTTATATTTAAATTTTTCATATTTTTTTATATAGAGTTTTTTTATTTAAGTTCATAATAATTTTAAATAAACATAAATAATAAAATAATTAAAATTTTTCAAATAAAAAATAAAGATCGTTTTTTTAATACTATTTCAAATAAATTTGTTCATGATTATTTTTGAGACTCTCATTGGAAAAGAAAATCATTTGTTTTAGGCCAAAATTGTTGTTTTTTAAATAAGAAATCAATTCTGTTTTTAAAGTTCTTTTACAAAAAGTACTTATTTTGAAACTAACATTTATCACAGTAATTTAATGTATAGAAAATTAAATATTTAATGAAAGTGGTAATTTTGCTTTACGAATAAAACCAGGGCTTTAAAACAAAAAATTTTGCAAATGGAAATGACATTAAAAAAAATTACAAAAATATCTTAAGAAGCTAAAAAATACTTATATTCTAACATTACTAGTGTATGTATAAATTAGGAAAAAAATCTAGGATATATTTATAACTTTAATTTAGAGTTTTTTAAGGTTTATTTTTGTGTATAGAGTATTATTGTAAACGGTATGGATTTTTTTTTGTAATTTATATTAGATTTTTTTCTAATGGCAATTTTTAGTAAACGAATAATTTTTAGAAAAAAAAAATTAAAAATATTTTCTAGATCTTTTCATAGATCATAAAACAATGTTTCATTTCAGCTCGATTTGAAAAAAATCGGATTGTTTTAACCCAATAAATTCTCTACAGAAAAAAATGGTGTCGGTCGATCTGAAATCACCTATTAACTGGTAAAACGGGACATATAACTAAAATGTCTTATAAAATTATCACGTAAAGGGTGAAAATTTGACTTATCACTAATATGTCGCAAAAATACTTATCCCGTGAACGGAACAAAATTTTATAACAAAAATTTTACATAACAAAATTTATAAGTCTCGAACATATCTTTCAAAATTTTCATTTAAACCAAAAGTCCCAGACACAATTTTGCATTTTGGAGAAATGCATTTCATTAAAAAAGATTTTAAAATTTTTTTTGTCAACATTTGGAAAAAGTCCCGGACATAACATATTTTGGCAATTTTTTGCGTTTTGAAGTGAAAAGTTTCATTTAAGATTATTTTAGGATAAAAAAGTAAAGTTAAATTCGGTGCATTACTGAATTACTTATGAGAATTTTTTTTTTTTTTTTTTTTTTGTAAAAGAAATATGTTCGCATTTGTTAAAATACTATTCGGTATTTAATTCTTTTCACATATGTCAACCAGCAGCCGAATTAAAGCATTTTGCATTTTTAGGTTATGTTAAATGCACCAACATTTTCGAAGAGTCCTTACATTTCCGTTCATAACTTTCGAACCGCTACACTGAGATAGCTCAAAAATTTTTGGGGGCAACAACAAGTAAATGTGTTAAGTTTCAGTCATATTCGTGTAATATTTTGGCCGTGATTGCGATTTTTAAAGACAGAAGGACATCGCTAGAATGTCTTAAAAAAAATTTCGGAACTAGTGTTTTTTTAAAATCGTTTTTAATTAAATTCTTAGTTTAGTGATAAGTTTAATTTTTACCTGTCACATGATAAGAATTTTAAGACATTTTATTAATATGTCCCGTTTGCACTAGTCACAGCATAGGTGATTTCGGATTAACCGACACCTTTTTTTTTTGCAGGGTAACTACCAAAAAATCCATAATTCCTAATATAAACTTTTACCATCGTTTACTTTTACAAAAAGATTACATAAAAATGCTCCTAAAAGTTTTCAAATTTTCCTTAGAAAATACATAGTAGTACAATATTAGGTTTGATAGTGTAAATAATTATGACACTTGTTTTTAATTGCGTATGGCTTGACCACCAGCTTGTTTACGAGATGGATTTGAGTAATCATCTGTAAAGTAAGAGAAATGTTAAAAATGAATGGAGTACTTACGAATTTCTTTTATAACAAACCATCATCATCTTCTTCGATAGCACCCTCATCTAAACGTAAGCCATCACCAAATTCTTTTCCCTGATCATCGGCTATTTCATTTTTAAGATTATCATCCAACAACTGTTGTTGATTATGTTTAACTGCAATATCGCCAGCTGCGGCACCACCTAATATACCGCCATCGTTATCAGCACCTAAACCAAGACCACCATCATCGTCGTCATTACCACCATCATCATCTTTATCATCATTGAGGTCTTTATGATTTTTATTGTGATCTTTGGGATCATTATCAGTATCAAAGAAATTATTAATATCATCTTCATGTTGAAATTGGTTTGAATCACCGTCAATGTTGTCTTTAATTTCGTGAGCACCAGAATCATAATTATTATTGTTCATAGCTGATTTCAAAGGTAATCCCTTATTTTCATTTTGCTCATTGTGGTTGAGATTGTTTTCACGCTGGGAGGCAGCATTATTATTCGTTTTTATTTGATCATTATTAGATTTTTGTAAAAGCTCTTCAAAGTTGTCTGGTATAGGAGCCACGTTTTCTGGTATTTTACGTTGATTGGGGGGCAAAGCTAAGGGTGGAGAGTTACTAGTGCTACTACTACTACCTCTAGCAGTTCTTATATTTGCGGAAGTAGCATTTACCGCTGAAGCCGCCTGCATTTGTTGTTCGGACTTTGAGGTTGCTGTTGAAGCCAATTGACCCTTATTTTTAGGAGCACTCAAGGGTGCTACTTGATTTTTATTGTTTTCTGTTAAATCATGATTGGGTTTTTCTTGTTGCTGCTGCTCATCGTCTGGAATACGTTTTATAGGTTTGGGAACAATCTGAAAATTTTCAACGGAATTTAATATTAAACTACCATTAAAATGTTTTGATATCAATGGCTTAATAACTGGATTAGTATCAAATGAAATTTGTGATGGTTTAGTAGTTGGTTGTATTAGAATATCCTTAACACCTACATGAGCATTTAAGGGCTCACTGGTCTCTCCAACACCATTTTCACTTTTTGAATTACTTAAAGACTGTTTGTTATTAGTTTTGTTTACTGCAATATGGTAAAAGCCTTCACTCACTAAGTCTTGTTGTTTAAATGTTTTCTCACTAGTACTGGGAGTACCTAGAGATATATCCGGTTTGGGTCCTACTGGCTTACGAGAATTATCGATTACCTTATAATCACAATGTGATTGGTAATCTTTTAAGGTCTGTTCCAAATACTTAATGCGAGTATGTAATTCCTGACTATCAGTTGATAGTAATCCTTCAAAACGTTTCTTTTCCTGTTCAGCAATATTATACTTTTCCTAAAAAAATACAAATTTTAATCCAAAAACAATATATAGTAGATAAAACTGCATGGAACAAAAAATATAAGAGGTGGACAACTTGAATATTTTGTCATAAAGCTGGATTAACAATGTCGGAGTACTCTGTACTACAGACTACGTTCTCTAAAAATAGAGACGACATTATACCAGCAAATAATTTGTTAGTGCGAAAGAAAAAATAACAAAATTCTCTCTCTAGCACGAATACTCCGTCATTGTGAATGTAGCTTAACTAGAAGTATTTGATCACATATTGGAATAGAAAGATATTTTTTAATGAAAATGTCTCCACCATTTATAGATGCAATTCAAATAAGATGAATTGTAATTCGAAAATTCTACTTCTAATTCGAAGATTCAATTTTTAATTCAAAGATTTCATATGTAATTCGAAAACTCAAATTTGTAATTTGAAAAAGAACAATTGTAATTCGAAAAAGATCAATTGTAGTTCAAAAAAGATCAATTTTAATTCGAAAACATCAATGGTCCAAGTGCAGGTCAATGAACTTCATATGGCATAAAAATGTGTCATGTGTTTGCTTACAAACACAAAAAAAATGTGTTTTTCTAGACTTTTTTAGTTCTGCAAGGAGCACGTTATTTTCCCCTGGTTCGATTTTGCCAACTTCTGCCGATATTCCGAACCTGCCTATAACAATAAGCTAGCTCTTTTATTTTGAACTCCATTGTTATTAATACAGACGGACGTATATATTCATAGAATGTCTTAGAATCGATCATGGATCAATAATATACTTTATAGGGTCCCCAAACGATATGCGTTACACACGGAATGACAAAGTGAGTATATCCCCATTACAAGAATAATCTTCGAATTACAAGAGAATCTTCGAATTACATCTGTAAATGGTGTAAATTAGAATTAATATTTAAGAATTTTGTCGCTGTCTCTTATATTTTTACTTCTTGATCAATTTATTTGTTTCCAGAAATAGTTCTATTAGTCCCCCTAGAACTATTTCCAAAAAGTCTTGAAATTTTTACGTACTCTCCATTCAATAAGTTCTCCCGACTTATTAGATTTTTCTTTTTGTAATTCAGATCTTACGGACTGTAATTTCTTTTCTAAACCATTGATATTATCCAATTGTTGTTTAGTGGCCTTTTGGGTTTCCTCCTTTAAATGTTTGTGGTCATTTTGTAATAATTTATGGGCTTGTTGTAGCTTATCATAGCGCATTTGTTGTTCCACTTCTTCCTTTTGGTATTTTTCTTCTAATTCTTTAATTTTTAAATCAAGATTACGTTTTGTTTCCAATTGTTCGTTACGCTCCCGCTCTTGATTTTTTTCCAAATGATATTTTTGTTCGACCAAGGCTTAAGGTCAAAAATATTTTGAAAAAATCTATAATTTAGTTTTAAAAAAAATGTGTACTTACTGGTTAATCTCTCGTTTAGGGCTTCCTGTTGTTGTTCACAACGTAAACGTTGTTCTCGTGTCTCATCCAATTGTACTTGTGAACTATGGAATATAGCAACCATAGAACATACAAGCACTAGAATTCCTAAACATATTAGAAATCTGCAACGCCCTGTTCGGGCAAAACGTGTACCACTCATTTTTCTTTTATCCAGTTTTACAAAATTTGATTTTATTTTAAAATTATAATACCAAAAATGAAAGTTTTTTAATAATAAAAACTATTTTTTAATATATTTTCAGAAATATTTTACAATTTTTTCTATTTTTTTCCTTTTGTAGCACCTCTTTTTTTCAGCTGTTCACAACAAAAATGATATGTCAAAATCTGGCACATAAATGGAATGAAACAAAAGAGTTGCCATATTTTCGAATACATTTCAGGGGCGAGGATAAAATCAGAGTCATACACGCAAAAAAAAATCTGTGTCAGATTGAGCAATCCTACTTGGTAAAATTTTTTTCATACCAAAAATTTTTTTACCTAATTTTTGCTAAAATTATGCATGTCGATGTTAAAGTAACATAATTAATTTTTTTGTAAAATAACCAAGTAACTTGCACAATAACGCAAATTACTTGCACAACAAAGGGAATGAAATAAAAAAATTATCATTCAATTTGTAATAGATGTGAATGATGAAGAATTTTGATCATTCAATTGAATGATTAGCTTGCAAGGAATTAATTCTCTTGTGAATTAATTCAATTTGATTTAAGCTTTGAGAATTAAGCCTTTGAATTAATTCGTGTTGAATGCTACACGCAAAAAAAAATCTGTGTCAGATTGAGCAATCCTACTTGGTAAAAAAATTTTCATACCAAAAAAATTTTTTTACCAAATTTTTGCTAAAATTCTGCTTGTTGATGTTAAAGTAACATAATTGGTTTTTTATGTAAAATAACCAAGTAGCTTGCACAATAACGCAAATTACTTGCACAAAAATTTATCGAAAGAAAACAACAAAAAAAAAAAACAAATACAGACCGCCATATTCATTTTGTATTTTTGTGTGCGTGCTTCGTTTATTTTTTGTGTTATAAAAACGTAAAAAGGAAATTGATAAATAAAATTAAAATTAATTAATAAATAAATAAAAATAAATAATTAGTTTTTTTAAAAGATAAACAAATGTAAGTTAAAAAATGCTAAAGTTAATTTTGCTGTCTTAAAACACCATTCATTTAGGAAAACCAATGGAGTCCCAGATGTTTGTTTCAATGAATTATATGGAGTTCACACTAGCGACTTTAAACAAGTTGTTTAACAAAACACCAGTAACAGAATAAAAACGTAATGGATACAGAACAAAGACTTTTTTAAACATCTCACTTTTAAACACTTCAAAACAGCAAGTGTGAACGCCGTATTACAAATGGAAATGATAAAGTGAGTATACCCCTATTCCGAAGACACCAATAAGGTTTAATAGATTTTTAGTTAAAAAATAGTGTCTGGTAATAATTTTCTATTTTTACAGGATATTGCTAAATAAATTGTTGAAGCTATGGCGAATCCTTCACTACAATAAAGAGGGTGGGCACCAGTCCTGCCTTTGGTTATAAAATTAAATCCTAAAAACTCATTTATATAGCAAAGCCAATGGAGTCCAGACCTGTTTTGATGAGTTACAAATGGAATCACAAAGTAAGTGTTTCTCATAACCAAAAGACCAATGGGATTTACTAGTTTTTTAAATTTGTAATAATTTTCTATTTTTACAGGATGCTTTTAAATAAATTCGTGAAGCTTTAGCGGATCCTTCACTTCAAGAAAAGGCGTAGGCAGCAGTCACTGGAGAAAATTGTACATAAAGGGTCAGTTGGTCTGTGGTAAATAAAATCCTACACAACATTTATTATATTAATATGGATTTATTCTGTGAAAATTTTTAATTCAACAAATATACAAATTTTTACAAAAATTTTATAGAAAAATTATTTTAGCATAAATGTGGTAATTTTTAGCATTATTTTAAGTCACCTTTTCTAATAATTTTGGTATATTTCACCATATTTCTTTTGGTATATTTTACCAAGTTTTTTCTTAAATAGCATTAGCATTTTCTTCAAAATTTTTTACATAAGTGTTTTGGCTAAATTACGAAAACTACTTCGTCGGTTGTAGTTTTAGCATATTTTTGGTAAAATTATGCCAGATTTTTGCTCACTCCGACACAAGTTTTTTTTTGCGTGTAGTAAGGAATGATAATTCAAAGCTTTTTAAAACAGAATTGAACTTTTTGGGAATTAATTCTCAATAGAATTAATTCGTTCGAAGCTCTGTTGAAGGGTTATCTTTACGATATATGTGCTCGGAAAAATAAATTTGCATTCAGGTGGACTCTACACGCAATATTTGGTGGCAAACTGGAAAATTTTCAAATAACGTAAAAAAATTGAAAAACAAAATAAAAGTTAAAAAGATCTCAAAAATCGAATAATAATCGTACAAGCTTTCTTAAAAGCGGATTTTGTAGAACTTTTCGATACGAAAAATACAAAATTCGAATTTTGGAAAAATGTTAACTCGTTCGGGAGATATTGCCTGTGAAAGCTTCAAGTTTGGTTGGATATATCTCCGCTAGAGGGCGCGGTAGACCAACGAAATCAACAAAAAGTTTTTACACTCAACCAAAAATCATTGTATTCCCAAAGAAAATCATTGTAAATTCAACAGAAATCATTGTTGATTTTGACCCTACAAATATTTATGTTGATTTCAATAAAAATTGTTGTCAGTTTTTGTAAAAGTTGATCAACTCGTTTTTTTGTAAATCAACTCGTATTTTTTGTAAACTCAACTCATATTTTTGTTGATATAAGAAATATTATTAATAAAAAAAAGCTTGTTGTTATTTGTTAATATTCTTTTATTAAGTAAAAATCACAATATTTTTTAGAATTATCACCGGCTTTTTAAGCTGCAATATTTCACCACAAGATTTTCACACACTTCGTTTATTTATGTTTTGCACTCGTAAGCCATTCTCCAGTTTTCTAATGACACCAAATCAAAAGCCTTAAAAAAAAAACAAACAAAAGTATAATATAGTATAAATACATAAAGTAACTAATGTATTTTATTACTTACCAAATATTTACAGATCAGAATCTGATCCTATTTTAATTTATTTAATATTAAATATTTTTATAAGAAACAAACACATAAAATAATTTTATATTTTTTTTTTTTTTGGGTTTTGAATTTATTGGCCAGTATTAAAACTATATTGCCAGCTTTATCTATATCCGAACTAAGAGCGTAATATAGATACATCTTCTAATAGCTCCATGCACCAAACTTCCATTACCTTTGTAATGAAAGGCATAAAGACTATGTGATTAACGTCCGAGTTTTATTATTGGTGCTCTCCCACCAGTATCAATCCAATGATGTGATAAATTCAATTTATTTCATCAAACAACCATTACCTTTGTAATGGAAGGCATGAAAATTATGTGATTAACGTCTGAGTTTTATTATTGGTGCTCTCCCACCAGTATATTCATCCAATGAGGTGATTATCAAATCCAATTTATTTTATTTTCGTCACAACGTGTCCACCATTTACTTATAAAATGGCCGACACCAGCATATAAACGCCAAATCGATAGCACATTGATTTAGTAGAAATACCGCAAAATAACAGCAACAATGCTGTTACTAATCGAAACTCCACCAAAGCAAGTGCGGGGTGAGATGCAATTAGTACGAGCGCACAACAAACACACACACGTGTCTGTATTTAACCAAAATAACTACAGCGACGAATGGATCCTTCTCGAACGCGATCCCAATTACGAAAAATAATTTTATAAGAGACAAACAAATTTCACATTGCAATGCATTGCTACCAACTTGATAATACAAAAATGAACGAACAGGGTTGTTTTTTCTTTTTTGGTTTTATCTATTGAATTCTGTATAAGCGATGTAAAGAGTTGATTCAACTTTACTGATTATTCAACGATATCAACATTAATTTTTGTTGAATACGGCAATATTCTGTAAAACTTGATCTACAATGGGTTTACTAATTTTTCTACTAAGATATTTCTATGAGTGTACTTTGCATAGATCTACATTTTCACAAATTTTGGTCAAGAAATGACAAGCCAAAAAAAGTCGGTAGTGAAAGGGTTAACAACACGACGCATTAAAAAAGAAATCAAAACAATTGAAAATTTTGTAAACCGTGTAAATTTCTGTGAGACTTTAATGAAAAGTTTAAATTCATTTTACAAAACAAAATGCCAACAAATATTGTTAAAGAATTAAAGGTATGATATTTAAGTGAAAATAGATAATTAAAAACTAATGTTTTATCCGAAATTATTACAGAATCCTGAGAAAAAATCTCTTAAAGAATTGAATTTCACAATTGTGGCAGATGATGGAGTAAAAAGAAATGTGCCAGCATTGGTAAGTTTTTTTGCAAATTAAAAAATAGCTTTCTTTACAACAAGTTTACTTAACAGGATAAACATTGGGCTCCCCGTTCCATATTTTCAACTTATTCAAGTTTAGTTGTAGCGGGAGGACAGTTTAAAACGGAAGCTGCTTTACAAGAATGGCAACATGAGGCCGAAAATTTCAAAAATGATATGGAATTTATTTTAAGTTTGTCACATCATGAGTAGGTTTAGGTAGTATCTTATCTTGATATCATATTTCTTAATGTTCCTTATTTATAGATTTTGGTCCTATTTGATATACCAGAAATCAGTGTTAGGTTCAATAGTATCATTTCTTCAGAAAGCTACACCTTTTTACATAAATATTTGCGCAGACACTCCCAATGATTATACCCAGGATCTCTATGAGACTATACTAAATTTAGTGCTGCGCATCATATGCCGCATTGTAACCCCTAAAGAATCGGCTGAATCTTGGATTAAAAAGGAAGATTTGAAAGAGTTGATTTATAAGAACTATCTTATATCCGTACCAATGTTATTCGACTTAGTGGTGGCTGTTGGAAACTCCAGTCGAGATAATGCTTCCATGTTACAAAAAATATTTGATACTTTGCTAAATATTGAGCCAAACTATAAGAAAGATCTTATGGCCGCTTTAGCCTTCTTCCGTGCTGCCTTTCGTTCTATACAAACTCAAACAGAAAATGAAGGTTTTGAAGGTGCTGGTGGTGGTTTACCAGATGACAGCTGTGAGACACCATTTGATGATGTTGCTTTATACACTTTGGATTGTGCCTTTACTTTAAGTGTTCTTCTGGATGTTTGTCCTGCCGTTAGATCACTGTGTGGAGAAATTAAATTGGCTCAAAGTATAGCCAGCTTTTATGATAATACTTTGCCATTTTTGTATAAAAATATTTTTCTAATCAATGTTTCGGCCAAAAGTTTACAATGGTTAAATCATGCTCGTTTACAATTTTTAAAAGCATTTCGTAGTATTGCCTACTCATATGTGGAGACCGTTTTAGCTAAACCGTAAGTTGTTTTTGTTATATTATAGGCTTAACCTTGTTTATCCGTGATTCGATTAACCGGCAACCTCAATTATCCGGGAAAGAAAAATATTTTTTTCTAGTTCGCATCGATTAACCGTTATTACCTCTATTATTCAAGAAAGAAAAAGAAAATTATTGTTTGGTGCATGGATTTTAAATTGTTTGCATCGATTAACCGTGATTACCTCTATTATCCGGGATTACAAGCATACTTTTTGCGATTATGTATTAAAAAAAACTATTTCAAAATTGTTTCTCAAAAACCGTTCTCAATTAACCGCAATGCATCTGGTACCGAACATCATGGATAATCGAGGTCGCACTGTATAAAAATTTTTAAAACGACAACGAATTTAGTCTCACTAATATGGAGTTCACACTAGCGACTTTAAACAAGTTGTTTAACAAAACACCAGTAACAGAATAAAAACGTAATGGATACAGAACAAAGACTTTTTTAAACATCTCACTCTTAAACACTTCAAAACAGCAAGTGTGAACGCCGTATTAGATTTTGGTACTCATTAACATATTAAAATTGCAAAATATTCAGAGTGTAAGTTATGGCTTGTGAGTGGTAGAGTTCATAAATAACCGCTATAAATATCGGTCTGGGACCCCATAAAGTATATATATGGGGGTTTTCGTGTCAACTGACACAACTTTTGAAACCGAGGTCTTCCGATCGGGATGAAATTTGCATCAAGGTTAGTCCTATTGGATAGTAGTTCAGACACAATTTTTCAGCGAGATCGGTCAAGGACTCTCTGAGTTAGAGGGGGTCGAAATTTGACATTTTGGCCAAAGAGGTGTTTATTCTGATCCATGTAACTTCTTACCTATTGTTTTTAGCAAAATGTGTCCCAAAGAGTTTAGATAGCTATTTCTTCAGTCTTTCGAAAAAAAATTATAAAAAAAATAAAAAAAAAATTTTTGATTTTTTTTCTTAAAAATCTAAAACTTTTTTGACTTTTTCCTCAAATTGGGCCCTTTTTTTTTTTTTTTTTTTTTTTTGATTCAAAAGAAAGCTTAGGTCTTTTCCTTTAAGAGCTATGGGGTCGCTTAGTGGGATGCGAGTGGGATATCTATGAAAAAATTATTTTTTTAACTTTGGAACACAAAAAACGGTTCTTCAATTTGCACTATTAGGCGTGGGATAGCTAACCAGTTTTCGATTTCGATCCGCGATACCCTCTAATTTTTTAAGGTTCGAAAAAGAAAGCACGAGCCAAAAAATGGGGGAGGTGGGGAGGGGCCATATGGCCCCTCATTGGGGTCAAAGTTGGGCGTAAAGAGGTAAAAATCCTCAAAAAGCCCCAAGACTCCCCTAGAAACGCCCCTGGAGGGGTGCAATGTGAGACCGACCTCTATTAATTTTCTGCCCCCAACATTTTTCTTGAATATACCTAACCTCTATTTCCACTTCCTAAGGGGGCTCCCATACAAAATGACATTTTTATATAATTTGCTCCTACCGCTCTAACTGTCCATAGGGTGCCCCTAGAGAAGTAAAATATATGACCGACCCCCAATATTTTTTCATCTCCAACATTTTCTCAGAACATACCTACCCTTTATTTTCAACTCTTAAGGGGGTCCCCATACATTTTTTTTTATTTTTTTATTAGTTTTTAAAAATACATATTTTTATAACGTATGGGAGCCCCTTAAGGAGTGGAGATAGGGTGTTAGTATGTTCGGACAAAATGTTGGTAACTAAAAACTAATGGGGGTTGGTCATAAATTTTGCCTCTCTAGGAGGCACGGTAGGGGCGGTAGGAGCTGGTTTAATAAAACAAATTTATAAAAAATGAAAGAAATGTATGGGGACCACCTTAAGGGTTAAAGATACATTGTAGGTGTGTTCGCAAAAAATGTTGGAATTAATAAAATAATGGGGGTCGGTCATACATTTGGCTCCACTTGGGGCACTTTAGGGTAAGTTAGAATGGTAGGATCAAATTTTTTAAAAATGTTTTGTATGGGAGCCCCCATAGGAAGTGGAAATAGGGGTAAGGTATGTTCAAGAAAAATGTTGGGGGCAGAAAATTATTGGAGGTTCGTCTCACATTGCACCCCTCCAGGGGCGTTTCTAGGGCAGTTTTGGGGCTTTTTGAGGATTTTAACTCTTTACGCCCAACTTTGACCCCGATGAGGGGCCATATGGCCCCACCCCACCGCCCTTATTTTTTGGCTCGTGCTTTCTTTTTCGAACCTATAAAAATTAGAGGGTATCGCGGATCGAAATCGAAAACTGGTTAGCTTTCCCACGCCTAATAATGCAAATTGAAGAACCGTTTTTTGTGTTCCAAAGTTAAAAAAATAATTTTTTCATAGATATCCCACTCGCATCCCACTAAGCGACCCCATAGCTCTTAAAGGAAAAGACCTAAGCTTTCTTTTGAATCAAAAAAAAAAAAAAAAAAAAGGGCCCAATTTGAGGAAAAAGTCAAAAAAGTTTTAGATTTTTAAGAAAAAAAATCAAAAATTTTTTTTTTATTTTTTTTATAATTTTTTTTCGGAAGACTGAAGAAATAGCTATCTAAACTCTTTGGGACACATTTTGCTAAAAACAATAGGTAAGAAGTTACATGGATGAGAATAAACACCTCTTTGGCCAAAATGTCAAATTTCGACCCCCTCTAACTCAGAGGGTCCTTGACCGATCTCGCTGAAATATTGTGTCTGAACTACTATCCAATAGGACTAACCTTGGTGCAAATTTCATCCCGATCGGAAGACATCGGTTTCAAAAGTTGTGTCAGTTGACACGAAAACCCCCATATATATATTATTGATCAGAGATCGCGGCCAAAATATTAAATACATCCCTGCAAACAAAACGATAACACATTGATTCGCCGGTTATATTGCCGAGACGATTGTATTGCGGCAATTATCGAATTTCGGGAGAAACTGTTACCCGACGGCAATAAATCCCGGCGATACGACAACGATTCGCGTTGGCAATAATCAACGATTTCGCCTTGGCAATATCCCCAAATAATCATTTAAACGAAAAATAAAAGAATTATGTATCGCCGGAATATCACTAAAATGATAATCCGGCGATACAGCTATGAGGCATTCCACACCAAATGTCCCGCTACAGAAAAACATGTGTCCAGAAAATTTCTGAATAGGTTGTTTGGATAGCCCTATATGAAACTAAGAAAATTGCGTTTTTGGTTTTTCTAATTTTCAAAAACTGGGCTTAGAAGGCGTGGTCAAATATTGGAAAAATGGTCAAATTTGTGGCGAGTTGCCTTGATTAAATATTTATCACATTAAAACGGAATGCACCACAATCTCAAAAATTTACATTCTTATATAGTTTTGTATGGGATATGGATTAATTTTTTTTTTTTTTGAAAATTTTCAGAACCCGTTCTGAAATTTTCCATTTTTTAAAAATGTCAATTTATTAAAAAACATGCCACTTTTTTTTTCTTTTTTAAATTTTTTTTTTAAAGCTCAGATGTTTGTCCATCCACAGAAGAAAAATCAGAATCACGTTCTTCCTTCTTTCGAGAAAATCGCATTTGAACTTTAAATTTCATAACAATTTTGTTATTTGCTTGTAATTTCTTGATTTAACGTTGCGAATGAGTAATATCAATTACAAAATTGTTATGAAATTTAAAGTTCAAATGCGATTTTCTCGAAAAAAAATGAAGAACGTGTTGCTGAATTTTTTTGTGTGGATGGACAAACATCTAAACTTTAAAAAAAAATTAAAAAAAAAAAAGTGGCATGTTTTTTAATAAATTAACATTTTTAAAAAATGGAAAATTTCAGAACGGGTTCTGAAAATTTTCCAAAAAAAAAATTTTAATCGATAGTCCATACAAAACTGTATAAGAATGTAAATTTTTGAGATTGTGGTGCATTCCGTTTTAATGTGATAAATATTTAATCAAGGCAACTCGCCACAAATTTGACCATTTTTCCAATATTTGACCACGCCTACTAAGCCCAGTTTTTGAAAAATTTAAAAACCCAAAACGCAATTTTCTAAGTTTCATATAGGGCTATCCATGCAACCTATTCAGAAGTTTATGGTACACGTGTTTTTTTTTCGCTGGACATTTGGTGTGGAATGCCTCCTATATGGATTCCCTGAAGCTGAAAAATACATTATTTTTATACCCTCCACTCTAGTGATAGAGGGTATATATAAGTTTGTCATTCCGTTTGTAACACCTCGAAATATTGGTCTAGGACCCCATAAAGTATATATATTCATGACCCTCGATCGATTCTAAGACGATCTAGCGATGTCCGTCCGTCTGTCTGTTGAAAACACGCCAACTTTTGAAATACTTTACTGAGACTCCTAAAGTTTGGCATATATGTTGGACATTTACCTGGTCAGGTTGATATTGCAATCCAACGAAATCGGTCCAGTGGTTCAAAAGTTATGAGCAAAAGAGTAAATTTCGGCAAGGGTTTTTCGCGAATTTACGAGATAAAAAACACAACAACTTTCGAAAGGCAACTCTGAGCTTAGCACATTTATTTGTCGTTCCCCTGGCCTAGTTCATATTGAATTTTAGCCAAATCGGTCCAGTGGTTCAAAAGTTATTAGCAAAATCGTAAATTTCAGATTCGCTTCACCTTAAATTCACGTGCTGAAAAAACCGAGCCTTAAAAAAACAAGCTTTAAAAACGTTTAAATTAATTTAAAAAGTATTTTTGTCACTCAAAAATATTTTTACACTAAAAAAAATTTACACTCGAAAAAAATTTGTAATTTTTCTTTTTTTTTACAAAAATGACAAAAAAAAAGCTTTTTACTCAAAATAAAATAATTCTTATCAAAATTGTTAATTTTTTTCACGTTAGAAAATTTACCATTCTTTAAAAACGGCATTGTGGAGGGTATTCTTAAATTCGGCCAAGTTGAATTTAACTTTTCTGCTTGTTTTCATTCGTATTTTGGTCATGTTAACAGGACCAAAAACATTTGCATTCACCTGAAAAAGATCCGCAACATTCGCTGAATTTTTTTTTTGTACCTTGAAAGCAAATTTGTGGTTTTCGGCCAAATTTATATTCTTTCAAAGATTTTTTGTTGTGCTTGATAAATTATTTTATTTTAAATTGACAAAGAAATAAAAATTTTCAATATTTTTTTTTATCTCCAAAATATCGTTTGTATGAGAAAACGGCGATATAATAAAAATACTACTTTGATTTTTTATTGAAATGATAAATTTACGTATTGACTGAAACTTAACGCATTTGCTTGTAATTGTCCCCAGCAAATTGGTTTTGCATTTGAGCGATATCGGTTCAGCGGTTTAAAAGTTTTGAATGAAAATGTAAGACATCGAAAATTTTGATACATTTCACATAACCTAAAAATAAACAAGTGGGAGCGTTAAATTCGGCTGTGCCGAATCTTTTATATCTTTTTTTTGACCGTACATAATCTTTTTTTTTACGGTACATAATTATCTTTCGGCAAGGCTGAATTATATTTTTTACTTGTTTATTTTAACTTTATTTAAATATTGTTTCTTTCCATCGAATAGGAATATATTAATTAATCTGTTTTCATTTTTCTTTTAGGGAATCTAGTTTATTGCCTTCTGAAGAATATATTGCCCTGTTAACCGAATGTTTGTCAGAGCAGAATTTTGTGGTCGACTATGAACGTCACTATTCAGTGGGTTTAGATGTAGAGATTTTAAAACAAGCTTGTCGAGATTTGTAAGTTAAATAACTCACTTGAAAAATTTTAGTTTATACTTTTGTAACTAATCCGAACTTTTGTAACTTTATTCCTATAGAGACTCATTTAAAGCCAATTTTATAGTAAAAGGTTATAAAAATGAAGCTGCTACAATGCACACCATGAATGATTTAGAGAATTTGATCGTCAATCAAAAAAATGTTGATAGTAATGCTAAGGTTGTTCAAAATATTGAAATTACTGAAGAGCCTGCCAAAAAAAATATCAAAAAATCTCCAGAAAGAGATTTAGAATTAGAAGTTACCATGGTTTTAGATTGTCTACCACATTTGGGAACAGGTTTTGTACGTCATCTTATATCTCGCTATGATTCTAGTGAAGAGGCCATAGCTGCCGTCTTGGAAAATAATTTACCACCTGATCTAGCTCAGGCGGATCAAAGTGAAGTTTATGTACCACCCGATCCACAAGATAAGGTCTATCAAGAAACTGGAGTTAAACATTTTAATATTTTCGATGGTGACAAATATGATATAATGACCCAAGATAATCCTCAATGTATAATTAAGCAAGGCAAAGGTTTTCCAAATGCTCCACAAAATGCCACTCAACTACTTGATGATAAACGCGACTTGGCCGCCATTAAACATCGTTATCAAGAATATTCTATGGTTAGCGAAAGAGATCCTGATGGCGAAGAATACGATGATGAATATGATGATAGCTATGAAGCAATGTTAGAAAGTGAAACACGTGTTGTTAAATCTAAGGATATGAAAAAGGTTTTGGCTAATGTGGTCGATGAAACGGATGAAGAAAGCGAGAGTGAAGAGGAAGACTCAAACAGCCAACAGCGAAATAATAATCATGATAAAAATAAGAATTTCTGTGAAAATCCCGAAGATGTACGAGCTCGTTATGAAGCTAAACGTCAAGCAAAAGGATTTAAAAAGGGTAATTTTGTACCACAACAACAGCCACGAGATGTTGTGGGTCAGGCCAAGGGCCAGGGTCAAGAAAAAGATGTGCTACGTAATCGCCAGAAAAAAGAAGCCAATAAATCTTCTAGAGCTAATCATAATCGTAAAGCTGGAGCATCTTATAAACAAAGTAAAGGAATGTTTTAGATTATTTATGTTAATTAAATCTAACGTATGAAAAATAAATGAATTAAATTCAATATTATAGAAATGTGTTTACATAAATTCAAAAATAAAAAAAAATAAAAATATTTTCAAGTTGAATGTCGCGACTTTATGAGACGATAATACCGTGAGGAAATTAACTATCTACAACATTAAAAAAAGCATTATAGTGGAAAGGACAATATTTTTAGATGTCATTTCAAATTTTTTTACAAAACATATTTCAACGAGTCAGAATCTAACGCAGATATAGCCTACAGAAAAAGCACCGATCCTTTCATATAAAAAAATGTCACTATTGTGAGGAAATGTCTCAAGCCTTGATACGCCTCTTGTGACATATGTCACTGTACCTGTTTCTTAGCAACACGACTCTGCTGTTCAATGGTGTCATGTCACAGAAAACATAATTTTTTTTTCATAAATTAAAAAAAAAATAGTAGTATTATTTTTTTTAAAAATTTGTCAATTTTTTTTTTTAAATAATAGAACTAATTCAGATTACTTGAAATTACTTAAAATTAAAAAAAAAACAATTGAGGTTGGTTTAGTTCCGAACTTTTTCCCCCCTGGTCCGATTTTGCCCATTTACGAACTTAACCTGCCTAGGACCATAAGACATATTCGTGCCAAATTTCAGGAGGCTAGCTGTTTTATTTGGACTGCATCGTGCCATCTACAGACAGACGGACATTCACAGAATGTCTTAGAATCGATCATGGATCAATAATATATACATATACTTTATGGGGTCCCCGACCGATATTTCAATGCGTTACAAACGGAATGACAAAGTTAGTATATATACCCCCATACTGTGGTTGGAGGGTATAACAAGCAATTTGGGGGCATGTCACAGACTCAATTCCGTTCGGAAGTGGAATAAGTGGTTTACTCGTAAAACGCAAAGCGAATATTTTTTTAGGAATGTAACCACTTTTATGCAATTCAACTCCACTTTGGGTTTTGAAAGTGATTTCATTCCGAAAAAAAATATACGGTTTGCGTTTTACGAGTAAACCACTTAATTTAAATCCGAACGGAATGGAGTCTGTGACATGCCACTTGGTCTTGCCGAATGTGTTGATACCCTCCACAAAAAAAAGGGAAAATTAATTAAAAAAAAAAAATTTCAGCGGACATTTTTTTTGGTGAATGAAAAATTTCCGCGAATTTTTTTTGTAAAAAATATGTGTGTATGTATACCATTCGGGATTCAATTCTGGTTACAGACGTCAACCAGCAGCAGCCGAATTAAAACATTTCTAGGTTATGATACCACACTTAGCTGGTAACGGGATAAATATTTTTGAGACAGTGATAAGATATTTTTCTGCATTTGACAACATTTTAGTGATATGTCTAACCTGACCAACCATCCCGCTTTTGGCGGGATTATCCCGCTTTTTGAAGTCTCATCCCGCCTCGATTTTCCATCCCGCTTTTTAAGCAAAAATCCCGCTTCATCCCGCTTTTTGACTTTTAGAATAGTAAAGTACAATTTATAATTTTTTAAATAATACTTTGAGTTAGATTGTTCTGTAGTTTTTATACCATCCACTCTAGTGATAGAGGGTATATATAAGTTTGTCATTCCGTTTGGAACACCTCGAGATATTGGTCCAGGACCCCAAAAAGTACGATATATATATATTCATGCTCCTCGATCGATTTTAAGACGATCTAGCGATGTCTGTCTGTCTGTTGAAAACACGCTAACTTTTGAAAGACTTAACGGAGGCTCATGAAGTTTGGCATATATGTTGGGCATTTACCTGGTCAGATGGTATTGCAATCCAGCAAAATCGGTCCAGTGGTTCAAAAGTTATGAGCAAAAGACTGAATTTCTGCAAGGGTTTTTCGTGAATTTACGAGATAAAAAACTAACTTTCGACAGGCAGATCTGAGGATGCTGAAGCATGGCATATATATTTGTCGTTCCCCAGGCCTGGCAAAATCAGTCCAGTTATTAGCAAAACCGTGAATATCAGATTAGTTTCACCTTAAATTCACGCGTTGAAAACCCATTAAACATGTTTTAAAAACATTGGTAAGTCACAAAATATTTTGAACGTATTTTTGTCACTCAAAAATACCCAGTCAGAAAAATACAATCGTAAAAGCGTTGTGAAAGCGTTGTAGACGGTTGTACGAGCGTTCTGTATACCAACTTCAAAGCGCCTTCAGATGATCCGAATGATAACATCGATCTACGCTAGGTTTAAAGCGTTTTAAAAGCGATGTAAAAAAGTGCTTTGAGAACGTTTTTTTAAAGTCTACAAAGCGCTTTAAAAACTCAAAGTAAAGAATTTTTGTTTTAGTTCGGTTATAATAACACCGCTCTACAAGAAAATGCGTATTGGGTTCTGATAACTGAATTAGGTAGTATTTGGTGCGCAGATTCCAAATCTGCAACCCAATTTTTTCCATCACATCAGGATTTTGAGTTATTCGCGGTTAAAGGGGCAAAAAAGTGCCTTTTTGACCATTTTTGGAAGCCAATAAAATATGAACGCGACATACGAACGACTTTATATTAAGCTCATTATAAAGTTTGGAATTTTATCTTCAAAATAAAATAAAAATATTCTGAAATTTCAATTTTAAAAATGGTAAAAAAATATATTTTTAATAACACCTTTTTAGATATATTTTATTGTTTTTAATAACAAGTGTTTTCAAATTGACATAAAAAAACATACCAACGAACAAAGTTTTTTAAATTAAAATGCATTAAGTAATAAATAACAAAAAATATGGAAATATAATAAAAAACGAAACAGTATTAAAGTATATCCGATTTAAATATATTTGGTGGATGGCTTTCTGAATTATATAAGCAGATACCTTAGAATAGAATGGTTAATTAAGTTTTTATTACAAATTAATTGGCAGTCAAATTTTTTCAATTTATATTGTTTTATAAATTACAATGTCAATGTATTTCAATTAAGTAAATAGTTAAAATTTAATTGTTGAGTTGAGTTGAGTTGAGGGTGGGTTGTACAAGCCTAAAAATGGGTAAATTTTTAGGCAAAAAAATTTAAAATTTAATTACTCAATAAGCAAAGGGACAAAATAGGCCCAGAGGAAAAATTTCTTTCTACCAACTGTGACTTTTTCGTAAACAAATATTTTTAAAATGTAATAACGAACTATTTGCGTTTGTTGACAAAAATTTAAAAATGGTGAAAGTATAAAATTATAGACAAATATTTGGACAAAAATTTTGAAGAAATATTCAGAAACAGTTTAGTCGATATTAAATCACGATGTCTAAAAGAAATTGTGCTAACCATCCAGACTTATTTTGCTATATTTGTGCCCAAAGAACATTCAATGGAATTGCTATTACGAACTCTATAAAATTGGCTTATAAAAATTATTTTGGTATTCCAATCGTAAATCAAGAAAAATCTTGGGTTCCCCATGTTTTATGCAAATCATGTTACCAAAGTTTACTTGTCACTCGAAGATTCCATTTGTAATTGGAAAATTTTATTTTTAATTCTAGAAAGACAATGGTAACTCGAAAAATCTCAATTGTAATTAAGAAAAAGTATTGTAAGTCGAAAAAGATCAATTTTAATTCGAAAATGGTCAATTGTAATTCGAATTAATCAATAGCAATTGCTCTTTTGTAAATTTAAATTACAATTGATCTTTTTCAAATTACTACTTGAATTTTAGAATTAAAAATGTAGTTTTCAAATTACAAACAGATTCTTCGAATTACAAATGAAATCTTGGAATTACAAATGTAATCTTTGAATAACAAGTAGAATCTTTGAATTATAATTAATATTTTTCGATTTAAATCTGTAAATGGTGAAGTTATGTTCAAAAAAGCGTCCCAAAAATATTAATTTTTCGAATTTTGAGTCGAAATTGTGGAAAAATTTATGAATAAAAAATTTGCAAAGGTACTTGCAACCATCGGTCAAAGTTGGAAAAATTACGAATTTCGACATTTTTTTATATATTTTAATATGATTAACATATTCAATTTTTAAAGAAGAATTTGGTAATGTAAATATTTTTTGTGTTTAACATCAGCATCGGAAGACTCAAAATCCCAAGACGGATACCAAAAAGTACGCCAAATTTCCCAATTTTTGAGCCCATTTGGTCAAAAACTTTGAACATAAATTTATGTCAAAAAACGATATTTTTCCAACTTGGACCGCTTCTTGCCAACTGCAGTTCCAATACGTAAATTTTCCCACAATAAGCTCTTCAGTGGCTAGCGTTAGGCAAGTATTCCGACACAAAATTCAAAAGTTTCTAATTTTCGGGACGCCTAATATACATAATATTTTTTCATTACCTGAATTTATAAAAACTTTGTTTGTTGGTTTTCATATGTTTATTAGAAAAATACTTTGCGTTAAACAATATATATTTTCAAAATGGAGTTTTTTGTTTATGATTTTTTTGCCATGATGGAAAATTAAATTTCCAAATAATATTATCCTATCTTAAAGATTAAATTCCAAATTATACGATAAACTTAAAACGAAGTCAATAGCATGTCGCGTTCTTATTTTATTCGTTTTTAAAAATGGCCAAAAAAGAACTTTTTCAGCATTTTAACCGCGATTTACACAAAATCTAGATGTGATAGAAAAATTTGGGTTGCAGATTTGGATTCAGTGCATCAAATATTATACCTTTTAGTTTCAATAATTCAAAACGCAGCGACAAACCTTACATTTGTAGAGCTGTGTAATTTGTTTGATACAAAGTGAAATCCGAAAAAAAAGTTTTTGTACTCAAAAAAATTTTCGAAACTTAGAAAATTAAAAAAAAAAAAAAATCTAAAAACATTTTTTATGATTTTTTTTACTTAAAAAAAAAATGACAAAAAATTTTTATTCAAAAATAGTTTCGAAACTTAGAAATTTTTTTCAAAAAAAAAAAATAAATATAAAGAACTCTTAAAACGCTTTTCGAATACGCTCGCAAAGCGTTCCAAAAAAACGTTTTGAGATTGCTTTTTTTTTGTTATAGAGCTTTCAGAACACTTTTCAAAAACGCTCGCAAAGCGTTTGAAAATAGCGTTTTGAGAATGCTTTTTTTTTTGTTACAGAGCTTTCAGAACGCTTTTTTTTTAGAACCGTCGTCAATTTCTGCTTGGGTATTTCTACACTAAAAAAAAACAAAAAATCCACTCGAAAAAAACTTTACATTCAAAAAAAATTTTGTAAATGATTTTTTGTTTCAAAAATTACTTAAAAAAAAAGTTTTTTTACACAAAATAAAATATTTCTAATCAAAAATTTTATTTTTTCACGTTAGAAAATTTACTATCACTTAAAAAGGGCACTGTGGAGGGTATTTTCAGATTCGGCCAAGGCGAATTTAACTTTTCTTCTTGTTTTTATTTATTTTTGATCATATAAATATGGTTACATTTAGAATTTTTTACCGTGTTAAAAAAATGTAAAGGAAATTACTTCTAAAATTGTGTTATAGTAAAATTGACCAATTTTTGCATGAAATCGCATTTTATTTAATGTTTTCAACGGTAATTCAACAATTCTGCAATTTTCGAAACACATTTATTTATAGAGTTTTGTATGGGCTATCGATTGGCATTATATGTTTCTAGAAAAAATTCGGAACTATGTATGTGTAAATTTTCCAAATTTAAAATTGATTGAATTTTTATTTTTTAATTTTAAATGAAAGTTCATTAAATTCTCTAGAAAATGTAAAATTTTTAGAGGGCAGTTATTTTTTGTTTTCAAAAAAATGATTTTGAACTGCAAAGTTTCGTAAGCCTTGGTAAAATTGTGCAATTTTCGCATGACATCGCTTTATATCTTTCGAAAGCAAGAATATTTTCAACAGACATACAGTCAGAAAGACGGACGGATATCGCTATGTCGACTTAAATACGATTGAAAATCATTAATTTATATACTTTATGGAATCCTAGGACCTATTTCCGACCAGTTACAAATGGAATGACAAACTAATATATATTCACTATCGCTAATTGAAGGGTCCCGCTTTTTAGGTCAAAATCCCGCTTTTTCAACCTTTCCATCCCGCTTTTCAGCCAAAAACAGTTGGTCAGGTTAGATATGTCCCATTTTCACAAGTAACGGGATAAGTGTTTTTTGTGTGGACCAACACCCCTTTTCATGAAGAGTATCAAAGACTTCGTCATTTAATCATAAATGTTTTGTGGATATCAAATTGTTTAGTTCAAATTGAACATCTGTTTTATTTTATAGTTTAATAAAATCTTAAATATAAATAAAAAGTATATATATATGCATGCAATACCATACTTAAATTTCTTAAAATTTTACTGCAACTCCAAATCTTTTGGGTCTGCATTCTTTGTTAATGAATCGCATATAATTTTAGCTGAAGGCCTGTCTTCTGGTGTCAAGTTTGTGCATAAATAAAACAATTCAATCACTATATTATAGTCATCATTAAGCTCAAGATCCTGCGGCAGTGATGGTCTAGTTCCGTATGCCATTTCCATTAATGTAAAATTACCTGGTTTTTCATCTTCTTCTTCGTCATCATCTGAAATAGTTACAGTCTCGGTATCATTCAAATTTAACGTATGTGGTGGTACTAAAGCTATAGTTTCGTATATAACTAAGCCAAAGCTAAATATTTCTGATTTGCTATCAATAACTTTTTCAAAGTTTATAACTTCTGGAGCAGACCATAGATTTGTGCCCACATAATGTAGGAGGGGATTTTCTTCAAAATTAACTTGTCCCTCTTTGTTTAATGGCAAGCTTACACCAAAATCACAAAGTTTACATATTTCAAAATCGCCCTTAACTAAAACATTGTGAGATTTTAAATCTCCATGTAGCATCATGGCATCTGTGTGCAAATAATCCAAAGCCCGGCCAATATCTAATATCATTTTCTTAATGTGTTGTGTGGGTAAAGAATTTAAACCATCTTCCAAACGTGTTTCCAATATTATACCCAGTGAAGTGTTGCAACATTCCAAGGCCAATGTATCTACCCCATCTTTTTCTTGGGTTATCGCACGGAAGCCAACGATATTTGGATGTTTTAGTTTACGTAAAATTTCTGCTTCCTTGACGATACGCTCATTGAAAAGCTTGCTGTTTTCATTATTTGCAGCTCTGGTACGTTTGGATACTCGTTTTATTGCCCATGGTGAGCGTGCTTGCCCAGTAGCTTTGGGTGAGCGCTCCAAATAATAAACATTGACGCCAGTTCCATAACCAAGACTTTTCATTAAAGGAGATGCTGGTAATTTAAATGGTGTTGTCGGTTCCTGTTGTTGAACAGTGTTCAAATGCACGTTACGCAAAACACGTCTTGGTGTTTCCATTTTGGATGAATATTAATAATTTCACAATGTTTACACAAAATAATAAAAACAAAAAATCTCAATATAAAAAGCGCGTTATTTTTGAACAATTTTTTTTTACCACTGTTGCCAATATATTTGTGGCTTTTTATAAACAAAATAGTCTGGCAAGGCTTACCATAATCTATTACAACTATACAAGCAGCCAACATTTCAAAGTGTAAAATTATTAAATGGCGGTTAGAAGAGTGCGGTAAAAATAAAATTGTGTTTTTTTTAATATATGTGTAGTTTTAATTAACTTTGTATTAGCGGTTTTCACCCTTGATAGAAAACTTTTGAGGAAATTTCCTACAAGAAAACTTTCTACCGATTTTTTCCACTGAAGAGTGAACAACTATTTAAAAAAGTTTTCTCACACTTATATTTTCTATAACCTCAAAATATTTTACATAATTAAAACCACGAAATAATATTAAACAACGCGATTTTTAGTAAAAATATAATTAATCACTTAAGTTTCATTTCAAATTTCGTGTAAAAAGTCTGAAAATATCTCAAAATAATTAAATTCCTCTCTAATCAGCTGTTTTGTTGGTCTAGGAACTTTTATTTTTTTCTTTACTTCAACTTACTCAAGCATCAAGTCGAAGAAATTTTCTATGTAGAAAAGAAGAAACCAAGAAAATGAGAAAAACAAGTCACCATGTATTTTGTTGTTGTATCTGTCAAACATTTTCTTGTTTTCTTCAATTCTCCGATTCTTTTCTTGTTTTCTATCAAGGGTGAGAACCGCTATTGTTTTAACACACACTGGTAAGTTTTTTCTGTATACCTAAGTTTTAGTTTAACCCATATTTTTAGTTTTAATTATAGGTGGATTTTTTTGCTAACGTGTATAAATTATCCCATACAAATTTGACATAAATTTGCCGTATATAGTTAAAAAACGTCAAATTTGTATGGGATAATTTATACACGTTAGCAAAAAAATCCAGCTTATATAAAAGTGGAAAAAATGTTTTTTTTTTTCAATAACAGAGTTGCCAGTGTGTTTTGCCCCATTTAATTAAAATACCCTAATTTTTTTTTTTTAATTTTGGGGCTTTCACGATGTCTGACTTTTTATTGTGGTATATCGTCAATTGGAAATTGGTATGATTCAAAGACCATTTTTAGGAAAATAGGCTAAAGTGCACTTTACGGGGCACGAATATTTTGTCAAACAGAAATATGCCACCGCCTTTATACGGCGTTCACACTTGCTGTTTTGAAGTGTTTAAAAGTGAGATGTTTAAAAAAGTCTTTGTTCTGTATCCATTACGTTTTTATTCTGTTACTGGTGTTTTGTTAAACAACTTGTTTAAAGTCGATAGTGTGAACTCCATATTAGAATTAAAAAAATCGAAATTAAAATTTAAGGTGACTGGGCCCCGTTGAACCCCTGCACAGTGGGCCAGGGTTTCCATATTTTGGCCAAGAGCCGTACAGGTAAACAAAAAAACTTATTAATGGGTAAAAATCTAGACATCTTGAACCTTCCAAAACATAAGTGGTACAAGTTGAGTTTACTGGCATTTAATAAAAATTAAAATAGCCCTTTTAGCGATGATTTCAAAAAAAAAAAATAAAAATTGGTCGGCGACACGTATTTAGTGAGTTATCTCGACTTTAAGTTTTTTGCTTATATCTTCGTTAGATTTCAAAAATATTGGTGTCATTCAAAAGGTAATTGAAATATCTTTCATTTTGAAAAAAAAAAAAAATTAACACATAATATTTTTGGGATTTTTTTTTTTTGAGAATTTTCGTAAAAAAAGCTTTTCTGCGTAACGGCCTTCGGCCGGGCTTACAAACTCCATAAATTAATTTAGCGGCTTCGCTAAATAAAGTTTTTTTTTGTTTGTTAAGCCTTTTTCCAGTGATAATATTCGAATTTCAAGTCGACATAACTCGCGAACCAGATCTCGCCGACAAAAAATCACTCTAATCAAAAGATCTATCTCTGGTAAAAATTTGGGATCAATCCGACCAATGCCAGTAAACTCAACTTAATACTGCGTTCACATTGCTGTTTTGAAAAGTTTAAGTGTGAGATGTTTAAAAACGTTTTTATTCTGTTATACGGAGTTCACACTAGAGAATTTGTACTCGTTTAAGCCACTTGTTTAAAAAAGTAAACAAAATCGTTCACACTACATTTTGCGCGTTTAACTTTGAGTGTTTAACGTTTGTAAACAAACGCACATAACCTAATTCTGAAAAAAATTGCAAAAATATTTCTAAAAACCTTTTAAACTTTGGCGGAAGACAAGATATTTAATTTTTTTATAACATTTACATAACACCACTACACGGAACACCTTTTTATTGACTCATTCCAAGTAAATAGGAAGATTTTTCTGTTTTTGGTTCCGGACCTGTCCGAAGCTGTTTGCATATTTATACTGCGATGGAAGGCAAAACTCACTATTAGTGCAGCTTTTCCAATATAATTATAAATAAAACACAAACTTTTTTCTGATTTTTCAGTAGTTTTTATTAGTTTTTTAAATATTTATAATTTCTCAATTTTCCAATGTTTTGCTAAGAAAATGGCAGACAGATACAGAAGCTGGTTGCTATGAAATCTATTTTTTTGGCATAGAATAAAGAAAAATTAAAAGGAAATATACCGAACCCTGTCTTTGAAATGTTTAGCGAAATGTTCAACAGGGAAACAAGTCGAATTTGATTGTTTAGCTGAACAACCAAATGTATGGGGAAACAAGTCAAATTTTGTTCGTTTAGCGCTTAAACACTCATGAGATGTTTAAAGTCGGTAGTGTGAACTCCATATTACTGGTGTTTTGTTGAACAACTTGTTTAAGGTCGCAAGTGTGAATGCCATATAATACGGCGTTCACACTTGCTGTTTTGAAGTGTTTAAAAGTGAGATGTTTAAAAAAGTCTTTGTTCTGTATCCATTACGTTTTTATTCTGTTACTGGTGTTTTGTTAAACAACTTGTTTAAAGTCGCTAGTGTGAACTCCATATAAGCCATTAACACAGAACAAAGACTTTTTAATCATCTCACTCTTGTACCCTATTCACACTTATACGGCGTTCACACTTGCTGTTTTGAAGTGTTCAAGAGTGAGATGTTTAAAAATGTCTTTGTTCTGCGTCAATTACGTTTTTATTCTGCTACTGGTGTTTTGTTGAACAACTTGTTTAAGGTCGCTAGTGTGAATGCCATATTATACCAACATTTTGGTAAATAAAAAAATCCGCGATTTTTTGTTTGTAATAATTATATTTATTCTTGTTAAAAAACTATTCGGCATCGAATTCTGTTCAAACATGTCAAGCAGCAGCAGAGTTAAAGCAATTTGTATTTTTAGGTTATGTAGAATGCATTAAAATTTTCGAGGTGTCCTTACATTTTCGCTTATAACTTTTAAACCGCTGAACCGATTTCGCTCAAATGCAATACCAAACTAATTAGGAGAACAACAAGTAAATATAATAAGTTTCAGTCATGTCTGTGTAATATTTAATTACTAATTCCATTTGGCAAATGGTTTATGGGTCACACCAATAACCAAACGTCAATTTTTAGTTTGTTTTGATAAGCAGCCTTTTTCAACGTTATATGCATCAAAACAAAAGTAGAGAAAAATATGTTAACTTTTAGGTGTAAAATTTGCTGCATGTGCATAAAATTGGCGTATGCAGCAAACCAATGTTAAGACAATGTTAATATTGGGGATATGAAGCAAATTTAGGGCTGGATATCTTCTAATTTATACGATATATAAAAAAATATATTACGGATTTGGAAAGAGGACATATTAATCATATACAATTGATTCCTAACTCCATTTTTCCAAAAATGGTCTTTGGGTCATACCAAAAATAAACAAACGATTTGTAGATTTTCATTGGTATCGCTAACTGTTTGATTATCTAAACGAGTTTTTAAACTCATGAGTAGTTCATCTGCAAGAAGAACAAAATTGCAAATTAATTTGTATTTAATAATAAGTTTCTGAAAAATTTTAATTACCTTGTTTTTCTGCAACTCTTTCGGTAACTTGTAATTTTACACCAGCTTTAAGTTTTGCAATAATTGGTTTGTTAAATTCGTTTGAGGTTTGCGAACTGTTTGAAGACATGTTGACTTCTGTGGATTGTTGATTATTGGATGCCAAATTTTTGTTTTTTAAACGCATAATAGACATAAGGTTAGCATCTTTTTTAGTGCTCATAGCATCAAAAAATAAAGAAGCTTCGGAACCACATTCTTCAGACTAAAAAAAAAACAAATAATTTTTTATTAAATAATATTTTTATCGTTTATTTAAATAAAAGCGGAAAAAAACTTTTTGATATAACTCTTGAATTTACAGAAACCCGGTATATTGTTATAAAAACTGCCAAATATCATTTGGGTTTCTGAAATTCTATTATCCCTTTTCAGTTTTTTTCTTATACTGATATCCGCTGTTATCAAACATAGAATTTAATTAATATTTAATTTTCTTTTTTATTTCAGAAATAAAATCAGCGTAAGTTTAAATTATACTTAACTCCATTAAAACTAATCTATTTTTGTTCTTAATAAATATGATTGCCTTATAAAAAAGTGCAATCAGAAGTATTCCTTAACTGGTTATACTCCCGTAGAATTGAAATAAAAAAAAAAATTGACATGCAATCATAATTTAAAGAAACTTAATGTGCTCGATTCTGGAATACGATTTCACCATTCACCTAATTTTAAAAATTTGATATTCTTTCGAGTTATAAGATTTTTAAATTTGTTCTTGTAATTATTAAAGATATTACCCAGATCTTTAATTGTTACAAGAAAAAGATTTTAAAATCTTAAAATTCGAAAGAATATCAAATTTGTAAAAATTGGGTGAATGGTGAAGTCGTATTTGAGAATCGAGCACAATATAAAAAAGAAATTTGGTAAAAAAATTTGGAGAGAAAAAAAAGTTATCTATGTGTGATATTTTGGCCCTGATTTCCATTTAAATAGACAGACAAAACTTTTTAAAAATATTGTGTTAAAAAATTTAAATGATATTTAAGGATAAAGCTTTGAAAGGACATTAATTACCTCCTGATATGTCAAAATAATAAAATGGGAAAATTAGCGGAGATCCTCTTCTTTCATTTGTGATCACTAGTGGCATCCTAGGACAAGTGCACATATTTGAAAAATATTTTACAAAATCAAAAACTGTAAATGCAGTTTTACTACATTAAATCTCTAGTTTCAAACGTACACGCAAAAAAAAATCTGTGTCAGATTGAGCAATCCTACTTGGTAAAACTCTTTTCATACTAAAAAAAATTTTTTACCAAATTTTTGCTAAAATTATGCTTGTCGATGTTAAAGTAACATAATTAGTTTTTTTATGTAAAAAAACCAAGTAGCTTGCACAATAACGCAAATTGCTTGCACAAAAATTTATCGAAAGAAAACAACAAAAAAAAAAAAAAAACAAATACAGACCGCCATATTCATTTTGTATTTTTGTGTGCGGTGTTCGTTTATTTTTTGTGTTATAAAAACGTAAAAAGGAAATTGATAAATAAAATAAAAATAAATTAATAAATAAAAATAAATAATTAGTTTTTTTTTTAGTTAAAAATTAGTGTTTGGTAATAATTTTCTATTTTTACAGGGTACTGCTAAATAAATTTTTGAAGCTATGGCGAATCCTTCACTACAATAAAGAGCGTGGACACCAATCCTGCCTTTAGTTATAAAATTAAAACCTAAAAACCCAAAGCCAAGGGAGTCCAGACCTGTTTTGATGAGTTACAAATGGAATGACAAAGTAAGTGTTCCTCCTTACCAAGAGACCAATGGGGTTTACCAATTTTTTAAATTAAAAATTTATGTTTTGTAATAATTTTCTATTTTTACAGGATGCTTTTAAATAAATTCGTGAAGAAGCGCAGGCAGCAGTCACTCGAGAAAATTGTACAAAAAGGGTCAGTTGGTCGGTGGTAAATTAAATCCTACACAACATTTATTATATTAATCCTACACAACATTTATTATATTAATATGGATTTATTCTGTGAAAATTTTAAATTCAACAAATATACAAATTTTTACAAAAATTTATTGAAAATTTATTTTAGCATAAATGTGGTAATTTTTAGCATTATTTTTAGTCATCTTTTCTAATAATTTTGGTATATTTCACCATATCTCTTTTGGTATATTTTACCAAGTTTTTACTTAAATAGCATTAGCATTTTCTACAAAATTTTTTACATAAGCGTTTTGGCTAAATTGCGAAAACTACTTCGTCGGTTGTAGTTTTAGCATATTTTTGGTAAAATTATGCCAGATTTTTGCTCACTCCGACACAGATTTTTTTTGCGTGTACCTACAGACGACGCAATATTATGTACAATATGCAATTATATTGATCGTGTGTGGGTAAGATTGACGATTGTACAATGGTCAATCTAAAGGTATCTACAGACGACGCAATATTATGCACAATATTTTTGACGTTTACTCATGATTGGCATACATAAATATACTGTGTAAAATATTGAACTAAAAAAAATACATGCAGATTGTACATAATATTGAATCGTCTGTAGAGGCCTTAACCCACACACCATCAATATAATTGGATATTGTACATAATATTGCGTCGTCTGTAGGTACCTTAAGGAAAATGTTCTAAATGTTCTCACTAAATGTTGTTTTTTTATTTTTAGTACCAAAAGGTACATAAAAATAAAATGTATTTATTCGGCCTTTATATATGTATATATATTCGATTAGAGTTTTATTCTAGTTCGAGGCCCAAAAATATTTCTATTTATGATATTGTCATAATAGAGTATTTTTAATTTATTGCTTTAAAAAAGTTACTATCTCATAGTATGTCTGTACTGATCAGTTTAGTTGGGATGACTAAACTTTTGTTGCATATTCTCACTGATGCCAACTATTTTTAAAAAAATGTAGCTAGATTGGACAAAAAAATAGCTAGAAATAGCTAAATTTAAAAACAGTTAAAAAATCTAGCTATTTTGTAGCTAGATTTGTATAAACAGTTGAAAAATCTAGCTATTTTATAGCTAGATTTTGGATTTGTGGTTTTTAAAAGGTTTTATTTGCTAAAGTTTTTAATTAAATAATAAAATAAGTTAGTTTTGGTATTAAAACGAATATTTTCAAATATTTTTATTAAATTTTGCAAACAAAAAGTTTAAATACTTATATTTTATATCGCAGATATAATTTATAACGCATGAAACTTTAGAAATTGCTTCCAACGCTTAAGTTATTAAATTAAGCTTTTAAATCAATTTCTTTAACAAAGAAACATTACTAATCTATATGTTATATGTATGTATTTCTGGATTTGCAGATCCTGTGAACTATTTCCTGTGAATTTCTATTTTCTGTGAATCGGCACCTCACTATTTTCTGTGAATCAGCACCTCATTTTGTATACGTAAAAAGTACTCATAATAGATATAATTCCTGTAATGGCATTATCTATGAATTATGCCAATACGATACTTGGTTGATGTTGAAAATTTTAAGTAACTTTATCATGGAGAGATTTTTGATAAATTTAAAATTTTTGTTTGAAGTTAAAGGAAATATCATACACGCAAAAAAAAAATCTGTGTAAGATTGAGCAATCCTACTTGGTAAAACTTTTTTCATACCAAAAAAAAATTTTTACCAAATTTTTGCTAATATTATGCTTGTCGATGTTAAAGTAACATAATTCAATTAAAGTTGTTTTTTATTCGACCTTTCAGATTTAATATGTTAAAAAATAAAGTTGTTCAAGCTCGAGGTCGTAACATAATTCATTTTTTATGTAAAATAACCAAGTAGCTTGCACAATAACGCAAATTACCTGCACAAAAATTTATTGAAAGAAAACAACAAAAAAACAAATACAGACCGCCATTTTCATTTTTTTTTTTGTGTGCGTTGTTTGTTTATTTTTTGTGTTATAAAAACGTAATAAGGAAATTGATAAATAAATAAAAATAAATTAATAAATAATAATAAATAATTAGTTTTCTAAAAGATAAATAAATGTAAGATAAAAGAATGTTAAAGTTAATTTTGCTTTCATCACTTAAAACGCCATTCATTAAGAAAACCCAATGGAGTCCCAGACGTATGTTTCGATGAATAACAAATGGAATGATAAAGTGAGTATACCCGCATTCCGAAGACACCAATAAGGTTTAATAGATTTTTAGTTAAAAATTAGTGTTTGGTAATAATTTTCTATTTTTACAGGGTACTGCTAAATAAATTTTTGAAGCTATGGCGAATCCTTCACTACAATAAAGAGCGTGGACACCAATCCTGCCTTTATGTATAAAATTAAAATCTAAAAAGCCAAGGGAGTCCATACCTGTTTTGAGTTACAAATGGAATGACAAAGTAAGTGTTCCTCCTTACCAAGAGACCATGGGGTTTACCAATTTTTTAAATTAAAAATTTATGTTTTGTAATAATTTTCTATTTTTACAGGATGCTTTTAAATAAATTCGTGAAGCTATAGCGGATCCTTTACTTCAAGAAGAAGCGTAGGCAGCAGTCACTCGAGAAAATTGTACAAAAAGGGTCAGTTGGTCGGTGGTAAATTAAATCCTACACAACATTTATTACATTAATATGGATTTATTCTGTGAAAATTTTAAATTCAACAAATATACAAATTTTTACAAAAATTTATTGAAAATTTATTTTAGCATAAATGTGGTAATTTTTAGCATTATTTTTAGTCATCTTTTCTAATAATTTTGGAAAATTTCACCATATCTCTTTTTGTATATTTTACCAAGTTTTTACTTAAATAGCATTAGCATTTTCTTCAAAATTTTTTACATAAGTGTTTTGGCTAAATTACGAAAACTACTTCGTCGGTTGTAGTTTTAGCATATTTTTGGTAAAATTATGCCAGATTTTTGCTCACTCCGACACAAGTTTTTTTTTGCGTGTAGAAAACCCCTGATAAAACTTTTTGAAAAGTTGAAAAACTAGCAGATGTCATACACACTTAAATAGCACGTTAACGAAATGTCAACTTGAAAATATGGCTAATAAAACGGTTAAAAAAAAACACTTTTTTAAAAATTTTGCGAACAAAAAAAGTAGCTAGATTTGTAGCTAAGAGCTAAATGACTTTTTTTGTCGCTAGATGCAAAAAAAAATAGCTAAATCTAGCTACAAAATAGCTAAATTGGCAACAATGCATATTCTTACTGTTGTCAGGGTGTGCAACCCAGCAAACATTTTTGTGAAAATTTGAAATACAAATTAGAAGAATTTTTTGGTGAAATTTTTTGTGAAAATTTTAAAGTTTTTTGTGAAAATTTTAAAGTTTTTTGAGAAAATTAAATTCTTTCCCAGCAAACAATTTGGTGAAATTGTAAATTAAGCAATTTTGTTAAGAAATTATCGAAATTTCTTGATAAGTAATTCAAATTGATATTTATCCTTATTGCTGGAGATTTGTGGTGTTTGCAAATAAATTTTAGTGAAATTATTCAAATTTTGAGTATATCCCAGCAAACAATTTCAGTTCAATTGGGAACTTTTGTGAAAATTTACATTAAATTTATTAAAAAATTTATAATTTTCGTTTGCTTTTGGAGAATTCTCAATTTGAAAGAGTAAAATTTATATTTTCTGATAAACTAATTCAGAATATTTATTAAAATATATTCGAAATCGTTTAATTTTTCTTATTTTCGTGTAACTTTTCACTTACATCGTGAGTAGATTTCGGAAATCTGTTATCTTGACAGGAAATACTAAATTTCCTTGAGATCCTTACGAATTTAAACTTGATTTCATATATTTTCTGTGTTTTTTCTGCTACTTTATTAAAATCTCGACTTAAAAATGGCACCTGGCAATAAGCAAAAGGTATTGTCAAAGAGTCTCGAAGGTTTATACACACAGAAAAACACAGTTTTGACCAACATAACGAGAATGAAAACCTCTATTGAAGAGAAGACCATTTCATTTTCTCAGAATCAATTGAAATGTCGCCTCGAAATTCTGGACACTTATGTGGAGGAGGCAATGTATATTCAGTCCGAAATTGAAATTCTAGATCCCACAAATGGTGATCGGTCGGAAGTTGAAGATTTATGCATTGATACGAAAAGTCTTCTCATGGGATATTTGGCTCCGAGAGACCAAAGCCTAAGTGAAACTACCTTCGGCTTTCAAAGTCATCGTAGCAGACTTCCACATTTGGAGTTGCCGAAATTCAGCGGCAAATACTCCGACTATAAGAATTTCATAGGTTTATTTATAAGTTTGGTACATACTGATACGTCTCTTACAGACATTGAAAAATTCAACCATTTAATATCATGTCTTTCGGATGAAGCGCTTGGTACAGTCAAAGCGTATCAAGTCACTGAACAGAATTATTCTAAGGCTTTGGATAGTTTGAAAAGAGTTTATGACAATCCGTGCTTGATCTTTTATGACAATATTAATAAGTTGTTTGATCTACCGGAAATATCCAGTCCCTCTTCTTCAGCCTTGAGAAGCATGATCGATACGGTTTCGGCAATTTACGGCTCGCTTTTGTCAATCGGTAATGACAAGGACATTGCTAATGCAGTAATTATACAGTTTGTCATGACAAAAGTTGATCCAGTCACTCGATCGAAATGGGAAGAGCAACTGGACTACCAAAAGTTGCCCCTATGGAGTGATTGCGAGGTGGCCTTGAACAAAAGATATCAACATATTTCAGCTGAAGAAGCTTCTAGTTCAAGGCCAAAGCCTAATAATGCCTGCACATTGAAAAATAATAATAATTTTTCGAAAAGAGCAACATCGTGCTCATGCCAAACCAATTCACCACAAAAATCAAAATGCTTTTTTTGCGGATCGAGTGAACATTTCATATCTTCGTGCTCATCATTCTCTGCAATTCCTGTTCAAGAGAGATTTGACTTCATTAAAAGTGTACCTGCCTGCATAAACTGTTTGCGAAAGGGACACACAGTCTCAAAATGCACTTCATCGAAGTGTCGAATTTGTAGTTGCTCGCACAACACATTATTACATCAATACGATGTGCCTAATTCACAAACTGCTAATGTTTCTAGTTCTAATTCAGATTCAGATGCGTCCGTTAATCTTTTGTCTTCAAACGAAGATAGTGTAATTTTAGCCACAGCATTGGTTAAAATCAAGGACAAATCTGGACAGTATATAACTGCAAGGGCCTTATTAGATTCCGGTTCACAAATTAATTGTGTAACTGAGGAACTAGCGCAGCAACTACAATTAAATGCAGATGAAAGAAATCTAAATATTTTAAGCATTGGAAAAACTAATTCCTCTGCCAATTCTATAGTAAAAGCCACGATGAAATCTCGAATCGAGTCCCATGAAATATCTTCTGACTTCTGGATTCTTCGGTCGATTTCCAAATATCAACCAAGCCAAATCATCGATACTACTGGCTGGGATATACCTGGTAATATTGAATTAGCTGATCCATACTTTAACAAACCTCGGAAAATAGATATGTTGATCGGCGCTGAGATTTTCTTTGAAATATTACAAGTTGGTCAAGTAAAAAATAAGCCGAACATTCCCACACTTCAAAAGACTTCACTTGGTTGGATTGTTTCTGGCAAATACACAAAGCCTCATAGTTCTACTATGAATTCTTGCCATTTAAGTTCACGTGCTAAAAACGAATTGACTCTGGATTCAGATATTCAGAAAATACGGGAGTTGAATGAAATTCCCAGAGAGGTTAATCTTCTTCCGATGGAATCACGGCCATACCAGGAAAATAATCAAGCGACAATTGGACAATTTCCGTCTAGTGAATCGTGTCGACAAAATTCGTTTAATGCAGACGAAATTATTTCTACTTTTCCTGTAGGTGCCAATGCCTCTTATGATATAGTAAATCAGCTCTCAATTAAGATCGAGCTCTTTACTAAATTAATTCGTTATTTAACGCGCAGTTACGATATTTCGGCTGACATTATTGAAATGTACCGTAAACTAAAATATTGTAAACAATTTTCAAGAACTTATGGCAATCGAACGGCTAAAAAGTACCTGCTATATAATTGCGATTTGTTTTCAAATGGGAAAAATTTTAATACTGATAATTCTTTCGAAAAATCTCTGAGATTTTGCTCATATGAGCATGGTACCTGCACTTATATCCAGGGTGGAGCTTTTGACTTATCTTTCCGAATACTGAATTCACAAGTCGCTCCTCTGTCACATGCAGCCCACTTTATAACTAAGTTTTGGAAATTTTTCCCCCAGAACTTGAATAATAAATTCAAAGAACAAATTCGCACAATTTTACTTTTCAGGGTAGGCGGGTGCTTACATAATGAACCGATCTCATGTGTCGAAATATTTCCACATTTAAAACGTAAATATTACGCTTTACGGTTCCCCGCTTATTGGGTGAGATATATCCTCCTGCATGGGGTAGATATTTATAGAAACATCAACTGTAATTCTATACATCAGCGGTTCTCACCCTTGGTAGAAAACAAGAAAAGAATCGGAGAATCGAATAAAACAAGAAAATGTTTGACAGATACAACAACAAAATACATGGCGGCTCGTTTTTCTCATTTTCTTGGTTTCTTCTTTTCTACATAGAAAATTTCTTCGACTTGATGCTTGAGTAAGTTGAAGTATAGAAAAAAATAAAAGTTTCTAGACCAACAAAACAGCTGATTAGAGAGGCATTTAATTATTTTGTGATATTTTCAGACTTTTTATACGAAATTTAAAATGAAACTTAATTGATTAATTATATTTTTACTAAAAATCGCGTTGTTTATTTTTATTTCGTGGTTTTAATTATGTAAAATAATTGGAGGTTATAGAAAATGTTAGACTTGTTTAAATAGTTGTTCACTCTTTAGTGGAAAAAATCGGTAGAAAATTTTCTTGTAGGAAATTTCCTCAAATGTTTTCTATCAAGGGTGAAAACCGCTATCATTTTCTACCACCCATTAAAAAACATTGCGTTTTATTTTGTTTCACTTCAAAGGCTTTCCGTTCAAGTGTTTCAGACTTATCCAAAAAGGTTTTCATTTTATCTTTTCAAGGTTTCCGTACCGGGATAGGATGTATACCAACTTGTGGATCCATAATACCGAAGTTGCCAAGGTCAAAACGTGATAGAAGGAAGGATGAAACCCAAATGCCAATTATTAAAGTGAATACGGGTCCGTACGTACAATGGCTACACCACTCATTTATTGAAGACCATTGGCCATTGAATGGGGCCGGCATGTTTAGCCATTGCAGGCTCCTTCGGTTTACGATTTATAAAAATTTTATATCAAAATACTTTCTTCAATTTCCCAGCAATTAAATGTTTTCAATCTCAAATAACTTTAAATTTAACGTAGCTTTCTATTTATTTTTGAATTGCCAACAATGTTTCCTTTTTTAAAATGTCCTTTGTATTGTCATTTCTTTTATGTTAAATTCTTTCTGCTTGGGAAATTTATTGTAAACCGCTAGTTTTTAAGCTCTTTTAGTTTGTAAATAAAATCACTCTTGTTTAATTATCCGAAAAGTACACACGTCTTGTTATTTAGTAGCGAAATTTACAGTCCCAAAAAATAAACAAATAATTAAAAAATAATCAGTTTGCTATCCCGTATATTTTATACTGCAAACAATTTCCCGAAAAACCTCGCGGAAAAACAAACACTATTGTTTGGTTAGGCACTGTTGTTATTGTAAAATAACAGCAACACATATATTAAAAGTTACCGACGGTGATTTAATATATACAATTTTTGCTTTAAAAGAGTTATTTTTGTTGGAAAACAGATTTCGGACCTTCATAATAGTACTTCTTATATAACTTGGGAAATATATCAAATATTATGTCTGGTTTGATGTTTGATTGACCAACGATGATTCTCTAAAGTCTGCTGAAGATTCCTTTAGTTGGGATGAAACTGATCAGTACAGACATACTATGAGATAGTAACTTTTTTAAAGCAATAAATTAAAAATACTCTATTATGACAATATCATGTTCTCACTAACTTTTGCTTTGCGACCCCTTTTCAATATTTAAAATTTTTCGCGACCCGCCAACATAAAAAAAAAATATTAACGTGAACTTTACTCTCAGTTTTTTAAAAAACCTGAAGTAATGGAAAACTTTGCAAACCAGATTCAAAAGCAGCATTAATCGAAACCGTGTGGTCAGATCCGAGACGCTTACCAAAAATTTCAGGTAAAAAGTTTCTAAAAAATAAAAAAACACATTTTTTGTTAACTTTGGCCTTAATTTCCTAAAATATTGGAAGACAGGTTCCGAACTACGGCTTTTTATATCGAAACTTACTATCGTCATTTTTTATTTCCGAAAATAAAAAAAATAAAACAGTTTATACGGCGTTCACATTTGCTGTTTTGAAGTGTTCAAGAGTGAGATGTTTAAAAAAGTCTCTGTTCTGTGTCCATTACGTTTTTATTCTGCTACTGGTGTTTTGTTGAACAACTTGTTTAAGGTCGCTAGTGTGAACTCCATATTAGCCTGATCAGAAATAAAAACATGTTTAACAAGAAAGTATTTTAAGTCCAATTTGGAGTAATGATAGTTCTTTTTTCAGAATTATGTACCAAGGTTTGCTAATGATCGAAATTTTTTTCGATCACGAATCCGTTGTTTGGATCCAGATTACGAATCAGCATTAAAAAGTAAATCGATAAAAGAGTTCAGATCCCAGACGCTTCTAAAAATTTCACAAACAAAGCTCTTAAAAATGCACAATAATACGTTTTTGTGAACTTTGCCTTTAGTTTTCTCAAAAACCTAACGTTCTAGAAAAATTTGGAACCCAGATTCTGAATCAGCATCGAAAAGTTAATAGAAAACGAACTGTCAGATCACCGACTCAGTCAAATCAGTGATGGGCATCCCGGGAAATTAACAACTGCACAGTGATTACGGAGGGACCTTAAGTGATGGAAAAATTACATTTCTTTAATAAAAGTATTTGTATTTACACAGCAATAAAAAAATGTGTTTTAAATTTACCAAAATTTAGTATTTTAATAAAATTGTTTGCGACCCCCCTGAAACTCTTCTGCGACCCCCTAGGGGGTCGCGACCCACCGTTTGAGAACCATTGTTCTAAAGTGCACTTTACGGGACACGAATATTTTGGAAAACAGAAATATGCCACCGCCTTTAGAATTTTAAAAAAATCGAAATTAACTCCCAGTTTCTGTAATACGAATGCCATTCGTTCGTGTCGAATTTGTGTGTCGACTTTTTTTAAATTTAAAAAAGTCGACTTTTCGACTTTTTAAAAAGTCGACTTTTTCGACTTTTGTCGACTTTTCGACTTTTTTCGACTTTCTTCGACTTAATAACTTTTTTTCGACCTTTTCCAACTTTTAAAAAGTCGATTTTTTTCGTAAATAAAAGTTTAGTTTTGACTGGTTGTAAGCATTTAGGTGCTACTTTTTTGGTTGTATTTTATTTATCCAAAAAAGTCGAAGAAATCGAAAAGTTTGAAAAAACTTAAAGAACCCTATCACTGAGGTGTTTACAATAATCAAAAATGGAAAAAAAATTTTTGATGAAAAAAAAAATCCGCAATTTTATAATTTTTTATAATTATGTTTGTTCTTGTTAAATTACCATTCGGCATCAAATTCTGTTCAAATATTTTTTTTTTTTTTTTTTTTACGTTGAACCAACACTCAGGGGATGCCCCTACTAATGCAGTGCATTGTGTTGATATCAGGAAAATAGGTTGTGAGGAGGAGGAAAGAGGGAGTAGTGTTTGTGGATATTTGACTTGAATTTATCTACATTGAAAGAAGCTGGGAAGACCTCCGCTGGGAGATTATTCCACATACGGCTAGTACGACTGATAAACGAACCTTCTCTGTAATGCGATGTGCGATCAACTGGACAATCGACAACAAATGGATGTGATCTACTAGACGACCGAGTGCTGCGAACAAAAACTCGGGCTCTAGGGATAAGTTCACTTATCTCAGCGGAACACTTTCCATGATAATATCGATAGAACAGAGTCACACAACCCACATTCCGACGATGCTCCAGTGAGTCAATAGAGTTGGATACCCTATTGTCATTGATAAGCATCAACGCCCTCCTTTGCACACGGTCCAAAAGCTCCAAAATAGACTTTGAAGCCCCTGCCCATATTTGGGAGTTGTATTCCATCTTCGGTCGGATGTAGGTGGTGTAAATAGTTAGGAGATCGGATGAGGTGAAGTACATCTTACACCGGTTTAAAAAACCGAGACACTTGAATGATTCTTTCGACACTTGAAAAACGTGTTTATTCCAACGGACATCACACTGAATTTTCATGCCCAGAACATCAAGAGCGTCCGATTCCTCGATACCTATACCACCCATTTGTACAGATGACGCTGGTGATTCCACATTTCTGTGGGTCAACATACAACATTGGGTCTTGCGTGCATTAAACTTGACCCTATTCGCAAGACCCCACTCAGAGATTGTCGACAGGTCCTGATTAAGTGTGTCATTCATAATCCGCCTTTTTTCCTCAACCTGAACAAGGCTTGGCCTACGATCGAAGGAAAATGAATGACAAATGTTGCTGTCATCTGCAAAAGAGTAGATAGGATTTGAAGTTTGACTTAGGAGGTCGTTAAGAAAAATAAGAAAAAGGGTAGGAGAAAGAACAGAACCTTGCGGTACCCCTGATTGAAGCTGAAACTCATCCGATGAGAAACCATCTATAACAACACGTATAGATCGGTTCCTAAGAAAACTCGAAATAAATCGAGAGAAGTCATTACCGACACCAAAGGCATTAAGCTTAGATATGAGTGCATCGTGCCACACACAATCGAATGCCTTAGAAATATCCAGAGCAACCACCTTACTCTCACCAAAACGGTGGATCGAACGACTCCAACGTTCCGAAAGGAACGCCATCAGATCCCCAGTAGAACGAGTTCTACGAAAACCATATTGTCGATCGTTTAAAAGTAAGTTAGCCTCAAGATACCTTACAAGATGGCAATTTACCATGCTCTCCATCACCTTCGAGAGCGCTGAGCATATTGCGATTGGGCGGTAGTTATCAGGGTTGTTAGCCGTTCCCTTTTTAGGGATTGGCTGCACATTGGCAACCTTCCAACATGAGGGAAAGACTCCCGCACGGTAAGACGATATAAAAAGTTTGGCCAGTGGACGTGCTAACGTCGTAGAACACTGTTTCAGCACCAGTGCTGGTATACCATCCGGCCCCGGTGATTTATTTACGTTTAGATCCGCAAGAACCCTTTTAACTGCACGTGCTCGGAAAAATATCCTGGGCATAGTATGGGATACCCTTTTTTTTTTGTTTTTGTTAAAAAACCATTCGGCATCGAATTCTGTTCAAACATGTCAAGCAGCAGCCGAATTAAAGCAATTTGTATTTTTAGGTAATGTAGAATGCACCAAAATTTTCGAGGTGTCCTTACATTTTCGTATTTATTTTGTAATATTTTAGCCGTGGTCGCCATTTCAACAGACAGGCAGACAGACGGACATAGCTAGAATGTCTTAGAATCGATCACTGATTAAAAATATGTAATGTTTAATCCTATTAAATAATGTTTAATCCTATTATTAAACAGAAAATTGGAAAACCCCCAAAAACTGTTCGATAGTACTAACTTTTGTGTACCACGAATTTAAGAATATTTTTTTTTAAATTAAATTTTTTTTTCTAAATTAGAGTATTAAATACTTTTTATATTTATTTTTCGCTTAAAATCAAAAACAAAATATTTTTTTATATACAAAATAACGAATATTTGGTTAAAGAAATACATGTATGTATAAATAAATTAACAAAAAAGTTAATGCTATTGGAGTGTTTGGTCAGAGATATTAAAACCCCAGTTTGAGGGCTTAGTTGGTACAACCTTTGGTTTTGGTGGTAAAGGCGGTGGTCCTTTTATAGCTGCATTTGTATCATCAGATTCATTTTGATTTATAAACTCTTCTGAATTTTTAGTTAATTTTGTTAACGAATGTCTTGTTAAGGGTTGAGGTATATCCAGGGGTAATGGAAGCACATTGGGATTTGTCTTATTAACTGGACTTAAATTAGCTCTTACACGTCTTAGATTTAAAGCTGACATTTGTAGATTTTCATTGGTATCGCTAACTGTTTGATTATCTAAACGAGTTTTTAAACTCATGAGTAGTTCATCTGCAAGAAGAACAAAATTGCAAATTAATTTGTATTTAATAATAAGTTTCTGAAAAATTTTAATTACCTTGTTTTTCTGCAACTCTTTCGGTAACTTGTAATTTTACACCAGCTTTAAGTTTTGCAATAATTGGTTTGTTAAATTCGTTTGAGGTTTGCGAACTGTTTGAAGACATGTTGACTTCTGTGGATTGTTGATTATTGGATGCCAAATTTTTGTTTTTTAAACGCATAATAGACATAAGGTTAGCATCTTTTTTAGTGCTCATAGCATCAAAAAATAAAGAAGCTTCGGAACCGCATTCTTCAGACTAAAAAAAAACAAATAATTTTTTATTAAATAATGTTTTTATTGTTTATTTAAATATAAGCGGAAAAAACTGTTTGATATAACTCCTGAATTCACAGAAACCTAGCATATTGTTATAGAAACTGCCAAATACCGTTTGGGTTTCTGAAATTCTATTATCCCTTTTTAGTTTTTTTTCTTATACTGATATCCGCTGTTATCAAACATAGAATTTAATTAATATTTAATTTTATTTTTTATTTCAGAAATAAAATCCGCGTAAGTTTATATTATACTTAACTCCATTAAAACTAATCTATTTTTGTTCTTAATAAATATGATTGCCTTATAAAAAAGTGCAATCAGAAGTATTCCTTAAGTGGTTATACTTCCGAAGAAATGAAATAAAAAAAATCTGACATGCAATCATAATTTAAAGAAACTTAATGTGCTCGATTCTGAAATACGATTTCACCATTCACCTAATTTTAAAAATTTGATATACTTTCGAGTTATAAGATTTTTAAATTTGTTCTTGTAATTATTAAAGATATTACCCAGATCTTTAATTGTTACAAGAAAAATATTTTAAAATCTTAAAATTCGAAAGAATATCAAATTTGTAAAAATTGGGTAAATGGTGAAGTCGTATTTGAGAATCGAGCACAATATAAAAAAGAAATTTGGTGACAAAATTTGGAGAAAAAAAAATTTATCTGTGTGTGATATTTTGGCCCTGATTTCCATTTAAACAGACAGACGTAGCGTCCGACAGACAAAAAACAAGATCAAATATACCAAAACTGCATTTACAGTTTTTCATTTCGTGATCCTATTTTCTTTTAAATGTATTTGTACTTGACCTCGAGCTTGAACAACTTTATTTTTTACATATTTATACTTGTTTTATAATGTCTCTATTGATAGCAAATTAAAGTGGAGAATATTCGCTAATTTTGCCATATCAGGAAAAAGGATTTGAATAATATCCTTTCAAAAATTTTTAAAAATATTTTGTTAAAAATTTTAAATGATATTTAAGGATAAAGCTTTGAAAGGACATTAATTACCTCCTGATATGTCTAAATAATAAAATGGGAAAATTAGCGGAGATCCTCCCCTTTCATTTGTCATCACTAGTGGCATCCTAGGACAAGTGCACATATTTGAAAAATATTTTACAAAAATTTAAGCACTTTTAAAAGGAAACAGGATCACGAAATCAAAAACTGTAAATGCAGTTTTACTACATTAAATCTCTAGTTTCAAACGTATATTAGCCAGTTCGTATTTAGTGACTTTTTCTTTTTATCGGACGGTGAAATCGATCGAGGATCACTAATATATACATTTTATGTGGTCCCACATCAATATTTCGATGAGTTACAAACGGACCAGGTTATAAAAATCATCAATTCAAATTTCTAACTTACCTTGATTGAATACTGATCTTCTGGTTTTGATTTATCCTGAATTATATCTTTGAAAATACTATTTGTTATTGCATCTAAATTGTTTTGAGAGCTTTGGATGTTATTTCTAAAGCTATTGCCCATAGCGTTTCGGGCTAGCATCTCATTTGCCAATTCCTTAGATTTCATCCAGTGCGACGATATATTATCGTTTTGATAATCCAACACATTATTAGAGTCTGAATTTTTACGTAAGACAATCTGCAAACGTTGACCATCCGCTGCAGTAACCAGTTGTGTTAAATCTAATTTTTCTTGGTTATCACGTTTTAAAACGTCTACGGCATCTAAATCATAGTTATATTTTTGTAAAATCGGCTTGACTACTTCATGTAAATACTTCTTTGGTTTACTTTTCACCGAGATTACCTTTGGATCGGGCAAATATAGTTTAAATGTAACACGTTGCTCAATTTCAACTTCTTCGCCGGCAATGTCCTGAGTTGACGCTTGTAAATCAACTGCTTTCGTATGACCTTTAATCACAACATCGTATAGTTTGTAGTTAAGACCACGTTTTTCTAACAAACGTTCCACTAATTGTTGTATAGTTTCATTGGGTTTTATCTGAACGATTGTGGTAGCTCCATCACAAAATTTGACTCTACATAATGAGCAACCCACTTCAACAGCTTTTAAAGATGTTGGTAGAGATGATCTTAAGTTTTGGGTTTGACAGTCAGACGAGTTTTCAGCTGGAGGTTTTGCTGGAGAAGGTAACGTGGAGGAAAAAAGTGCGAGCTTAGAAGAAGGTACTAATAGAGTATTTAAACCGTTTGAACTGCCATCGGATGATTCATTGTTTGTTTCTTCGTTTAAAAGATCTATACGATCGCGGGACTTACTTCTAGTTTTACGATGCCAAGGTAATATTATTTTACGTCGGCGATCTTCGGCGTTGCTGGCCGATTTTTTTAACTAAATAATTTGAATAAAAAAGTTTCATTATTGTTTTGTTAATAACTTTAATAAAAAATATTAAACTAACCTTTGGTGAGGCATTTTGTAAAAAATTTGTTTTCAATAAAGCATCTAAATTTTCAGCACCATATGGTAGTGGTTGATCCTTTTCTTCTGCCCGCAGACAATTCTTATATAGATCCGAACGTATAAATCGTTGATAGCTATCAAATTTCATTAAATGAAATATTTGCTTTTGAGCTGCCGCAAACATATTAGCTTCTGCATTTTTTAACATATCCTCACTAAGATTACGAGATTTAGAATCTAAATTAACCGGTTCGCGACAACCATTCGCTAAATATTTGTTGAAAATTTGTTTTGCCTGTGTCTGTCTTTCGTCTTGATTTTCAGTAGTACGATAACGTTCACAAGATGTCCAAAAATATATGTTTTCGGCAGAAAATTCCAATTTCAAAAACTCAGCAAATGTCGCCAATGCAGCTGGTTCTGACAGGAGATATTCAAATGAGTTGGCCCAGGCTTTGACGCCATGATTTTGAGCCGATATCACCTTTTCAGAATGTGTTCGCATGGGCATTTTTGGATTGTTAAATGGTTTGACATTTGAACATTGTTTAGAAGATCCAATTGAACTATTGACAAATACATCACTATCAGATGCAATCATGGAAGCTGAACAGCGTACGCCTGGATTTTTATTCGGATTGACATTCAAAGCGTATTTATCGGAGCGTGGTGTCCTAAGTGATGATTGTTCCCAAACACGACGAAATGGTGAAGTGTTACTAGGAAATATGCGAGTCTAAAATATTGAAAAAAAAAATTATTATAGGAAAATTTGCTACGAGGAGTAATATATAGGTCGTATAGTGTTATACATCATTTACAGATGTAATTTAAAAAATATCAATTGTTAGTCAAAGATTCTACTTGTATTTCGAAGATTCCATTTGTAATTCGATGATTTCATTGGTTATTCGAAGATTCTACTTGTAATTTGAAAATTTCATTTGTAATTCGAATATTGCATTTGTAATTCGAAGACTCCAAATGCAATTTCAAAAACAATTGCTGGGCGGAGTTATAGTCAAAAAAGATGAATTGTAATTTAAACAAGAAAAGAAGTTAAATTTGGCTTTGCCGAATGAATCGATACCCTCCCCCACAAAGATTATTTTCAAAAATAAAAAACAAGTGGAAAAGTAAAATTCGACCTGGCCGAATCTATGAATACCCTCCACAATGCCCTTTTTAAGTGATAGTAAATTTTCTATCGTGGAAAAAGAAATATTTTATTTTATGTAAAACAAATTTTTTTTAAAAAAAATAATTTAAATTTGTTTTTGAGTGTAAAATTTTTTTCGAGTGTATTTTTTTTAGTGTAAAAATATTTTTGAGTGACAAAAATACGTTGTAAAATATTTTTGTGACTTGTGTTTAAAACATGTTTAACGGGTTTTAAACACGTGAACTTAACGTTAAACTAATCGGAAATTCACGGTTTTGCTAATAACTTTTGAACCACTGGACCGATTTGGCTGAAATTCAATACGAACCAGTCCAGGAGAACGACAAATATATATGCTAAGCTTCAGCATTCTCAGAATTGTCTTTCGAAAGTTAGCGTGATTTTTATCTCATAAATTCACGAAAAATCCTTGCCGAAATTCAGTCTTTTGCTCATAACTTTTGAACCACTGGACCGATTTCGCTGGATTGCAACACCAACCTGACCAGTTAAATGCCCAACATATATGCCAAACTTCAGGAGCCTCCGTAAAGTCTTTCAATAGTAAGCGTGTTTTCAACAGACAGACAGACGGACCGACAGACATAGCTAGATCGTCTTAAAATCGGTCAAGGATCATGATTATATATACTTTATGGGGCCCTAGACCAATATTTCGAGGTGTTACAAACGGAATGACAAACTTATATACACCCTCTATCACTAGAGTTGAGGGTATAAAAATTCTGCGGAAAAAACAAATTTTTTTGGTAAAAAAATCCCCGTAATTTTTTTTTTGTAATTTGGCTGTGATCGTCATTTCAACAAAATGACAAACTTATAAGGATATACCTTCTACCACTAACAATAAGTGCAGGGTATAAAAAGTTCAATTGTAACTCAAAAAAGATCAATTGTAATTCAAACAAGTGAGAGTGTTAAATTCGGCTGTGCCGAATCTTTTATACTGTCCAAAATGTAAAAAAAAATAAAAAATATTGTCAGGGGCGTTTGTTTCTTTTGGGTGTGGGGGGTGGGGGTCGATGGGGGTCAGTGGGGGACGTTGAGAGCACCTTCCCATCCCGATAAATATAGCAAATGTTTCATTTATTTAACAAAAAAAAAAGTGTATTTTTTCAGAGGTAGGTTCAGTTCTTCAAGGGGGAACTTTTTTCCCCCTGAGCCGATTTTGCCCATTTACGAACTTAACCTGCCTAGGACCATAAAACATATTCATGCGAAATTGCAGAAGGCTAGCTCTTTTATTTTGGACTGTATCGTGCCATCTACAGACAGACGGACGGACATTCACAGAATGTCTTAGAATCGATCATGGATCAATAATATATATACTTTATGGGGTCCCCGACCGATATTTCGATGCGTTACAAACGGAATGACAAAGTGAGTATACCCCCATACTGTGGTTGGAGGGTATAAAAATATCAATTGTTATTCGAAAAGATTTGTGTCTTAGCTTTCATTTTTAACAACCGCTATTTCTGGAAGCCTTTTCTTCAATTTGCAATCTTTACTAAGATCTTGTAGATTTAAATCTGTATCATGTTTTTTGCTTTACCCTGTAATATATTGCTAAATGTATTATAATATTTCAATTTCAAATCAATTTCTGACATCTACAAAATTTGCATAAAAAATTATTAACAATAACAATATTTTTTCGACATTGTGGACAAAAACAACAAAAATGTTGCTTTGCTGTTGTTGAGGGAAGTAAACAATTTAAAAATAACGCAACTGAATTAAATCAAAATTAATTACAAAAAACTGCAATGAACCCAAGATGCATTCAAATGTTTATTGTGAATGATTTACGTTTTTTTTTTTGTGCAAAAACATAGACGTAGAATGCAGAATAATGACAGACACAACAATAAATCAAATGACTCAATTTAATATAACGAGCCATTCAATTAACAGACAAATTGTTTAATCTACAACAAAAAAAAAATCAGTTCAAATATTTCTTTTCAAAATGACTTCAAATGAAGCAAGGCTTCTTTTTGACCTTTAGTCTCAATATTTTAATCTAACAATAAGACAAATCTGTATGTGTAAATGAAGAATATTAGAAATACTAAATAAATTTGCGTTTACACATACGTTAAAATTTTTGCATTTAAATAATTACAAAAAAAAAAATAAGTGAGGCTGTGCCAAAATTTTTTTATAACCTCCAAAATAAATAATAAAAAAATTGGCAGTGTTTTTTTTTTTGTGAGGGGGTCGTTAAGGGTTCACTTCCTCCCCAGTCGGCTAAAAAAATCATCCCTAACATAAAGCGGACTCTCCCTTAATAAAATTGCTGTCATCTTCGTACAGTTTTTTCAAATGTCCCCAAGGACAAGTCAGCAGTTGGACAGCGGTTGTTTAAACGAGTTGTTGGTGGCCACCGATACTTGTGAGCACTGCTGACGTGTAAGTGGGGAGATTTGGAAAAATTGTATGAAGATGTCACTAATTTCATAAAAAAAAAACTGTAATGTTAGCAAAAAAAGCTTGTAAACCTACAAGAAAATTTGCTGATTTTGAACCCACATTTTTTTTGCTAAAGTTAGCACAAATGTTTTGCATAATTAGTTAACTAAATTTTTTTTTTTTGAACTTAGTTCATACACATCTGAGAACCCCATTGGGTTCGGACCCGATAGGTCCAGAGCCCGATGAGCCTAGACCTAGTTGGGTTCCTTTAAAATCGTCATAGTTTTTGATCCAAAATTTGTGTCCGTTTCGCTCTACCTTGCTTAGTTTTTGAGATACGTGATTATAGGGGACCACTGGGGTCTTGAGAATTAAAAAATTCGATAACTTCAAAAATATTACTCGGAGAGCTTTTGACTATTTTGCGGTCTTGTTCTACGTGCTGAGAGCTACAAAAATGCTTTTGGACTTTTTGTTGTGTCGGCAATATTTACCGAGATATGAGCATTTTAAAATTTTCGGGAATGCTATCTTTTTTGGATCCAAAATTAGGGCCCATTAGGGTCCACACATGTGAAGAAGACCGGCGATACTATGGAGAGCCCGAGAACCAAAAATGGCCTCCATTTTGCTCTATCTGGCTTAGTTTCCGAGATAGCGCCATTTTAAGTTTTCTGAAAATAAAAAAAAAAATTACCATTTATTTTTGCTAATGTTAGCAAAAAATGTTGTAAAAATGTTGTCAACTCAATTTCAAATTTAGCAAAAGAAATTAGTTCAAAGTTTGTTTAAAATTGCTAATGTGCTAAATGAAGTTTACAAGAATTTTTTGCTAACATGCTAATCTCAACTAAAAATTTGCTAAAAGTTAGCTAATAGGAGTTCACACTAGCGACTTTAAACAAGTTGTTTAACAAAACACCAGTAACAGAATAAAAACGTAATGGATACAGAACAAAGACTTTTTTAAACATCTCACTTTTAAACACTTCAAAACAGCAAGTGTGAACGCCGTATAACTAGCATTAGCAAAAAAAAAAATAGTAAATCTACTAACGTATTTTTTTAAGTGTAGCGGTGAATTTAGTTTGCTAACTGGGTATCCATAAACGGTAACACTCATTTTTTTATGATTTTTGCACATAACTTTTACAATTTTATCGTTATTTAAATGATTTTTTTATATCCACGCCCACAAAAGGGGGCGGGCCGAAATTTTTTAATCCCCTAGGTCCAAGCGCAGGACTTAAAACTGTTTTCGATATAAAAATGTTTCATTTGCTTAACAAAAGTATTAAAAAAACTGTAAAAAAGCTAAATTTTTTAGAGGTTGGTTTAGTTCTTAAAGCTAATATGGCGTTCACACTTGCGACCTTAAACAAGTTGTTCAACGAACACCAGTAACAGAATAAAAACGAAATGGACACACAACAAAGACTTTTTTAAACATCTCACTCTTGAACACTTCAAAACAGCAAGTGTGAACCCCGTATTAGAATTCTGTTTTTTACGGTGAAAATTTGACTTAGACGGCGTTCCCACTTGCTGTTTTGAAGTGTTCAAGAGTGAGATGTTTAAAAAAGTCTTTGTTCTGTGTCCATTACTTTTTTATTCTGCTACTGGTGTTTTGTTGAACAACTTGTTTAAGGTCGCTAGTGTGAACTCCATATTAAACTTTAAACACCTCATCAATTAATTTGTAGCGAAAATTTGACAGTCATATGTTAGGTTATGTTTTGCGCATCGCCATTCACAAAATAACTTTAATTTACAATTATTTTTGTAATTTTTGTCTATTTATGTATTTATGAGATCTTATTAATGTTTACAGTGCCAACAAATTATAAAAGCTTCATTTTATTTCTGAATATTAAATTTCACCACAATTTAAAAAATGTTGCTTATAGTGTTGATGCGTATTGATGCAACATATACCGGGTTACTTTGCCGAGTTTTTACCAGCGAACATAATAGGTACCTTTTCAGCGAAATTTTTACGCTTTTGTAAGGAGTTTGACAGATTTTCAGGTAAAAACCGAGCAACTTACCAACCTTTAAGAGGGAAACGATTACTGAACGAAGTAACATCTTTATTGAAAATCTAACGAATTTTTATTGTCACGTATGTAAGAAAAATCTAGCGAGTACTTGTTACTTTAGTAGTTGACTAAGGAGATCTTTACGCAGTACGCCTTATCAAAAATTTGAGAATCTCAGAAAAACGATTATTTTTAGATGTGCTGAAAAGTTTGAGGTTAAAAATTTAAAAATTTTAATTTTTAGCAGTATGATAAATCGAAAACCCTAAATATCAAGAATTTAATGAGATAGATCAATTGTAAACGAAAATGCGGATTTAGCACATAAAAAGCTATTAGACAAATTTATAGTGGGGGCAACGTATAAAAAATTTGGACAGGGTTAGCAGAGCCATTTTTTTTTTTAACCGAAACATCTTTTTAGGACCTCCATGAAATATTCGTTTAGGCACGTTTTTAACGCGTATATAGTTTGCTAATTTTTTTGAATCCTAAAAGTTTTTTAGCAGGACCGTGATTTAAAAAAAAAACTGAAAAACTAATACATAAAAAATAAGTAAAAACACTAAAAAAAATAAATTTCGGTTAATCGGCTTAAATTAACCGATTTATCTGTTATTTGAAAATTGGCAATTTTAAGTTATTCGAACAGATAATCGTCAAAAATTAACCGATTAACAGTTAACCGATTAACGGTTAATCGATTGAATACCCTAGTACCTACTTACTGAAAAGCCAAATTATTAATAATAAACCACCGTGCACCGTTGCGTATGATTGTTATTTAATGGCAATTACAATATTAAGCATACGCCACCTACACAGTTTTCAAGCAATTATTATAAATAAAATAAAAGTTAACCAACTTTAATTTCGTGTAAAAAAAATCTAGCACTGAACTAAAAAAAAACATTGAGGGTTTTGTTATGGAATATGCCAACTTTCATTTGCTTTTGGTTTCATCCCATTCCGATTTTGGTTGTTGCACTTAGTTATTGTTATTAATTACTTGATATTGTCTTGAGAAGTTTGGTATCGCATTTGAGCGAAATCGGTTCAGCGGTTCAGAAGTTATGAACGAAAATGTAAGAACACCTCGAACATTTTAGTACATTCTACATAACCTAAAAATACAAAATGCTTTAAATTGGCTGCTGGTTGGCATATGTGAACAGAATTGGACACAGAGTGGTATTTTTACAAGTACAAACATGTTTATTACAAAAAAAAAATCGCAAATTTTTTTTTCACCAAATAATTTTTTCCGCGAATTTTTTTCAAAAGAATTTTTTTTCGCAAAAATTATTTTTTTAGATTGTGGAGGGTGTCTATACATTCGGCAAGGCCGAATTTAACTTTTTTCCTTGTTTTTTTTTTTTTTTAAATTTTAGCAAAAAATTATATTTTTTACATTGTGGTGGGTATTCATAGGTACGGAGTCGAGTTTTATCTCTTGTTATACCCTCCACTCTAGTGATAGAGGGTATATATAAGTTTGTCATTCCGTTTGTAACACCTCGAAATATTGATCTAGGACCCCATAAAGTATATACAGTGGGCGACAATACATTGGAAACTTTTTTATAGTAGATGAAATTTGTTAAAAACAAAGTTAACAAAACTAAACGTTATAATTATAAAACAAGTATTATAAAAAAATGTGATGTAGGTAATTTATCAAGCTTTAATTTAAGCTTAATAGCGTCCAGATTGGGAAAATAATGAATGTGTTACGAGGGTCGATGTGGAAAATGAAAAAATTTATAGACATTTTTCAGAACATTTTTAAAAAATATTTCCGAGTAGATTTTTTCCAAGTTAACACATTAGAAATTTAAAAAAAGGTCCAATAGCACCGCTCAACACTCATTTTCCGGTTTGAATTCTGGTGATCAATTTTAGTAGACTTTGATCTCCTGATTCCAAATCTGTTCTCCAAATTTGTCCATCACGTCCAGATTTTTAGTTATTCATGGTTGAAAATGCGAAAAATGACGATTTTTGCAGTATTTGAAAGCCTGCACAGCAGCCATTGAGTGGAATTCAAATCTGGTATAAAGCGCAAAAGTATAATTTGTCTTTGGTCTCCAACATAGAAAACAATTTTTTTATAATTGTTGCGTTTGGTTGGGTTACAATTGCGTTTTAAAATGACTCTGTTAAAATTATCATTTTTGTAAAAAAGATAAGGTACCTTAGTTTTGTTTGATATTTTTCAAAGAAAAACTAAAAAAAATAAATATTTTACAAATTTAAGTCTTCTGTGTTATTTTTCGTATAAACCGGAAGATATCTTTAATGGGTTTAAAAGTCTATAAGAAAGAATGAGATTTTGTCTAAATTTTAAGCTCATCACACTAAAGATTGATCATCTGGTTTTTGTTTTTGAGCCTTTTAAAAATGGTGCTTTTTCTAATTTTTTTCACAGTGTTTTTTTAAAATACGTGTTTGGCCAATAATAGTGCAACAACTTCAAATTTTTTTGATCATATATTTGAGATCATAGTTCAATTCTACTCTAACGCTTTATACCAGATTTTTATTCCACCCAGTGGCTGCTGTGCAGGCTTTCAAAAAAGGCAAAAATCACGTTTTTTCGCATTTTCAACCGCGAATAATTAAAATTCTAGACGTGATGGAAAAATTTGGAGCACAGATTTGGAATCAGCGAGTCAAAATCTTTAAAAATTTTGTATCAAACTTCAAACCGGAGTCAAAAACCTTCGATTTGTTGAGCGGTGTAGTTTTTATTCAGTCATCAAATAATTTTTCCAACAACCCAAACAAACAGTGGAATTTTTAAGTACAGTAGCAAAAATCCACATTTTTTGACCTCCAATTCTTTTGACCACCAATTTTTTATAAACAAAGAAAAGATGTTATTGTTTATTAATTTTGGTACACTTAAGTATATGCTAAGGATATATTAAGATAATTTTAATTTCTCTTTGTTAACAAAAAATTGGTGGTCAAAAGAATTGGAGGTCAAAAAATGTGGATTTTTGCTACTGTACTTAAAAAATTCCACTGTTTGTTTGAGTTGTTGGAAAAATTATTTGATCACTGAATAAAAACTATTGGACCTTTTTTTAAATTTCTAATGTGTTAACTTGGAAAAAATCTACTCGGAAATATTTTTTAAAAATGTTCTGAAAAATGTCTATAAATTTTTTCATTTTCCACATCGACCCTCGTAACACATTCATTATTTTCCCAATCTGGACGCTATTAAGCTTAAATTAAAGCTTGATAAATTACCTACATCACATTTTTTTATAATACTTGTTTGATAATTATAACGTTTAGTTTTGTTAACTTTGTCTTTAAAAAATTTCTTCTACTATAAAAAAGTTTCCAATGTATTGTCGCCCACTGTATATTTATGATCCTCGATCGATTTTAAGTCGATCTAGCGATGTCCGTCCGTCTGTCCGTAGAAAACACGCTAACTTTTGAAAGACTTTACAGAGGCTACTGAAGTTTGGCATATTGTTGGTCATTTATCTGGTCAGGTTGGTATTGCAATCCAGCCAAATCGGTCCAGTGGTTCAAAAGTTATGAGCAAAAGAGTAAATTTCGGCAAGGGTGTTTCGCGAATTTACGAGATAAAAAACACGATAACTTTCGAAAGACAATAATGAGACTGCTGAAGTTTGGCATGTATCTTTGCCGTTCCCCAAGTCTGTTTGGTATTAAATTTCAGCTTAATCGGTAAAGTGGTTCAAAAGTTATAAGCAAAACCCTGAATTTCAGATTAGTTTCATCTAAAATGCCACGTGTTTTAACAAGTTTTAAAAGCATTGGTGGCTACTAAACAATGCTTTTCAAACTTGTTAAATTTTACAGCAATGCTTTTTAAACTTGTTTAGTTTTAGGGTCGAACCTGAATCAAATTGCGTCGCGCAAGACGTAAAAAAATACAAAAACAAACACATAAAATTTTAAATTTTTACGTCCGTTTGATTTAGGTACGTCACATTTAAATATTAGAAACGAAGAATTATTGGGCGTTACGCCTTACGCGACGCAATTTGATTCAGGTTGGACGCTTAAAAGCATTGGTAACTTAAAAATTACACTCGAAAAAAAATTTTACACTCAAAAAAAATTTTACACTCAAAAAAAAAATTTTTCACTCAAAAAAAATTTTACACAAAAAAAAATTAGTTTTTTTTTACAAAAATTACAATATTTTGTGTACATTATATATTATATTTATATATATGTATATTTTTACAGTAAAAAAACATTGCACTCGAAAAAAATTTTACACTTAAAAAAAAAATTAGTATTTTTTTTTTAAATGACAAAAAAAGAGTTTTTTACTCAAAATAAAATATTTCGAATCAAAATTGTTAATTTTTTCACGTTAAAAAATGTACTGTCCTTTAAAAAAATGCTTTGTGGAGGGTATTCATAGATTCGGCTAATTGTAAGTCGAATTTAACTTTTCTACTTGTTTTTTTTTTTTTTTTTTTTAATTTTGGTCAAACTGTATTAACAAAAACTATTGCTGGGAAATCAAAAACGGTTTTCTTTATTTTTAATTTTGTTTTTATTAAATTTTCACTTCAAAATAATTGTAATTTAATATCTAGCCATTTCCGTCAATTTTATTGTCTCTCATACTAATTGCCACTTTAATTGAAAAATCTTTTAGTTCTTTGAAAAAGTAAAAAAAAAATATAAACAATATTATAAAATTTTTTTTCATTATTAATATTAGTGTAATTAACCGCAAATCAGTATTATTCCCCACACAACAGCGGATTATGTGGAGGCTATTTAATATTAGAGATTCAAATATTGCAAAAGAGAAAACGTGACTAAATATTATTATTATTGCGTTTGTCACACTAAAGAATTAAATTTTGAAAAAAAAAAAAATACAAAAAAAAAAAACGTAATTAATAAAAATAAATTCGCTCTTACTTTTTGTTATTTATAGATAAAGGTGTTTAAATGTGTATAATATAATGTTTGAATATTAATTTTTGTTAAAATTGCAATTATTTTATTTTTGTTTTCAAAATTTCTTCCAATTAAGCTGAAGCAACATTTTTAATTGTGAAATTTTTTTTTTATTATTTTTTTTTTTGTTTCTAAAAGCAATTGCACACTATCCCCTCCACAACATTTTATTAAAATTTCAACTTCAACGCTCAAAATACAACTGAAATTTTGCAAATAAAAGAAAAAGAAAATAGATTCAATGTTCAATCAGTCAAACGAACGAACATAGCATTCATATATTCCCTAGTTACGCTGGAAGAGCAGTAAATTAAAGTACATTAATTGAAATACCCACAGAAAGAGATACAAAGATACTGAGAGTAAAATCTTTTGTTAATTGTACTCAGAGTTGCCACTTAACAAATAAAAATTTATTGTATTTTTTTTTTGTTAATTTAAAATTTCAATTGTTTTGTATTTGCGGCAAATATTTAAAAAAATTTTAAATTTGTTTTTTTTTTTTGTAATTTTTAGATATTTGAAAAAAAAAATTCTGGAATGACAAATCCAAAACTACGAAAATTTAATTAAATGAACATCACGAAATTTCATGCAGGTACTTTTTTGAATAAGTCAAAAATATTCCTTTTAACGAAAATTTACTATTTTGGTACTTTTTTTTTATTAAGAAGTGCTATTTGGGCATTTGTTATTAAAAAGTACTATCTTGGTATTTTTTTTTTGAAAATGTTCTGTTATAAAATAATAGTAAAAAACGTATGAAAATCGATAAGAAAAACTTTTTTGGTACTTTTTATTGTTTATTATTTTATTTTATAAAAAAGTACTATTTTGGTAGTTTTTTTATTAACAAGTTCCTACCTATTTTGGAAATTTTTTTATTAAAAGCTACTACTTTAGTACTTTTTTAAAAAGAGCTTTTTTATAAATTTTTTATAAAAAGTACCATTTTAGAACTTTTTAGTACTTTTGTACGCTTAATAAAAAAATAATATTTTATAAAAACTTTTATAAAATTTTATAAAAAAAAATATTAAAATAAAAATTAATCTCTCAAGATGCTGGAAATATACCAGTGAAGTTGGATAAAGAAAAAAATTAAATAGCCTTTTGTTTAAATTAAAATTCATGACCTTAAAAGCCTGATTACAACTAATTGTAAGTCAATGAGCGTGTTCAGCAGAGAAACCTGCTACTCAACAGTTGAGATGTAGCATGTTTTGATTAGTTGATTCTGCTGAACGCAATTTTTTATGAATGTTTTAAATTATTGGAATAAATGATTGCTCTTTTTATATTTTCATTTATTTATCTGTGGAAATTACTTTTTTTATGATATTTTTGTTTATTTCCTTAAATAACATCAAAAAAAAAGAAATAATTTCAATAAAACAGCTTATTTATCAGTTTGTGATCAAATGTAGCATAATTTTTTAACGCTACCAGTGATGAGTAGCGCTCACTCAACATGTTGACTGAAATGTCAAAAATTAAACCGTTCAGCAGAATGTTGAGGAGCAGCTGGGTAGCAGCTTTCTCTGCTGAACGTACCCAATATATTAAACATTACTGAAGAAAAAAAAAATACTATTTAACTACTTTTTATAAAAAAGTACTATATTTGTACTTTTTTTAAAGTATTAAAATAGTAATATTTTTGTATGTACTTTTTATAAAAAGTACTATTTTAGTTCTTTTTGTAAAAATACTCCTTTTTTGCGTGCTTTTTGTAAAAATTTATTATAAAAGTTCCATTTTGGTATTTTTTGTAAAAAGTACTATTTCGGTAATTTTTGTAAAAAGTACAAAAATTACTTTTTTTGGACTTATAAAAAATAAAATTTTAGTACTTTTTATAAAAAATACAGACTCAGTAAAATGTTTAAAAAAAAAAAAAAAAAAACTATCACAATGTTTTTTTTTGTGCCATATATGTGTAATTTTTGGTTTCATGTGTAATTTTGACTTCTTCCATGTAGTTTTTAAAATCTTCAGTGAAAACACTGGATGTACTATTTTAGTACTTTTTGTAAAAATTTGTTTTATTTTTTATTTTTGGTAACTTTTGTAAAAAAGTACTATTTTGGTCATTTTTGTAAAAAGTACAAAAAGTCCTTTTTTGCACTTATAAAAAATAACATTTTAGTACTTTTTATAAAAAATACTGATTCGGTTCACTTTTTTTCAAAAAAAAAAAACTATCACAATGTTTTTTGTGCGATATATGTGTAATTTTTAATTTCATGTGTAATTTCGACTTGTTGAGTTGAGTTGAGGGTGGGTTGTACAAGCCTAAAAAAATGGGGGAAAACTAAGCGATTTTAGGAGAAAACACAGCGGTTTTTAGTCCGTTTTACGCTAACATAGCAACACTTTCTACGACTTAGGAGTGAGTGAGACAACAAAAACCGATCTGGCGTCCATTTTTCTTATGGCGCGTTATATCAGTTTTCTCTTTCTATCCTAATTCGTAGAATAATTTGAAAACATTAACCATATGGTTAAAAAATACTTTTTTGACACCTGTCATATTTGTCGAGTCTGTATTAGTCTGTGCCATGGCGCTCAGACTTAAAATAGTCCATTGTACCGTACCCCGAAAAGAAAGATTAAGTAAGGGTGATAAAAGGTTGAGAAGAAAAAGGAAGAAAAGTGTTTGTTCAGAATTTCTCAGTTGCTTTCACAAACTTGAGAAAATCAGACAAGGGAAGTCCATGGACCGTGTCCATAGACAGAATATCAGAACCCAATATCCGCAGTCTAGCCCTTGAGAACGCTGGACAACAACAGACGTAATGTTCAGTTGTGTCATCATCCTCAAGACAAGCCACGCATAATGGGTCTGATAAGACACCTAATCTCGTCATATGACGAGCACAGGCATTGTGTCCCGTAATTAAGCCAGTAAGTCTGCGACAGTCTATTCTACTGAGACTGAGTAGATAGTTAGCCACTTTCTTGTCTGGCTTAATCATAAAACGTTTGGTATTCTTGCATGCCAACTAATTTGACCATCTTTCCATGAAAGTTCCTTTCATATGAGAGTTGATCCAACGCATCAGCCATGTCCAATACCAATTTGAGGTTCCGGATTGTTAGGAATTGTATCAGAGCCAAGATTTGCCAAAGAGTCAGCAATCTTGTTTCCCCGTATTCCCCTATGACCCGGAACCCACAGAAGACTGACGCTATTCCTACATGAGACCTCATTGAGTCTGCGTCTACATTCCTGGACAATTTTGGATGAAGTGACTGGAGATTCAAGTGCAATGAGCGCAGCCTGGCTGTCACTACAAATATTGATTCTCCTATTACTCCATCTGTTCCCAATTATCCAGGTCGCTACGTCCAAAATAGCAAATATTTCAGTCTGAAATACTGCAGCCATTTTTCCCATAGCAATATAGCATTTGGTTGCATCGTCCAAATACCAGCCAGACCCATTTAAGGTACTGGATCCATCCGTGTAGAAAGTATCCGTGTCATTTTCCAGTAGGTCTGCTGGGTTTCCCCAGTCTTCCCTACTCGGAAATATTACAGTAAACTTCCTACCAAACTCGATGCAAGAGGTTGTATTGTCCAAAGGCATAGAAAACATCGGACAAAGTTCCGATAGCCTATTGAACAGACGACCATGTCCCACATTGTACACCCCATGCCATGTTCCGCTTTTACGGAGCCTGCACAAAGATTTCATGGCTTCACCTTGAATATGTAAGTCCAAGGGAAGCATATCTGCGCCTGGGGTGGTGCTCATGGCACCAGTAATTCCCAAGGCAGCCGCTCTTTGTAGTCCGTTTAGCTTGGATCGAATAGTCTTCACCATCGTTCTCGGCCACCAGACTACCGCCGCATACGTCACAATAGGGTTATATAGTCGCAACAAAAAGTCGACTTTTCGACTTTTTTCAATTTCTAAAAAGTCGATTTTTGGACTTTTCGACTTTTTTCAAATTTTAAAAAGTCGACTTTTCGACCTTTCGACTTTTTAAAAAGTCGATTTTTTTCGACTTTTCGACTTTTTTTGACTTTCGACTTTTTCCGACTTTCAACTTTTTTCGCCCTTTTCCAACTTTCAAAAAGTCGATTTTTTTGTATATAAAAGTTGAGTTTTAACTTGTTATAAACATTTAGGTGCTATTTTTTTATTGTATTTTATTTATCAATGTTGGGTACCATGAAGGTTAAAAAAACTCGAAGAAATCGAAAATGTGGAAAAGGTTGAAGAAATCGAAAGCAAAAGAGTCGACTTTCGATTTAGAGTCGACTTTCGAACCCTATCACTGAGGTGTTTTTTTCAATAATCAAAAATATTGGTAAATATTGCACTTAACACTTTCTAACTCGTGAATTTGGCATTGACATTTTTGCTTCACATACAAAATACATGGAAATATCAATAGCTTCATTTGTTATTAAACTCGGCTATCATTTGAATTTTTTTTTTCAGAAGAGGGAAATTACATATTTTCATCTGGCAAAGTAAAAAAAAAATCGAAAAAAGTCGAAAAAAAAGTCGAAAGCAAAAGTCGACTTTTCGACTTTTTTAGAACAAAAAAGTCGATTTCGACTTTTCGACTTTTTCATACAAAAAGTCGGTTAATCGACTTTTCGACTATAGAACCCTACGTCACAATGGGTCTAATTACAGCTATGTACATCCAATGTACATTAGAAGGTCTTAGACCCCATGTCTTTCCAAAAGACATGTCGAAAAAAAATTTCGACTACTTCCATTTAGTTTCGAAATTCTTTAGTGGAAACACTGGAAGTTACCTAAATGCTTAAGCAAAGCTCATACATAAATAGCTAGCAAAAAGTTATGGCAGCGTAAAATCATGCTTGTTGCATGTCTCTAATGTCTGTGTGGCAATACTATACTATGCATGTATATGAGAGAAGAAATTCCCAAAGATAGAGAAAGAGTAGATATTTTCACATTTAATATTATATAGTGATTCTAGTTGGTACGTATTTGGGCGAGTCCCATATAAATTGTTTGTTAGAGATCACTGTTTGTTTTTGTTGACATAATAACTTCATTCATGGCTGGAAAAGTGAATGAGAAAAGTAGAGAGAAATAATCAGTTAATTTCACAGTGGAGCTCCCAACATGTCTTTGATAAAACATTTTGATAAGATATAACGTAATCTAAATTTTGCATTCTTTAAATGCTTGAGGTCAGCAATAAAAAATCCTCCGCTAATCTCTCTGTGTGAGTACTGGCAGGTCACGGGTACCAGGTGATAAACGGCAAACATCAGATCGTTTAATATTGTCTAAATTGTAGAAATGCACTCTCAATCGACATGTGCTTCGAAATTTATCAGATTCTATTGCCAAGATTATTTAGCAAATATAAAACCCTATACTACAAGCAGGGCTGCCATATTTGCCGATTTATCGGCATTTTGGCGATTTTTTGCCTCAAAATTATCAAAGTGCCGATTTGCCGATTTTTGCTCCAAAAATGACGATTTTTTGATCAACTCTAAAAACACGGTCACTTTTTATTCCCTCTCCTTAGTGATAGAATGATTTATGTATTTAAGTTTGTCATTCCGTATGTGACATCACGAAATATCGGTCTAGGACCACAAAAAGGGTTTTCACAACTTAAAAAAAAACAAGTGAGAGTGTTAAATTCGGCTGTGCCGAATCTTTTATACCCTCCAACACGTTAAAAAAAAAAAAAAAAAACGGGGGCGTCTTTTTTTTTGGGGGGGGGGGGGGGGGGGGTTGGATCGGTGGGAGACAACCTTCCTGGATCCAACTGCAAGACTTTGAACTTCTTTTGACATAAAAAAGTTTCGTTTGCTAAGCAAAAGTACAAAAAACCTATAGAAAATGGCTTTTTTTTAGAGGTTTGTTTAGTTCTAAAGAGGGGAACTTTTTTCCCCCTGATCCGATTTTGCCCATGTTCGAACTTAACCAGCCCAATACCATAAGACATATTCGTGCCAAATTTCAGGTGTCTAGCTCTTTTACTTTGGACTGTATCGTGTCTTCCACAGACGGACGGACGGACAGACGGACATCGCTAGAATGTCTTAGAATGGATCACTGATCAATAATATATATACTTTATGGGGTCCTACACCGATATTTCGATGCGTTACACACGGAATGACAAAGTGAGTATACCCCCATACTGTGGTTGGAGGGTATAAAAAACCTGGAAAAAATTTGGTCTTCAATTTTTTTCTGAAAAATTTTTTGAAAAAAAAAATATATATTGATTTTTTTATTTTTACTACATTTTAGTTGTTTTGACTACAAATGTAAGTAATTTTTACTACATAAGTCAGTTGTTTTTTGTCAGTTAAAATAACTAACATTGTTAGTTGATTTAACTGAAAAAGTAGTTGACCCCAAAACAACTTACAAAGTAGTTATTTTAACTGACATTTTCAGTTGATTTTACTAACATAATTTTTTGAGTGTATATAAGTTTGTCACTCCGTTTGTAACTCATCGAAATATCGGTCTGGGGCCCCATAAAGTATACATATTATTGATCAGTGATCGATTTTAAGACATTCTAGCGATGTCCGTCTGTCTGTGGAAATGGTGATCACGGACAAAATATTAGATGGAGATGACTGAAACGTAACATATTTATTGGAAGTTCTCCCGAGAAGTTTGGTAGTGCATTTGAGCGATATCGGTTCAGCGGTTCAAAAATTATGAACGAAAATGTAAGGACACCTCAAAAATTTTGGTGCATTCAACATAACCTAAAAATACAAAATGCTTTAATTCGGCTGCGGGTTGACATATGTGAACAGAATTGAACACCGAATGGTATTTAAACAAGTGCGAACATATCTTTTGACAAAAAAAAAATATCGCGTTTTTTTTGCCAAATTTTTTTTTCGCGGAAATCTTTTTTCAAAATTTTTTTGTTTCAAAAGTATTTTCCTTTTAAATAAAGTTTTTTTTCAATAATCTTTTTTGGAGGCTATCAATACATTCGGCAAGGCCGAATTTAACTATATTACTTGTTTTTTCTTTTTTTAAAAAATATATTTTTAGTTTTTTGATGCAAATATAATGTAATATTAGCTTAGTTTTAATTAGCTTATTAGTTTTGTTGGCCTTTAGTGCAAAATTGTTCTGTTTTGTTATTTTTTGTCTATAAAAATATGTTTTATTGTATTTAAAATGGCTATTTTTCATTTGCCGAGTTTTGTAAATTGAAGTGCCGATAATGCCGATTTTTTTTTGAAAATATGGCGATTTTTCATCAAAATCATCTGGCACCCCTGACTACAAGTAGCAAAGTGAATTTAAATGACAAATCGGTAATGTTCAAGCATTAATACATATTTGACTCTACTCCCATTGAGAATAAGAAGACGAACATTTTACTATCGTAGTAAGATCACAATCTTCAAATAACAAACAAAAAATATTAATAACAGATTTACATTGAGCAGTAGCTTAATTCTAGCTCGAGGACATTTTTTTCTTTACCGTTTCTTTCCCTGATTTTCACCCCCTAAAAGAGAATTAGGGCCGCTTAAAAAATAAGTGCCCCTTTATTCTTCCTGTTCTACAAAATAAAACGGATTCCATGAAGATCGGAGAGTGACACTAGGGAGACTTGTTAGCCCGCCTATAACCGTGTCAAACTTCAGGAGACTAGCTTTTTTGGACTGCATCGTGATTTATACAGACGGACGTACATCTGTAGATATCTTAGAACCGATCATGGATCAGTAACACAGTGATACAAATCGAACTTTCCGAATCGGAATGGGATAAACCAAAAGCAAATGAAAATTGACATTTTCCATACTAAAACCTATGGTCATAGGCAGTTTAAGTTCGTAAATTGGCAAAATCGGACAAGGTGGAAAAAAGTTTTCCCTGATGAACTTAAGCAGACGCTGGAAAACGATATTTAATTTACAGTTTTTTTTTTTTTTTGTTAAACAAATGCAACATTTTTAAGTCAAAAGAAGTTAAAAGTCCTGCGCTTGAACTCAGGAAACCCATTTTATGGCCGTGAATATAACTGTTACGCTGATTTCAAATCTGGCTACCGTTTTTTTTTTGGGTCAGCTCTAGTTTTCGAGATATAGCCTAAGAAAACTTTGAAAATAGGCTACTTTTGGCATGTTTGTGTTTCCATATTTACCAACACTAGTATAACATCCAAAAAGTGCATGACGATTTTAGGCATGTTGGATATGCTGATTTCAAAAATTCTCTTACGTTTGTTGAGTCATCTTTAGTTTTTGAGATATTGCTAAAATAAATTTTAAAATCTATGCCCTCTTTAATTTTGTCTGATATTTATGCCCTTTTTAATAACTCCAAAATTAAAGCTGTCAGAAAAAAGCTAATACCAGTTTTGGAATCCTCGCATCCAATATAGTTAAGTTCGTGTTTAAAACTGAGGCTCTAACATTAGTTTTGGAAATTATAGCCAAGCAAATTTGGTAAAAACGCCCTTTTTCGACTCTAACAGCGCTTTGCTCGCGAACTCGAGCTGATGAAAAAAATTGGATAACAGATTCGGAATCAGCACACTAAACTCCATATAAATCAGTTGCCAAAGGTCAGGCAAATTGAAAAAGTATAAATGTTGTTAACCTGTGTTATTATAGAGGTATTCAGTCTTGCTGCCAGCCCTGTCAATGTAGCAAAAAGTACTTCTTTAAAAAAATACATGTAAATTTTGAAAGGTAATTTCAAAAAGTGCTGTTTTACCATCAGTGCCAGGGCTGGCAAGTAAGACTCTCAATACCACTTATGTAGGTATAGTATTACAAAAAAATTATATACTTACACATATACTTGAAGTACTTCCTCTTACACGATTAGTAGCATCCTCTAATATTTTCTTCTTAGGCTTCTCCGTCATTTCGTTTGTTGTGGTTAAACCTCTTGACGTTGTCGATAATGGTTGAGTAAAATCAATATTTTGAAAATTTTCATTATCACTTAATGATCGACGTAAATGCGTTATCTTGGCTCGTTTTACATGAAACGAACCACGTAGGAATCTAGCCAATTCATAGGCAGCATTTCGTTGTTGTTTTGGTGGTGTAATATTGAATGATGGCAGCAACGGGGGATGCATATCAAATGAAGAATCAGCCGAGCTATTTGTATTCATACTCGTCAGTTGTAAACTGTCATCATTGGGATCGTCGTCGTCATCACAGCACGACAAGGGTTTGCAGCCCATATCGGATGTTATGAAAGCCGGCGATGGAGATCTACTTAACGTTGAGTTTGAGTAGGTATTTATCTCCGAACTATCCTTTAGACATATTGGGCTGCTATGGCTTAGACTTTTTGTATTTCCAATTATTACAAAATTATCGTCAAGAATTTTAAATTTTTTTGGAGTAGATTTTGCACTGCTATTTAAAGCCTGCAAATCTTCAAACTCTTGTACGAAACGTCTTAGATTCTCACGATCACATTCAGTCATTCGACGATTCTTTTGACGTTGTGGGGTCGATTGTATATACTTAACCTCAAAACTAGATTCAAAAGTACCAGAATCATTAAAGTGTGCAATTGATTGTACAAATGGATGGAGCATTTTGTTAGTTTTATGAATGATTTATTTTTTGCGGTTAAATTTAGATGGAATTTAAAGGTCTTTGATGATCAATATGATTGTATGTATGATTGATGTCTTTTATGTTAATTCGATTTGATTTTTGTTTTAAAAATACTGTAAAATGGAAAACAAATACTTAACGTTAGTTAGTATGGGGAAAATTTGTATAGATGTTGAAACTAGATAAGTACATGACTTGATTAATAATGAGTTTAATGAATAAAATTATTACATAAACGTGTTCATTGAATAATATATACACTCAAAAAGTTTTGTAGTTCTTTGGATAATAATTTCTAATTATCACTGTCTAATAATTTCAAATAAGTCACACGGTTGCTTTTACTTTAAAACTGGTCAAAATAAAACAAGTAAAAAAAGTTAAATTTGGCCTAGTCGAATGTATTGATACCCTCCACAATTTAAAAATGATTATTAAAAAAAAAAAGAATTCGCGGCAAAAAATTTTTAGTGAAAAAAATAATACTCATACCATTTTTGGACTTGGGCCCCATATGAAAATTTCGCTCGATATTCACTTAAAGCAATTTATTGGCAACAAATTAAAGCCTATTTCACTAAAATTTGGTTTGTAAGTGTTTTCTACACTTATTAAAGATTAAAATGTTCGTATAGAATTTCAAATTCTAACACATTTTTTTATATAGAAAAAGTATACCTCTAAGAATTTTTCTATAGGAGAAGTTCTCAAACTCATTTTCCTACATGGTCTCAGGTTCTAAGAAATATATAGAAAAAGTATCAGAAAAATTTATAGAAAAAGTATAGAAAAAGTATCAGACTCTCAGAATCAGGCTCTCTGGTTCTCATATTTTAAGAGCCTTTTCTCATAAAAATCTTTGATTCTGAAACCTTTTCCTTTAGAAAATTTTCTGAATCTAAGACCTTTTTGCTTTAGAAAAAGTTTCTGATTATAAATTAAGGTCTCAGATTCTGAGCTCTTCTTTCATAGAAAATACTTTCTTATAGAAAAAGACTCAGATTCTTAGACCTTTTTCATATAGAAAATGATTCAAATTCTTAGATTTTTTTCTATAGAAAAAGTCCCAGATTCTGAGACCTTTTTCCTATAGAAAAAGTCTCAGATTCTGAGACCTTTTTCCTATAGAAAAAGTCTCAGATTCTGAGACCTTTTTCCTATAGAAAAAGTCTCAGATTCTGAGACCTTTTTCCTGTAGAAAAAGTCTCAGTTTAAAAGTAAATTTAAAATTTTCGTATAAAATTTCAGATTCTAACACTATAAGAAACTCTAAATAGGAAAATTCTTCTCTACACAGAAAAAATTTTAAACAAATTTCAATCAACAAAAACGCGGTTTCAATCAATTTTTTGATTGAAATTCCTCCAATCAAGAAAATTGTTATACCAATCATCAAATTGTAGGTGATTGATTGATAATTTTTTCAGTCAAAAATTTTTTTGATTTTGATCAAAAATTTGATAAATTTTTTATTTAAAGTCAATTAAAATAATGATTGATTTAACAAATGAATTATAAGCTTATAACAAAATTATCAAAAAATTCATCTTTTTTACTTTCTAATATGTTGCAAACAATAAAAACAGTAAAACCCGATTATTTTGTATATTTTTGAATTAATCTATTCAAATAAATTCAAGCTAAAATAATATGGCATGTTGAAAATTTGTAATTCGACAGTTAAAGAAAATAACAAAAAATGTCAATCAAAACATTGATTGACTCATTTAAATTTTGTTGATCAATAGATTTAATTGAAAATTTTTAGCCAATAATTTTTTGTGTGTAGGACAAGTTTTCAAACTCATTGTCCTACATAAATGGTCTCAGGTTCTGATACATTTTTCGTATGGAAAAAGTCTCAGATTCAGAGAATTTTAGATTCTCAGATTCTAAAAAGCATTCCTCATAGATACAAAAATTTTCCTATAAAAAAACCTCATATTCTGACAAGGGAAGTATCTCAACCCTTATGAACCGATTTGCCTGAAACTTAAAATATATATAAAAGAGGCAATTATAAGGTTGGGGTGTCTCAGCTTATCGGCCATATCGGGTATTTAGGGATTCAAAACATGGGTCAAAAAATGGCGAAAAAATCGTTTTTTGGATTTTTCAGCCATTTCTTTTTAAGAAACTATATAATGTTTGCATATGAGAAGAAAGGTTTTTTTAATGCCTATTTGATGGTGGCATAGCCTTGTAAAAATTCGGCTTTTTTAAATATATTTTTCAGGAAAATGTGTAAATTTTGGGGGGTATTTATGTGAAGACATATACCTACGATATCCATATGAATAAGATATAATCTTTATTTAATATAAGTCGACACGTATTTTTGCCCTAGACAATATTCCTATTAGTTCGGAAGTTATCGAAATTTTCCCGAAGGTCCACATGGTTTCATAAGGGGGCGACGAAATTTTTAAACACCGATATGGCCGATAAGCCGAGACACCCCAACCTTAAAATCGTCTTTTTAATATATATTTTAAGTTTCAGGCAAATCGGTTCATAAGGGTTGAGATACTTCCCTTGTGAGACCTTTTTCCTATAGAAAAAGTCTCAGATTTTGAGAGATTTCTCCTATGGAAAAGGTCTCCGATTCTGAGACCTTTTTTCAATAGAAAAAGTTGCAAGGTTCTAAGATCTTTTTCCTATAGAAAAGGTTTCAGATTCTGACACATTTTTCTTATAGAAAAAGCTTCAGATGCTGAGACCTTTTTCTTATAGAAATAGCCTCAGATGCTAAGACCTTTTTCTTATAGAAAAATTCTCAGATTCTGAAACATTTTTCCTATAGAAAAAGTATCAGATTTTGAGACATTTTTCCTATAGAAACAGTCTCAGATTCTGCGACAATTTTCCTATAGAAAAAGTCTGAGATTCTGAGAACTTTTTCCTATAAAAAGGTCTCACGTTCTGAGAACTTTTTCCCATAACAAAAGTCCTAGACTCTGTTACCTCTTTTCAATAGAAAATAATCTCAGATTTTGAGATCTTTTGCCCATAGAAAAAGTATCAGATTCTGAGACACTTTTCTTGTAGAAAAGAAAAAACACCTCGAGCTAGAATAACCCTGCTCAAAATATATTTTTTTGTAGGTCCTACTTCTTAAAACAGAACAATCTATTTTTTCTTATCATGCTAGTTTTAACTTTCCAGGAGGCCCCCAATTCTTGTGTGCCTAGGGACCACGCCATACGATCCTGCCTCTAGGACCTCATAAAGTATATACACAAAAAAAACGAATTGTTATATTGCCCCCCAAATTTGTGAATACAATTAATTTTTTCACTGAAAGTGCTCCCATACGGAATTTTGTAATATCAACAAACGTTTGTAAATTTTGATTGTTGAAAAAAGTTTTTTTTTTGTTTTCAACAAAGAAATTCAACAAACACAAACAGAATTTGTTGATCTGACAAAAGTAAAAAAATTAATTTTTTCAACAAAGAAATTCAACAAACACAATTTGTTGATCTGACAAATGAAACTATTTTTTTCAACAAAGAAATTTAACAAACACCAACACTATTTGTTGACATGATAAAAGAATTTTGAAATAAAATTACTTGCTGAAAACAAAATTGAAGTTTTGTATTATGGACTAACAGGTGTCCGTTTTTACTAAATGTTTGGTTGATATCATGTTTGGATGATTTACAATTGATGTTTGTTGATTTAAATTTGACGATTTTATTTTCTGTGTATATTATTGATCAGCTATCGATTCTAAAACATTCTAGCGATGCCCGTCCGTCTATGAGTTAGACCCCTGAAGTTTGTCACGATTATGTCTTATGGGCAAAGCGATACAGTCCTACTGTACAGCTAGCTAAACTAAACTATACACCTAAAGCACAGACTAAATACAGACTCGACAGTAGAGTTTTACAAGAAAAAATGGGGAAAAAATAAGCGATTTTGGGAGAAAACACAGCGGTTTTTAGTCCGTTTTACGCTAACATGGCAACACTTTCTACGAATTAGGAGTGAGTGAAACAACAAAAACCGATCTGGTATCCATTTTTCTTATGGCGCGTTGTATCAGTTTTCTCTTTCTAACCTAATTCGTAGAATAATTTGAAAATATTAACCATATGGTTCAGAACTACTTTTATGACATCTGTCACTTATGTCGAGTCTGTATTAGTCTGTGCCTAAAGTTGTGCACGGTTATGTCTTATGGTCATAGGCTACTTAACTTCGGAAATGGGCAAAATTGGACAAGGGGTAAAGTCGTAAAAAACTAAAACAACACCAGAAAAACACAATTTTTTACGTGTTTGTTGTATATTTGTTCAACAAATGAAATGTTTTTATGGACCAAGGAAAATGCTATTTTTTTGGTCCGCCGCGTGGTTATAGAAAATAATGATAAAAGTGTGTGTTTTAAGCGTAAATATTGTAAAAAAATAATTTTTAAACATTTATTAAGAGGGAAAAGGTGTCCCTAACGCCCCCAGTAAAAGCCCTTGTCAAAATTATATTTTTTAACATAAAACTTAAAAAAAAAAAGTTTGAAAAAGCGTTCGTTACACACTATTGCTTCCAATCGGGATTGGTTTTTCTGAATCCCGGGATTCGGGATTGAAGAAAAATTTTCGGGATCCCGATTTCGGGATCCCGGGATTTTCGGGATATTTTGAATCCCGGGATTAACGGGATTTTTTGGAAATTTTCGGGATTTTTCGGGATTTTCAAAAATTTTTAGTATTTTTTGTCACTTTAACAAATTCACGCGTTCGTAAAAATTAGCAAAGTTTTGTTGATGTCGTGAACTTCAAAAAAAAGGTCGGGATTCCTCCTGTGAAGAATATCCGTATTCGGTTATCTTTCTTATCTTTCGTCGTGGCTCATCGTTATCAACTTTTAGTGAACGTGAGTTAAAAAAAAAAAAATAATTTTTGCATAAGTGATTCATTTTTTGCTATTTTTTAAATTTATTTGATTTTTTTTTTCTTGCAAAAAAAAAATGTTTTTTAGCAATGTTTTTTTTTTTGGTATCAAAATGTGTTAGCGAGAGTAGAGTTTGCATGACTCACGCGTGAGCGTAAATGATGAGTGAGTGATTGAATTATTGTTTGCGTGAGCGTTTATTAAAACATAAAATTAAAAAAGTTTACAACTTTAGGAGTTAAGATGTGTCAAAAGCCATTTACAGCAATATTATACTTGTAAGAGTAAAAGGAATAAATATAAAAGCCCTTATGTCAAACCACCACTAGTTTTAGAATTTCTTTACATTTCGCAAACGTTTCACCTTTTTCTATAACAAAAACATGGTACCTGACGGAACTTTTGTCGATTTTTTTTTATTTTGTTCCACAAAATTCATATTTTCTTCAAATTATTTAAAAAAATCTAAAAATAATAAAAAATTTTGAAAAATATCGGGATCCCGAAAATCCCGGGATTGAAAATCAGAAATCCCGAGATTCGGGATTTGCCTAATCCCGAAAATCCCGGGATTTCCGGGATATCCCGATTGGAAGCCCTATTACACACAAAAAATTATTGGCTAAAAAATTTCAATTAAATCTATTGATCAACAAAATTTAAATGAGTCAATTACACCGCTCAACAAATCTAAGATTTTTGGCTCCGGTTTGAAGTTTCATATAAAATTTTTAAAGATTTTGACTCGCTGATTCCAAATCCGTGCTCCAAATTTTTTCATCACGTCTAGAATTTTAATTATTCGCGGTTGAAAATGCGAAAAAAGCGATTTTTGCCTTTTTTGAAGGCCTGCACAGCAGCCGCTGCACAGAAAAAAATAAAAAAAATATTTAATTAAAAAATTAATTAAATCCGGACCAATCACTAAAATGCGCAAATAAATTAAAAATATTTGTATGTCGTTAATTAAAAATAAATGGATATTTATTTAATTAAAAACTTAATACTATAAATTAAAAAATTTAATTAAAATTTAAAAGAAAAAATAATTAAAATTTTAATTGTATAAATTAAAAAATTAAATTAAAATATTATATTAAAAAAAATAATAATTTGTAAAAACATTCTTTTTGAATAAAATAGTTAAAAAAAAAAATATTTTTTCAAACTTTACCAAATTTATTTATGCCGTAAAGACATAGTCAGTGAGATGATTTTATAAAGTTGATTATAAACCTTTCATATACATACACATAAAACTATAAACAAAATGAGAATTCAAAAACCTATGTGAAAAATAAAAAAAACTTTCAACAAACTTTTTATACTGATGTATTTTTTTTGTATGTAAAACAATGCAAGAGAAAAACACACACTCGCTCACACACGGAAAACAAAACAAAAAAAAAAATAAGTTAAGCTAGAAATTTAATTAAACATTTAATTATATAAATTAAATACTTAATTAATATTAAATTTTAAAACAATTAAAATATTAATTAAAATAAAGTTAAAAATTTAATTAAACAATTAATTATATTAATTAAAAGTTTAATTAATATTAAATTAAAAAACAATTAAAATTTTAATTAAAATAAAATATACGATATTATTTTCTGTGTGGGTGGAATAAAAATCTGGTATAAAGCGTGAGAGTAGAATTGAACTATGATCTCAAAAATATGATTATAAACATTTTAAGTTGTTGCACTATTATTGGCCAAACAATGCATTAAAAAAAAACACTGTCAAAAAAATTTGAAAAAGCACCATTTTTAAAAGGCTCTAAAACAAAAACCAATGATCAATCTTTACTGCGCTGAGCTCAAAATTTAGGCAAAAGTTAATTTTTTCTTATAGACTTTTAAACCCATTCAAGATATCTTCCGGTTTATACAAAAAATAACACAGAAAGCTTAACTTTGTAAAATATTTATTTTTTTGGAGCTTTTCTTTGAAAAATATCAAAAAACTAAGGTAAATTTTACAAAAAATGGTAATTTAAACAGTACACTCAAAAAAGTATGTTAGTAAAATCAACTGAAAATGTCAGTTAAAATAACTACTTTGTAAGTTGTTTTGGGGTCAACTACTTTTTCAGTTAAATCAACTAACAATGTTAGTTATTTTAACTGACAAAAAACAACTGACTTATGTAGTACAAACTACTTACATTTGTAGTCATAACAACTAAAATGTAGTAAAAATAAAATAATCAATATATAATTTTTTTTTCGAAAAATTAAAAAAAAAAATTAAGACCAAAATTTTTCCATTTTTTTTTTTTAAAGTTGTGAAGAATAAAAAAACGAAAATTTATTTTATTTTATTTTTTGGAAAAAACTTTGGAAATTTTTCAGACATAAAAAAAATAAAATTAACTACTTTAAATAACTGTTACTACATCACAGTACTTTTTTGTTAGTTGTTAAAAAAACGACTTAAAATAACTAACAGAAATAGTTGATTGATATTTTTCATACAAAAACAACTGACTTTGTAGTTGAAAACAACTAACTACTGTAAAGTATACAAAAAACTAACATGTAGTAACTTACATAATTTTCTGAGTGTATCATTTTAAAACGCAAGTAAAGCCTAACCAAACCTAATAATTTGAAAAAAATTGTGTTCTATGTTAGAGACCATAGACATGTTATACTTTTGCGCTTTATACCAGATTTGTATTCCACCGAATGGCTGCTGTGCAGGCTTTTAAATAATGCAAAAATCGTAATTTTTCGCATTTTCAACCGTGAATAACTAAAAATCTGGACGTGATAGGAAAATTTAGAGAACAGATTTGGAATCAGGAGATCAAAGTCTACTAAAATTGATCATGAGAATTCAAACTGGAAAATGAGTGTTGAGCGGTGTTATTGTTTTGATAAACATTTTTCTTATTTTCTTTAACTATCACATTACAAATTTTCAACATACCAGATTTTTTTTCGCTTCAATTTATTTGAATACATTAATTCAAAAATATACTTTATACTCTGATTTTAATTTTTTTTATTGTCGGCAACATATTGGAAAGCAAAAAAATATGAATTTCTTCATAATTTTGTCATAAGCTTAAAACTCAATTGTTAAATCAATCATTATTTTAATTGACTTTAAATAAAAAATCGATCAGATTTTTGATTAAAATCGAAAAAGTGATTGATTGAAAAAAAAATCAATTAATCACCTACAATTTGATGATTGATGTAACAATTTTCTTCATCGGAGGAGTTTCAATTAAAAAATTAATTAAATCCGCGTTTTTGTAGATTAAAATTCGTTTTCAATTCTTTTAGTGTATGTTTGTTCAGAAATCATCAACTTTGATTTGAGTGTATAATTATTCAATGTTTGTTTTGTTTGTGTAAATATAAAATATGTGTTGTAAAAATGTTTAAAATTAAAATTAAAAAAAAAACAACAAAAACATAAAATCCAATATACGAATGTTGTTGTTGTGTATATAAATAAGCGATTCACCTTAAATGATTCATAAATGAGTGAATGTCGTTGTCGTCTCACCTGAAACATATTATTCCAATGCAGTTATTTGCTCAATTGATCAAATTGATTTAAAAGCTCAGCAATGATGATGTTTAAATACGACTGGATGAAAGGATTTGTGTAATTGGTATCCTGGGTATAAAATTTGATTTTATTGAATGATTTTTAAATGTTATAATTTTATAAAGCCGGCATATCTGTTAAAATATTAATTTAATGTTTATATATCAACAATGATGATATTGTATTTTTTTTTTTGCAAAATGATTAACAGTTTGTTTATAATTGTATACAATAATAATTATTTTATCTGTTTCATAATTCAGAAATTCCGTTTCTTTTTTTATAACTTTTTTTAATTTTATCAATATTTTAAATATTTTTTTTGTATAAAAATTTTATGTAAACTTATATCACAGTTTAAATAAGAACAAACAACAATAATAAGAAAAATAAACCGAGTTTTGCGATATTTAAGCCGTTGTATATTTTAAAACGTTTTGCTCGTTTTCAAGTTAGTTTTAAGACTGACTCAAGTAAATGATATTAGTTTTATTTTTTTTTTAAATTAAAAATTAATAAATTGAAAATACACACACCACTATTCGAAAATGACTTACTATACTGGCTATACTACACGGCGGATCAACAAGAAGTCATTCTGGCTATTGACTTTTGGTGGTGGTGGTGGTTATTTGACTCATCCGTTACAATACGTCTCAAAAGTATAAAAGTACATAGTATTTTCGTTTACGTAGTATTTCAAAAAATATATGTACAACGTATGTTTTGGAATGTCAGGTGTTTTCATTTATTTTTAACACGAGTTATTGAGCGCGGGCTTTCTTTAGGGTTAGTACGAGTTTTAAAATGCACAAACAGTTGCATCACATTAAAGTATTTATGTATTTTTATTATTTTAATGAAACAGGTGTATGGTAGTTATGTTGCTTTTTATTCCCTCCACTCTAGTGATAGAGGGTATATATAAGTTTATCATTCCGTTTGTAACACCTCGAAATATTGGTTTAGGACCCTATCTAGAGATGTCCGTTTGTCTATTGAAAACGCGCTAACTTTTGAAAGACTTTACGGAAGCTCCTGAAGTTTGGCATATACAATGTTGCTCCTTTACCTGGTCGAGTTGGTATTGCAATTCAGCGAAATCAGTTAAGTGGTTAAAAAGTTATAAACAAAAGAGTGAATTTCGGAAAGGGCTTTTCGCGAATTTACGAAATAAAAAACACGCGTACTTTTCCTGGTTTGGCTTGTATTAAATTTTAGCCAAATCGGTGTAGTGGTTCAAAAGTTATTAGCAAACCCGTGAATTTCAGATTGGTTTCACCTTAAATTCACGTGTTAAAAAAGCAGAGCTTTAAAAAACAAGTTTTAACAAGTAGAAAAGTTAAATTCGACTTGGCCGAATCTATGAATATTCTCCACAATGCCTTTTTTAAGTGATAGTAAATTTTCTAACGTGAAAAAAATAACATTTTTGATTAGAAATATTTTATTTTGTGTAAAAATTTTTTTTTTAAGTAATTTTTGATAAAAAAAATAATTTACTAAACTTTTTTTTGATTGTAAAATTTTTTTTATATGTTTTTTTAGTGCAGAAATATTTTTGAGTGTCAAAAATACGTTGTAAAATATTTTTGTGACTTACCAATGTTTTTAAAACATGTTTAACGGGTTTTTAACACGTACATAAATTTAAGGTGAAACTAATCTGAAATTCACGGTTTTGTTAATAACTTTTGAACCACTGGACCCATTTGACTGAAATTTAATACGAACTAGGCCAGGGAAACGACAAATATATACGCCAAGCTTTAGCTTCCTCAGAATTGCCTTTCGAAAGTTAGCTAGTTTTTTATCTCGTAAATTCACGAAAAACCCTTGCCAAAATTCAGTCTTTTGCTCATAACTAAGGCAAGTACTTTCATGAAAATGCATGTTTTTACTCAGCATTGTAAACATAACATAAATTAAATATCTATCCGAATCAATAAATTTGCAGTAAAATGGCATCGATTTGTAGATGCATATTTTTGCATATTTTGGTATAAATGCATATTTTTGCATATTTTCATATAAATTGGACTTTTTTTTAATTTTTATCAATATTTTTTTTTAAACTTCCTAAGAAAAATACAAAACTATCCCCTATTTCTTATAGAAAAAGAAATTATTTATAAAAATCATATTCTGAGGTATTTCTTATAGAAACTGATCCGAAAGTATTATTTTTAGATTCTGAGAAATGTTTCCGATTTAAAATTCTTCTGCTCTTAGACATTTTACTAATCGTAAAGAAAAACCTGTTTTCGAATTTAAGATTTTCTACAGAAAAATTGATTTTTTTTATTTTGCTTAGAGTCAGGGTGGGGTCTTTTTGTTTTTGTGAGTGAATTTTTTAACTTGAAAAACGGAAAATTCTAAAAAATCGGAAAAAAATATTTTAAAATTTACTTGTTTTAGAACAATGTTGAACTTGATTTTTTTTTTTCTAAATTTATTTACTCCAGAAATATTTATTGAGTCAAAGTAAAAAACTTCTCATGTAAATTTGTTCAATTAAAAATATTTTTATCACAAAATGTGTCTATAAAACAATATTTTTCTAATTAAAAATTGTGTTAGAATTGTCGAGGGCCTAAAAGTTTTTGACCAAGCCTAATTTATCTTGACAAACCTATTTGTTTAGTAAAAAATTATTTTTAAATGCATATTTTTGAAGTTTTTAGTGCATATTTTGGATTTTTAGACGCATATTATAGGCACATATTTTCGATTTTTAGATGCATGAAAGTACTTGCCCTACTCATAACTTTTGAACCACGTGACCAATTTCGCTAAATTGAAATACCAACCTGACCAGTGGGGATGTTCTGTAATTTATGCGAAAAGTTTTCGCATCGAAAAGAATGAAACAAAAAATTCCATCGTTTCTCGATTCTGTAAAAAAAGTTGTTTCTGTATATCAATGCGAAAACGTCAGCATTTTTATTGGAATATTCCAAATCAGCTGTCAAAAAAGTAAATAAGGCGAGAAAATAATAAAAATCACAACAAAAAAAACGCAATTTCACATTTTTTTTAAACAACACTCGTAACATTGGCAAACAAAAATGAAATAATAAATTAAATTATGAAAATAATGTGTAGTATATTATTAATAATATTAGTTGATAGTATTTTCTTGAAAAAAATATTGTTTTTTATTTATTATAACTCAAAAGTTGTTTAATTTACGAAATATCGCACCATTTTTAAATGTGAGTGATTTTGACACTTCAACTTCAAAAGTTTTCGATCAATTGGTTTACAGAAACAGTTTTTCTCGCATCTTTCCAATAATTTTGAAAAAAATCATATTTGACAGAAAGTTTCCGCATAACAAAATTACAGAAACAGTCGAATGCGAAAAGTCAGGTTTTGTGCTGATTCACGATGTTTCTGTTTCGTTTTTCATGTTTCATGTGAGAAATCTTTCGATTCGAGAGTTATAGAACACCGCTACAGCAAATGCCCAACATATATGCCAAACTTCAGAAGTCTTTCAAAAGTTAGCGTGTTTTTAACAGACAGACAGACGAACGTCTTTATGGGGTCCTAGGCCAATATTTCGAGGTGTTACAAACGGAATGACAAACTTACATATACCCTCTATCACTAGAGTAGAGGGTATAAAAACATTGGTAAGCCAAAAAATCACTTTACAAAGTATTTTTGTTACTCAAAAATATTTTTACACTGAGGGAAAAAAACATATTTAAATCAAATATTTTCATGTTTATTTTAAGTATGCTACATATTTTTGGAAAAATTTAAATTTTAATATTGTTTTTGATTGATTTAAACAAAATATGTTTGTTTTAAAATTGCATACATTCTTAATTTAAATTTGATCACTTTAAATTTAATATGCTGTCATTAAAAGCCGTTAAAAATTAAAAAAAATCTTATTCAAATATTTGTATTAAAAACAATATTTTTCGTGGTTATTTTAAAGTTGAACAATTTTGTTTTTTGACATTTAAAGTTTTTTTTCAAGAAATATAGTAAAGTTGGGCAATTTTATTTTAAGTAGATACAATATTAAAATATTTTTTCATTAAAAAAAAGACGCACATTTTTCACATCTCTAAATGTGACGAGTTTTAAGTTAAATTAATTAAATTAACTAAAGTAAAATTAAAAAACTAAAGTGAAAAAGAATATTATTAACAATAAAAACAAAAATAAAACTGAAAAAAAGTGAAAAAATAAAGACAAAGAAAAACGAGGAGGGGATGTATCTACGTATGTAATTGGCAGAAAATGAAAACTTCTAACTTTAGTTTTTTATATATGGTATATAGTATTAATTTAAGTGTGTTTATTTTTTATTTTTGGTATTTAATTACATTTGTTGTAATTAGATGTAGTGCTACAATTAGGGTAGAAGTACATCCAAGGCTTTGGCTTTGATTTTTTATGTATAGCAAAAAATAAAGCCTACAAGCAATATTTAAAGCCAAAGCCTTGGATGTAATTCTACCTTATTTGTACAATTAGAGTAGTGTTTATTTTTTTGCTGTGTTATTAAAAAATAAAAATAATTTAAAAAAACATAAAACAAAAATGTGTATTGTTTTATTTTAAGTTTCATGGTTTTTAGGTAAGTAAAAAGCTGCAAAAGAAAAAAATGTCGCATATTAAAATTAATATTGGTCAACTTTAAATTAAAATTTGTTGCATATTTAAATTTAGCATGGCCAATTTTAAAACAATATGGTTACATCTTAATTTTAAAATGTTGTCTACCAATCGTGTCATGTTAAAAACAACTAGAAACATATTTAAATTAAATAAAAACAAACTTTGTTCTATTTCGTCACTGTTTTATATTTAATTTAAAGTTGTTTCTGTTTGATTTTAATATTTTTTTTTCTTAGTGTACACTAAAAAAAATTACACTCAAAACAAATTTTACACTCAAAACAAATAGATTTTTATTCTACAAAAATAAGTAAAAAAAGTTTTTTATTCAAAATAAAATACTTCTTAATCAAAATTGTTAAATTTTTTCTCATTAGAAAATTAACTATCACTTAAAGAGGGTATTCATGAATTCGGCCTAGTCGAATTTAACTTTTCTACTTGTTTCATATCAATTCATATTGTATTTATTCGTAACGTGTTGCAGTTTGTAATGCTTTAGTAGTCCTGAAAATTACAAAAATATTCTAATTAACAGACCATGGTATGGTGGTTGGTTTTTTTTTGTGGGAACTTGATTTGTTTAATGTCACAAAGATTTCAGATTCGAATTGAACTTTATTTTTATTATTATTCAAGGGGATAATAATAAAAAAATACCTTTATGGGTCTTTTGTGCCAAGATCTATAAATTTAAATCAAAATCTGTTCAATGTTTCCAATTAACAGTGGAACAAAGGATGGAGAAGGCAGTCCTATATCCTCCAAATTAAGTAATTCCCTGTGTAAGAACTGTCTTTTGATCCTACAAATTGCGATGCATTCACACAATATGTGTTGCGTTCTTTCTACTTCCTCCAGACAAAGTCGACATAAAGGCGTTTCTAATGAACATTAGAGCAGAGGATGGAGAAGCCAGCCTTTTATCCTCAAACAAATTGCGACGCATTCACTCAATATGTGTTGCGTTGTTTTTATCTCCTCCAGATAAAGTGGATACAAAGGTTTCCACCACACATTTCAGTACAGAGCAATACCTGGAACACCAGGGTATTGCATTCCGGTTTTGCTTGAAGGTGATAACCATGCCCATCATGGCACTCCATTCTCGGGGAAGACCAGAAAGGAACGGCACTAGCAGAACAAATAGATGATTCGACGTTTTGCACTTTGAAAGAAGATGCCCCCACCACAGTGACGGTCCGTGAAGTTGTCAGTGGGTGTTCTCTAATTTTTAAAATCAGCAAATTAACATATAAAATATAGATTTGGGTTTTTTCATATACATATGAGTCAATTGCTTTAAGGGCAACCAGAAGCCTATTTTGGACGCAGCCAAGCCAGTTGCAGAGTCGGCTGGGGAGGAGAATCCGGAAGAGGTTGATATTCAGGTGACCGATTTTAGGCTGATGGGAGATGCATCCGGCATTTTCGAAACCGAATCTGGTAACGAATGCGAACTTTGTGATAACACGAAGGACAAAGCTTATGTTACAGTAGGTGATATTCAAATCGAAGCCCATGCATATTCGAAACCGAATCTGGGGACGAATGCGACCTCTTTGATAACACGGAGGACGAAACTCTAATCACGAGTGCTATGAAAACCTGTCCAAAATTGGCTCAAAAAGCCGTTAAAAGTCTTACAGCCCTCGATATTTTTATCAGATCTACGACAACTATGGCTGTGCGTAGTATGAACACGATTACTCTGACCAACTTAAGCGGTCACTCCAATATCCATTCTTTAATAGGAATTAGGGAAGACTTGGATATGCCGTCGGATAGGATAAACTCCGAGCTTCGATTTAAAGAAATTTGTGTTACCCCCAATATTTTGGGGTGGTTCACTCTCAAAATTTTTACATCATCGACTATATTATCCAGTTGCAGTTGTACCTCTTTCGTCCATGTGTTAAAGAGAATCGCCGATTATTTGGCGGCGGAAAGCTGCATGTTCCTCGCTGCGAAGAAGTTTGTAAGATCATGGATATATACGTTCAACTTACCGCATTGCTCATCAATGTTATGGACCCGTGCCATTAAGGTGCAGTCGTCGGCATAAGATAGAAAGGAAGAAATTAAACAAGATCGGAGAGAGAACTCCGGGTGGCATGATTGACCGTGTTAAGACTTCTGACAGGTCGAGCTATCGGAATCCGTGCTGATGTGCTGCTGATGCGAGATGGTTAGCGACAAGTTAAGGACTTTATTCATATACTCGACTACCGGCACGTCCAAGTGCTTAAGCATCAGCATCAGCATCGAAATTCCATCTTCCTATCACTTTGGATGGTTTCGCGTATTTTATGGCATCTGCAACTTCACTCGACAGAAAAACCGGTGGTCTGTCAATGACTGCAAGGTTGTGCACTTTCCTGACAACACTTCGTTTCGCCTTATCTCTCTCGGGATGATCTATGAATTGGCGATTAGGGTCCAACAACGTGTTGTCGGTATGCGAGAAAGCTTTGACTGTCGACAGTTTACTAGCTTCAGAGCTGAGGTTGCAATTCTTCAGGTTATCCACTTGTCCATTTGTATTCGATCGGTGAAGTTGTCACTGGGTGTTCTCTACTTCTTTAAAATATCAAAATTATGTATATAATGTATGTTTTTCTGTACGTAACACGTTCCCGTGATAGACAAAGTCTAAATTTTATTATTTTTAATTGACATGCAGCCAAAATTCAATTGTATGCTCCATTTATTTGAAAAATATTTTTTTTTTAATTGTCGATGTGGTGAGGCAACAAAATATTTCGTTCAACTGTTGACAAGTGTGGACGTGTTTTAATTTATCTCCGTGCTATTAATTGAATTTTTGAAATTGTTCGTAATAGGTATTTTTGTAATATTTTCATGACCACATCCAGGAAAATGAAAATATGGACACAAATGATACCGATTTAATTCGAGGCTCTGCCTCACCGACTGGTGCTGGTCCTAGCACTGGTCTTAGGGTTGCGACCTTGAAGTCCGACCTTGATTCTGGTAGGGGTGCTCAGCCTAATATTGGTGGTAAAAAGAAAAAGAAACTTAAACCATCAAAGGTCAGGCACAACCAGAGACGGCTTTGTTTGAAAATAATTAACAGACTAAGCCAACTTGATGGAACGAAGCTCTCGGAACGTGAGAGGGCGTCGCTATCATGGGCGAAAGGAGTCATTGAAGAACAGGACAAACTTTCGGCAATGCGCGCATCTGACAAACAGAGCGCTGTTTCGGCCTCGTCATCGAAGTCTGGTAAAAGGTTGCGCTCGCCCGACGAGAAACCTTTACCTAAGAGATCTAAGGTGACCGCAAACGTCTGGACTCAGTCTTTTAGTGAAGTGGTTAAAGGTAACTTCGTTAGGGCTGTGATAAACAGGCAAAATGGGGATTGTAGTATTCCAAGGGACAAGTGGAGTTTAGTTGAAACTAAACTAAATGAAATCTACTATAGGCTCCTTGAGAGTATGCCTGATTTTCTACCTACTACTGTCAACGCAGGTTGGTATCAGGGGCGAGTAAAACTCGTTGCTTTTGGGAACGAAAGATCCGCAGCCGTGTTTAAGGTTGCCATTAGCCAAGTGGGCGAGTTATGGCCTGGAGCCAGACTGGACGTTGTGGAAAAACATGATATCCCCTCGCAACCCAGAGCTCATGCATGGATCCCAATGGCTACAAATGACACTGCGGTGATTCTTAAGATGATAAAAGTCTGCAATCCTGACCTTCCAACTCAGAATTGGCAAATTGCCAGATTGGGTGAGATGGAGGGCGCTCGTCGTCAAGCAGTGGTCTTGGTTAATGAGGAATCGCTTCCGCTTTTAGCCAGGACTGACGGCATTATTAGATTTGGATTTTTTCATATAAGAGTCAATGTCTACAAGGGCGACCAGAAGACTATTTTGGACGCAGACAAGCCAGTGGCAGAGTCGGCTGGGGAGGATAATCTGGAAAAGGCTGATATTCAGCTGGCCGATTCTAGGCTGATGGAAGATGCATCTGGCATTTTTGAAACCGAATCTGGTAACGAATGCGACCTCTGTGATGGCATGGAGGATAAAGCCGATGCCACGATGGGTGACATTCAGGACGAGGCCCATGCAGTGAGGAATTCGGAGAGTTCTGTTGCCTCCGATTCAGAACAGATGGGATATATATCTGGCTTATTCGAAACCGAATCTGGAGACGAATGCGACCTCTATGATAACACGGAGGATGAAGCCAATAACACGGTGGTGGAAAGGATGGTGGAAAAAAAGCAAGATGTTGCGGTTCCTACAAATAAACCTCCATCACTGTAAGGCAGCCTCAGCTGCACTCTTGCTGCGCCTGACGACAGGAGCAGTTGACTTGGTTTTTATCCAAGAGCCCTGGGTGCGGGGTGGCAGGGTTTGCGGATTGAAGACCCCTGGGTTTAAGTTGGTGGTTGCCAAAGGTGAGGGCTCACCAAGAGCCTGCATCTTGGCAAAAAATGGCTTAAATATTTTCTTTTTATCAACTTTTAGTGATATGGATGTTACAGCGGCTAGCTTAGAACTTCATGGGAAGTCTATTTGGCTCGCCTCTGCGTATTTTCTTAATCCGGGGTCAATACCCCCGGAGAAGGTTGTCGGTCTAATTCGGGAGTCTGAATCTAGGGGACACCAGTTAGTAGTGTGTTGTGATGCTAATGCACATCATTCGATATGGGGAAGTACAGACACAAATGATAGAGGCGAATCACTTTTGGAGTTTTTGTTAAGCACTAACCTCTATATTTGTAACAAGGGTGGTGAACCAACTTTCGTTACAAGTACGCGGCAAGAGGTTCTTGACGTAACACTTGTATCAGATACATTGTCTGATAGAATTGATGACTGGAGAGTTTTGGAAGAGCATTCTTTCTCAGATCATCGCTACATTGAGTTTTTACTCAGGGAGCGTGCCCCGGTTGAGACAGTCTCTAGAAATCTGAGGAGAACAAACTGGGTGAAATATAGGGAGACTTTTTCTTTGCTTTTGGATGAAGTACCCTTATCTAAACCACATAGTTTGGCGCAAATTGACTGTCTGGTTGACCATATAACAAATGTTTGTAATAGGTGCCTGGATGCGTCTTGCCCTTCTGCAAAGCCTAGAGGGAAAAAAAAGCCACCTTTGTGGTCAAATGAGTTGCAGACGAGCAGAGATTCCTGCAGAAAGCTCTTTAATAAGGCTAAATTTTCAAGAGCGGACGAGGACTGGTCTGCATACAGGCTGCAACTTAAGAGTTATAAAAAGATGATCAGAAATGCAAAATGTGATTCTTGGAAAAACTTCTGTGGAAACATAGAAGACGTTTCTGAGGCATCCAGGCTGCGCAAGGTTCTGGCTTCTTCTCCTTGCACCCTGGGATACCTGAAAGATCCTAATGGGGTGTGGTCTTCCTCCAGTGGAGAGTCGCTGGATCTCCTTTTAAACACGCATTTTCCGGGCAATTCCATGACGCCGTTTCAAGCTTTGGAACGTTCTGACGCCCAAGCATCTGAAATTGCTTCGGAAATAATAAATATGCCAACATTAATCTGGGCGATAAAAAGCTTCAGGCCCTATAAATCCCCGGGACCTGATGGTATAATCCCGGCTGAGTTGCAGCAAGTGTCGGACTATATAGCCCCGTTGCTGTATAATCTATACACAGCATGCATCAACTGGTCGTACATTCCTTTAAAATGGAGGGATACCAGAGTCGTATTTATCCCGAAGGCTGGGAAAAGTTCCCACACAGCTCCGAAGGATTTCAGACCAATTAGTCTGTCTTCTTTTTTGTTAAAGACAATGGAACGAATGATAGACTCATATTTGCGTAGAGTGATTGACCCGAGGTTGCTTTCGACAAAGCAACATGCATACAGCAAGGGACGATCAACGGAAACAGCTCTTCATGAGCTCGTTGGTACCATCGAGAGATCGCTTTCGGTAAAGGAGTACACTATGGTGGCCTTTCTTGATATTGAGGGGGCTTTTAATAATGTCATCCCAGAATCGATAATATTGGCATTGTCTGGTCTGGGAGTAAAGCGTGAAATCGTTTTAATGGTGGAAAGCCTACTTGCCAGTAGACGTATAACGTCTGAATTGGGAGCGTCCGTCATATATCGATTTGTCAATAGGGGCACACCACAAGGAGGTGTTCTTTCGCCGCTTCTTTGGAACCTGGCACTGAATTCAATGCTACTATCTCTAGAAGCACGTGGTTGTCATGTTGTCGCATATGCTGACGATGTCGCGATAGCGGTAAAGGGGAAGCATCTGCCAACATTGCGGGACATTCTTCAGGGTTCTCTGAAAGATCTGTCTAAATGGGCAAGAGACTGTGGTCTAGGAGTTAATCCTAGTAAAACAGAGCTTGTTTTATTTACAAGGAAAAATAAGATTCCTGCTTTTGATCCTATTTCTCTGGACGGTACTGAAATCACCTTCTCAGATGGAGCCAAGTATCTTGGAGTATTTCTAGATAGGAAGCTGAATTTCAGGCGTAATATTGAGGAACGGGTGAGAAAAGCAACGATTGCTTTGTATTCCTGTAAAAGGGCCATTGGAAAACGATGGGGTTTTAGCCCTCAAGTCGTTCATTGGATCTATACAGCAGTGGTGCGTCCAATTTTGCTGTATGGAATCATTGTCTGGTGGCCTGCTTTAGAAACAAAAGCGAACTGTGTCTTTATCACGAAGGTACAGAGAATGGCGTCAATGTGCATCACTGGTGCTCTTCGTACTACACCTACGGCTGCATTAGAAATCCTCCTTCACCTGATACCCTTGGACATATTGGGTAGGCAGTATGCAGCTGCGTCGGCAATTCGACTTAATAGCACGCTGCAATGGAGGAGCAGCGATTGTGGCCATAGCGCGATCTTGAAAAAGATAACAATACCACAAAATGTGGATTGTGCTCCCTCTTTGAGCCTCTTTGAGCGCCACTTTACCACTATGATACCATCCAGGGAGTCTTGGATGGGGGATACTCCGGGAAGTGGAGCTACCATAAATTTTTACACAGATGGATCGAGGCTGCACGAACAAGTGGGCTTTGGGGTCTATTCGAAAGAGCTTGGATTGAGCCTGGCTCGTAGATTGCCAGATCATTGCAGTGTCTACCAGGCAGAGATGCTGGCAATAAAGGAAGTGGCTGACTGGTTGAGCTGCAATGTCTTGTCTACAACCGCAGTCAACATCTATACTGACAGTCAAGCCGCGGTCAAGTCCCTGGATTCAATGTTTCTGAAAACAAGATCTGCCCTTAACTGCCGCACGTCTTTAAATGAGATGGCCAAGCAGTTTAACATACGACTCATATGGGTCCCAGGGCACAGAGACATTCCAGGGAATTGCAAAGCCGATGAGCTTGCAAGACTAGGAACTACCTTACAGGTTCCAACAGAATTGGAATGTGTTGGTATGCCTCTAGAAACTTGCAAGCAAAACCTACGGCTTTGTTCTGCGACGGAGACTAATCAAAGATGGGCAAATGGATGGACGTGTGAGACAACACGACTGATTTGGCCTTCTCTTAATCAGGGGCGCACAAGTGAGCTGATATCGCTTCCAAGAGGAGAGATTTCAACGGTGGTTTCTATAATTACCGGACACTGTCTTATAGGGAAGCACGCAGAGCGGTTAAATGTGCCGTCGAATGACTTTTGCCGAAGTTGCATGGATGAAGAGGAGTTGGAAACTATCGAACACTTTATTTGCCATTGCCCGGCACTTTCTGGTCAGCGACTTGCTTCACTGGGATCTAGGGAGCTGTACGATCTTTCAGATTTGTCGGATGTCAAAATTCAACATCTAAGGAGTTTCATAAGAAGCTCAAACTGGTTTAACGACAGGGACTAGTAGGGAAACCTATTACGATCCCGTGGTATCACAATGGACCTCAGAGTCTACGTGTGTTGACGTAAAACGTCAGCAGCCACTTACAACCTAACCTAACCTAACCTGAGGCAACAAAATGACCACAAAATAGAATTTGGGGTGCATCTCACTTAAAAATATACAAAACTAATAAGATCGGATCTTTATCTATCTCGGGAACACGTTAGGTCCAGGAAAACATGAATTTTATATGTTAATTTGCTGATTTTAAAAATTAGAGAACACCCACTGCAGTCATTGACGTTAGGCCCCGACCGGATTTTAATGCTGATGCTTAACTACTTGAACGTGTCGGTAGTCCAGTATATTACCTAAGTCCTTAACTTGTCGCTAACCACTGTGGTTATACACGAAGTCTAAAAAATGGGCGAAGTGGTCCCGGTTTTAAAACCCAAAAACTGTACAGGCCAGTCTCCTTGCTGTCTCCAATAGCAAAGACACTTAAGTTACTTCCCCTCCCCAGGCTAACACTGCATCTCGCATCAGCACGGATTCCGAAAGCACGACCTGTCAAAAGCCTTGACACGGTCAGTCATACCACCCTCTTCGGAGATATCGCCGACTCCAGCCTCCCCAACACAATCAAGATGTGGGTGGTACACATGTGTGGCCGTTAGTGGTTTGTGCAGTTTAGAACACGGTTGGGAAATGTGGCACAATAGTGCCATTTTTGGCACAATTGAATGGTCAGTGGCACCACAAATAACAGTTTTGGCCCTTTTTCGTTCTCTCCAAATATTGTCAAAACTTATTAAAATAATAATTAAAAAAATTACTAAAATTTAATTATTACAAAAACGACAAAAAGTATCAATTTTTCCTCCTTTAAGAGTGCTACCATTTTTTGCAACGATGTTTTTGTTTTCTTTTAATTTATGTTTTTAAAGTAAACGGTAATACATGTGTATTACCATAGAGTAAAGAAGGATAAGGCCATGTTCACACTACAAGAACTTACCATGGTAAGTTGAGATGATTTTGCAATTTTTCTTTATGCTAGTACAATTTGAGATGATTTTGTAAATCACTATGTGATTTTGTTCAAAGGAAAATCACATGGTGATTTTAAAATCACGCTAGTCTGTGTACAGTATAAGAGGTATTACGGGTGAAAGCGCACTTCTTTTGTTAAATTTTATTTTAGTCGCGAACTCCGATTATCTCGGGGAAGAAACCCAGAATACTTACAAAAGGAAATTGAAAAAAAGAGAAACCCCAAATACCTTTCAAAAGGAAATTGAAAAAAAAACGAGAAACCCCAAATTCCTTTCAAAAAAGAAATAAAGAAAAAAAAAAAACGAATGCATTTAAAAGGTAAATGAAAAAAACCAAATAATTTTATCTATTCTATTATCTAAAAGAGTCCGCCTTGAGATAATCTTAGTTCGCAATTTGGGTTTCACAAAGATTTCACTAATAGTACCTCCGTTCCTTCTTTAATCTATGGTATTACCTTTCACTACGGGACATTGATTGGTCCTACAAGAAAAATTTATTCGAAGACTAGTTTAGCGCGTGGAACAGAATACTAGTTCTACGAGCAGTAAAAATGTGTAATTGATCTGAAAACCCAGTTTGCGTCATACGATCTTGCCATATTAAAGTGACAGGTCCCTTTCGTACAAAAATACCACTGGTCACTTTTCCTCAGGGATGATTTTATTGTTAAAACTGGGAAGTAAAAAAATTATTGATTGCTGTACTAAAATACTAAACCAAAAAATATTAAAAATAAATAAAATGTTGGCCCTTTTCAACCTATTTGGGCCCTTTTTGACCTTTATCTTGGCACTAATTGAAAATTCTCAAATACCAACACTGGTTTAGAAATAAGAAATCAAAACCCCGTAGAGTAGAACAAGGATTCCGGAGTTCTCTCTCTGATCTTGTTTAATTTATTCCTTTCTATCTTATGCCGACGACTGCACCTTAATGGCACGGGGCCGTAACATTGATGAGCAATGCGGTAAGTTAAACGCATATATCCATGATCTTACAAACTTCTTCGCTGCGAGAAACATTCAGCTTTCCGCCTCCAAATAATCGGCGATTCTCTTTAACACATGGACGAAAGAGGTACAACTGCAACTGGATAATATACTCAATGGTGTAAAAATTTCGACAGTGAACCACCCCAAAATATTGGGGGTACCACAAATTTCCGTTTAAAGTAGTGCCTACGGTCAGTACCGTAGTACCGGGGATACCGGTATTCCCGGTTCTCGGTATTCCTGGGAAATGGTACCGGTTTCCCGGTTCTTGAGTTATTCCCGGTATTCCCGGGAATACCGGTATTCCCGGTTCCGGTTCTGACGGTTCAAAATCAGCAAATTTTCTTGTAGGTTTACAAGTTTTTTTTTGCTAACATTACAGTTTTTTTTTTGAGTGTAGTTGCCGTAGATCTGATAAAAATATCGAGAGCTGTAAGACTTAATATGGCTTTTTGAGCCAATTTTGGACAGGTTTTCATAGCACCCGTGATTAGAGTTTCGTTCTCCGTGTTATCAAAGAGGTCGCATTCGTCCCCAGATTCGGTTTCGAATATGCATGGGCTTCGACCTAAATATCACCTACTGTAACATAAGCTTTGTCCTTCGTGTTATCACAGAGGTCGCATTCGTTACCAGATTCGTTTTGGAAAATGCCAGATGCATCTCCCATCAGCCTAAATTCTCCTCCCCAGCCGACTCTGCAACTGGCTTGGCTGCGTCCAAAATAGGCTTCTGGTCGCCCTTATAGCAATTGACTCATATGTATATGAAAAAACCCAAATCTAATAATGCCGTCAGTCCTGGCTAAAAGCGGAAGTGATTCCAAATTAACCAAGACCACTGCTTGCCGACGGGAGCCCTCCATCTCACCCAATCTGGCAATTCTGAGTTGGAAGGTCTGGATTTCAGACCCTGAGTATCTTTATAATGACCTCAGTGTCACTTGTAGCCATCGGAATCCATGCATTTCGCATTTTGAGAAGCATTGCATTAAACCTATCCTTTCTGCCTTAAAATCCTTTTTTACGTAAAATGTTTTTGGCCCTACATGTGTAAATATGTATTTTCAGTGAAAAATTTGGAATTTTAAAGTCGCACCAACTCCTTTGTGGCGTTTGCCCCCGACAAAAGTGGTACCACTGGACTCTGGATCAGGTCTTTAGTCAATGCACAAAGTTTCATCAGATTTGGAGTGGTTTTCTTTTCTAAAAATGTCTGCCCTATAAAGTGCAAAAAAGTTGCACTTTTTACCCCGTAAAAATCACGGGGTTGAAATTGCCTTAAGGTACCTACAGACGACGCAATATTATGTACAATATTCAATTATATTGATGGTGTGTGGGTAAGATTGACCATTGTACAATCGTCAATATTACCCACACACCTTCAATATAATTGAATATTGTACATAATATTGCGTCGTCTGTAGGTAGCTTTATAAAACAGCTGACTTTTTCTGTGTTGTTTTCTCAAAACAGCTGTTAAAAAATACAGGGCAGAGTATTGCTGTATGTTGTGTTCTATTCCAGTCAAATAAAATGCAAATTTTTAAAGGTGTGAGTTAAACATTTTAAAAATGTATATCCTAAAAAGGCAAACGTTTTTTTTCAGAAAAGAAAACACCATAAGTTGTAATCAACTACAAAATTTTTTGGGTGTAGCTTTAAATAAAAGCGGTATAATTGTGAAAAATACAAAAATAACGTTTTCTGTACAAATTCCCATATTTGCAGTTTAGTGGCAACTCTTAAAAATATTTAAAACAGTGTTGTATTTTAAATGGTTTATGTCTTGACTTAACGCCCAATTTAACCAAGACTATTCTAGATGACATCCAGAATAAACCAGACGACGCAAATTTCGTTTTTGTTATCCATTTACGAAGCATGTTTTTCTGTTTTTTTGGCATCAATATGAACTATTCGTTGATAAACTATGCATTCGTTATCGACAAATAAATAAAAAAGCTAGCAAACCGGCTGCATATTGCATATTTTGTTTTCAAATTGGTGCAAAACGATTGAAAGTTAAAAAAAAAAGAAAACTAAAGACAATTATAAATTAAATAATAACTTTACAAGTGTATTTTGTTGGTCATTTATTATTGTATCAACATCCTAACGTTAAATTTGGTTACACAAAAAGGTAAGAATTGTTTTTTTTTTTTTCTTTGTCTTCCAGACAAATCGATATAAAATGAAAAAAATGTTTAATCAATATTTGTTTTGTTTGGTAATATTTTAAAAACCTAAATCAGCTAAAACGGAATCCAATTCAGATTGTAAATTAGCTGCCTTGTAACGAACTTGTGAAATTTCATCCTGTAAATTGTCCACATTAGCCTGCAAAAGGACATTACATTTTTTCATAGCAGTGAAGCGACCTTCATGTTTCTTAAGGCGTGGCTCTAAGTTTTCTTTCTTGGCCGATGTAGGAGCGTCCTGGATAAAGAGGGTAGATAAATTTTTGAAATTTATTTGAATTGATATAAAGAAATATATGCATGTAGAAATTTTGGAATATATGTACCTCTGCTTCTGATTCACTTTCTGTTTCATTGCCACTTTCTTCTGACTCAGATTCTTCCGATTCCTCATCAGATTCCTCCTCGGATTCTTCTGCCTCTTCATCATCTTCCTTTTCTTCATCGTCCTCTTCCTTATCTTCATCTTCTTCGGCATCTTCCTTCATAGAAGCAGCCATTTTGTGTACTTCTTTTTCCAATTTTTTGAATTTCTTGTTTTCTTCTCTATAATTTAAAAAGAGTGAATATGGTTTTTAAAAGTTGCTTGTTTTCCCAACCCTTATCTTGACTTACTTGAGTATAACATGATTTTTCTTCATGGCTTCCTTGAGAGCTGTTTTTTCCTTTTTGGCAGCTTCTTCTTTCACCTTTATCTTGGTAAGTTTGCTACGTAGTACCTTAACTTCCTTAACCAAACGACGTTCACGTCTTTCGGTTTTCTTTTCTTCGGGCTCATCGGGATCACTTTCACTTTCAACATCAAATTCAGGTGAACTATCGTTACCATTATGAACATCGCTGGGTCTTCTAGAATCAAGACCACCACCCTAAGAATATAGTTATTGGAGGTTAATTAAACAAAAGAACATTTTTAAACAATTTTTTTTTTCTTATATTATTTTCCAAAAAAGTTTCCAGCTATTCACGACTTATATAAAATTAAGCCAAAAACACATTGAGGCAGTGTAAACGATGCAATTTTATTTCAGTTCGCAATTATCAAATTTAAGCTTCTTTTGATTCAAGGATAAAACCTATTAAAATTGAAAAAATCGTTTCATGTTCAGAAAAATTTCCCTTTCAAACTTGTCTTAAATAACTCTTATAAAAGGTATTCTTTAGAGATTTTAAGTTTAGATAAATTTAAAAAAAATTTATTTCGACGACGAAAAAAAGTGCTCCTCCCTACTGAGCCAGCTCTGAAGGCCTTAGAGTCAAACACTGTAAAATCGAGAATTGTTAGTAATTGTATACAATCCCTTCATCGAATCAGTCAGTACACAGTCAAGCTAATCTGGGTTCTTGGACATAGTGGGGTGGATGGTAACGAATTAGCCGATGAATGTGCAAGAAATGGCTCCGAGTCGGTGGGGGAACGTGTTGAACCTGATGTCTCGGTTCCTATAGTGGAGTTGATGAACGAAATTGATAGGATATCTGAGAATAGGATGAAGGATAGGTGGATATCACTGACCCCGTGCAGGATATCGCGAACCATGTGGCTACTGCCAAATCCTAAGAGGACAGAAAGTCTTCTTATCTTTGGCAAACGGACGTTTAGCCTATTAGTAGGAGTACTGACAGGACACTGTATAATCGGCCAAATGGCCTTTCGTATGGGAATTTCTGATAGGGACTTTTGTAGAAGTGTTTTTAAATTAAGTTTTTTGCTACGAAAGTAAAAAAAAAATGTGTCTGGGACTTTATTTTTGTAGCATTTTTGAGCCAGAGAAGTGATAAGTTTAAATTTCATCTGTCAGTTAAAAGATTTTAAGAAATTTTAGTTAAATGTCCCGTTAGACTGGCATTTTTTGTCATCTTTCGATTTTCCAAAGTGTCCGGGCAAATTTTTATTGTCCTAGGTCTAAAACTTATTTGGTACAAATTTGAGGTCAATCGGATTAAATTAACACGTGGGGCCCAGCGGTCAAAGTTTTGGATTTTTGAAAAATTTTTAAAAATAAAATTAAAAAAACAAATTATCTTTCGACACATCAAATTTGTTCATTTCGATGCGCTGAGCACGAATATAAAAAAAAATTAAAATCGCTCGATCGGTTTTCAAGATATCGGCATTTCAAATTTGTAAAAAATGGCAGTTTTTTCCTACGTTCAAGAAATTAAAAAAAAAAAGTCTCAAAATATCAAAAAAAAAAAAATTAAATCGGTCGAACAGTTTTAAAGATATCGCCATTTCAAATTTGTAAAAAATTGCGGTTTTTTCCTACGTTCAAGAAATTTTTTAAAAAAAAATCTCAAAATTTCATTCCGCCGACCCTTTTGTAGAGCTTGAGACAATCTTTCATTTAAAACTAATTTGAGCCAAATCCGATCATTTTAAGTAGAGTCCGACCGAAACCAGTTTTCGAGGCCGAACCGAAACCGAACCGAATATTCGGCCGAAAAAGTAATATTCGGCCGAAACCGAACCGAAACCGAAACTTAAAAAAAAATTACCGCTTGGCATGAATAAAATTATTAAAAAGTTGTTAAATATACAGCATATAAAGTTGTTAAATATACAGCATATAATGCTTTTAAACCATAGGAATTGTTGTATTTAAAAAAAAAAAACTATGTTTTTTTAAAAAACTTACAAAAAAAATGTATATTTCGTTTGTAGATTAGGAGAAAATAATTTTTGAACTGAAACAGTTTTACATTTATTGCATAAACTTGTAACATTTTCTTCAATTGAACTGAAATAAGTGTAATGAAATATGAAATCAAAAAAATTCAGCGACTTTTTTACATATTTTTTAAAATACCAAAAAGTTTCGGTTTCGGCTAATATTCGGCCAAAATTTTGCCGAATACCGAATAGAGGCCGAAACCCCATTATTCGGCCGAAACCGAGACCGAAACCGAATATTCGGTCGGACTCTAATTTTAAGCCGTGACGCCCATCGATCTAAGTTTTGGCTTTTTTGAAACTTGTTACCAAAAACCCTAAACTTTGATCGAAGGGTGCCACGGGTCCAATTAAGCTTAAATGAAAGATTGTATAAAGCTCTATAAAATGGTTAAAATAAAGAAATTTTTTGAGTTTTTAAAAAAAAAAAATGTAAACGTAGGAAAAAACCCCCCGTTTTGCAATTTTTTGACAAATTTTAAATGGCGATATCTCGAAAACCGTTCGACCGATTTTATAAATTTTTTGATATTCATATTCAGCATGCTAAAATTAATAAAAATAATGTATCGCAAGATATTTTTTTTTTATTTTTTCATTTTCAAAAATCCAAAATTTTGGTGGAAATTTTCCAAAAGTCCAAAACTTTGATCGAAGATGACCGAATTTGGCTCAAATTAGTTTTAAATGAAAGATTGTCTCGAGCTCTACAAAAGGGACGGCGGAATGAAACTTTGAGACTTTTCTTAAAAAAATTCTTGAACGTAGGAAAAAACCGTCATTTTTTGCAAATTTCAAATAGCGATATCTCGAAAACTGTTAGACCGATTTTATTTTTTTTTTTGATATTCGTGCTCAGCACATTAAAATTAACAAATATGAGGTGTCGAAAGATATATTTATTTATTTTTTTTAATTTTTCAAAAATCCAAAACTTTGACCGCCGGGCGCCACGGGTTAATTTAATCCGATTGGCGGCCTCAAATTGGTACCACATAAGGTTTAGGCCTAGTAGAATAATAAAATGCCCGGACTTTGAAAATCGGAAAAGAACAAATTTTTCTATACAGAAAAATGCCAGTCTAATGTCCCGTATTCACCAGTCACGGGATAGGTGAAGCTTTTATAATTTCATGATTTCAAAATTATGGTTTCGGATCGACCGACAACCTTATGCAGGGTGTATTAGTTTAGACACTGATTAAAATTGTTTCTAATTTTAAAATGAGTTCACAGCGACATCGCACTGTAATTTTTATGCTTCAATGTGATTTAGGCTTAATAATTCCAAAATTAGACATTAGATTTTGATAACATTTCTGCACACAAAAAATAAGTCCAATGAACGACTTTCATAGTATTTATGGACAAATTCATAAAATTTATTAACTTTTTCATAATACTAAATCATAATATGTGAAATTCTCTAACTATGTAACATTTTACCATTAATACTATGGAAAAGTTCAACAACTTAATGAAAAAGTTCATAATTTTTATGTACTTTTATTTCATAAATACTATGAATTTTGCTCATGGGCAAATATTTTTTTCTGTGTGTCTACTTCTTTTCATAGAAAACTTAAAAAGGAAATTTTACCTAACACTTTTTTAGGAGGAGTTTTTTTTTTGGTAGATATTATGTACCTTATGTTTGCCATTATAATGATAAAATGATAACGTGCTGTCAAGATCATCATAAGCATAGCAATAATCAAATTGCGTTGAGTTAGTATGGTGGCCCTTTTGATAATGCAAAGCAAAGCAATTTATAAAATTGTAAAACAAATTAGTTAAGCCTTAAGCTAAAGCAAAAAAAGGATTTTAAATATACATACATTAAATGAATTGAATGAATCAAAGGAATTTGAATGAATCAAAGGAAATGAATGAATCAAAGGAAATGAATGAATCAAAGGAAATGAATAAATTGAATGAGTTGAATGAATTGAAAGAATTGAATAAAACAAATTAAATGAGTTGAATGAATTGAATCGAATTCAATTCGAATGAATTAAATGAATTGAATTAATTGAATAAATTAAATGAATTGAAAGAATTGAATGAATTAAATGATTTGATTGAATTGAATGAGTTAAATGAATTGAATAATTTGAATGAATTGAATGTATTGAATGAATTGAAGAAATTGAACAAATTGAATGAATTGAATAAATTGAATGAATGGAATGAATTGAATGTACTGAATGAATTTAATGAATTCAATGAATTGAATGAATTGAATAAACTGAATGAATTAAATGAATTGAAGTGAATGAATTAAATAAATTAAATGAATTGAATGAATTAAATGAATTGAATTAATTGAATAAATTAAATGAATTTAAAGAATTTAATGAATTGAATGAATTAAATGATTTGAATGAATTGAATGAGTTAAATGAATTGAATAATTTGAATGAATTGAATGTATTGAATGAATTGAACAAATTGAATGGATTGAATAAATTGAATAATGGAATGAAATGAATGAATTGAATGTATTGAATGAATTTAATGAATTGAATGAATTGAATGAACTGAATGAATTAAATGAATTGAAATGAATGAATTGAATGAATTAAATAAATTAAATGAATTGAAAGAATTGAATGATTTGAATGAATTGAATGAATTGAATTCATTAAATAAATTGAATAATTTGAATGAATTGAGTGTATTGAATGAATTGAATGAATTGAACTAATTGAATGAATTGTATAAATTGAATGAGTTGAATGATTAACTTTAATTTCACATTTATGGAATAAATTTAATTTTTTTTAAAATAAATTTCAAAAAAAATTTCAATTATTTTAAATTAAAATTTTCCATATAATTTTTCAAGTAGATTTAAATCAGATAATTATGATAAATGAGTTCTAATGAATTGAATTAATTAAAAGCGGTATATAAGTCTACACATACAAATTGTCAATAGGAAATGAAATGGAGTTTTTTTTTTTTGTTAAATGCTTCTAATTTTCTACCTGTAAAGCTTGTCCCAATTTTCTTTCCAAAATTTGTATTTGTCTCTTTTGTTCTTCAATTTCACTCTTGGCCTGATCTAACATTTCTCCTGTTGTCAAGTATTTATTTTCCAAATCCTTAGCAGTTTTCTTAGATTCTTCAGCTTCTTGTTTCAATGAGTTGACATAAGCTGCTTCAGTGGCCGGTGTGGTTTCCATGGTGGCAACAATAATTCTTGAACCATATTCCAGTGTTTTATCACGAGACTTTTCACGTTCGAGTTCAGCTTCTAATGTGGCTATTTTAGCTAATAGTTTTTTATTTTCTCTTTCTTGGGCCTCACGATTACGCAATTCCAGTGCAAGCATTTGTTTAGTACTCTGCAAATCATCACGTATTTTGTCGATGTCATCTAGCTCATCACCACTGGCATCAAGATCAAAGGCTAAAGCGGATACAATACTACCAGCTCGGGTATTACTAGTAGAGGAAGCAGCACCATCGGTGGTCTGGAATAGATATGTATAAATTATAAACCCATATTGGCGGTAATGTTGCATTTTGAAGTTATTTAAAATAAATTGATAACAAATTGGTTCATTATTATTGTTTTTGACCCACCAGAAAAAAGTTTTAAAATTTTTTTTGATGAAATTTGAAAAACATATATTTTTTTTCTGTAGATTCTATTTTCTTTTCAGATGTTTTTAGAAAAATTCATTGGCCATTTACATGAAAATGTTCTGGTCCCAATTATCATCCAAATGAACCCTCTTTTTATATTAAAAAACTAATATTTTAAAACAAAAATCGGAGTACAATTCGAGTCTTTATCGACCAATTTTCAAACCAAATATTTTCTACGTTTATTTTAAGCTTTCTTGAGACAACTTTTTTTTTGAAAAAAATGTCCACAGAAAACACTTATTTTCTATGATCCGCTAAGAAGTCTTTTTTCGGAGCGCTCCAAATTTTTTTTTGGCTGGATTTATACAAAAAAAACATCTACTGAAACTCGAATAAAAAAATCAATTAAAACTCTTAAAAGACTGATACATATTCAAAAAAGATCGACTGAAATTCAGAAAAATCATTTGAAAATCGAAAAACATCAATTAAAGTTTAAACACGTGAGAGTGTTAGTTACCATTATAAACCAAAAGAGCTATACACCTGAAGTTTGGCAAGAATATCTCTTATCATAGGTAGGTCCAGTTCTTATATGTGCAAAATCGGACCTGGGGTAAAAAAGTTCCTCCTTGAAGAACTTAAACTACCTAAGAAAAATAAAATTTTTTACATGTTTTTTTTATACCCTCCAACCACAGCATAAGGGGTACGATAAAGTCCAAAATAAAAGAGCTAGACTTGAAGTTTGGCACGAATATGTCTTATGGTCAAAGGCTGAGTAAGTTTGGAGATAGGGTAAATCGGACCTGGATGAAAAAAGTTCCCCTTGAAGAACTAATCCAACCTTTAAAAAAAAAAAAAATGTTTTTTACAGGTTTTTTATGCTTTTATTATTAAGAAAAAAAAGCATTTTTATGGTAAAAGAAATTGGACATCCTGCCAAGGGTATTAGAAAAATGCCCGCCCTTTTGTGGGCGTGGATATTAAAAATGTATTTATGATAAGACTTTATTACTTAAGTGCAAATAGCATACTAAATGAACTTGTAAACATTAACCGGGAGTAAAAAAGTGTCCCCAATAACCCCATCCTACCCCCTAAAAAAAACGACACTGTAACTTTTTTTAATCCCCAGTTTCTGTAATACGAACGCCATTCGTCTGCGACCAATTTGCATGTATTTTGTTTTTGTTACAATAACAAAATACACATAAATTCGTCACGAACGAATGACGTTCGTGTGACAGAAACTGGGGGTAATTTTTTTTGCATGTTGGAGAGTATAAATAACACTCACTTGTTTTTCGTATATTTGTTTAAGAAATGAATTGACCTGCTTTTGGACCAAGAGGATCAGGAAAGTCCATTTTTTTTGGCCTGACGTGAATATAAAAACATATTTTATTCCCCTTAACTTCTAACAAAAAAATTTCAATTCTTCTGTTCTTTTTTTTAGAATTTTATTGATTTATTTCGAATTTTATTTTTTAATTCGTTTGATTTTTTTAAGAAATTTCAATCGATCTTGTTCGAATTTTAGATGATATTTTTTATACCCTTTAACCACGGAATGGGTGTGTTTACTCACTTTGTTATTCCGTTTGTAACGCATCGAAATATCGGTGGGTGCCCCATTAAGTATATCTGGTATGTGAGGAAATCGAAAGATTTCAATTTCGATCGATTTCATTAAAAATCGAAATTTGAAAAGTGAACAGAAAAGCCAAAATAACTTAAAATTATTTTTAAATGCTTGAGTATAAGTATAATCAAATAAATGAATTCATACAATTTTATCTTGTTTTACTTTTAAATATTTCAAAATCATCGAGATTGAAAATTCAAAAACGATCGATTTGAAATCGAACGATTTTCATCACATGGGGTCGATTCAAAGACATTCTATGAATGTCCGTCTGTACGTCTGTCTGTAGATAACACAATGCAGTCCAAAATAAAAGAGCTAGGATCCTGAAGTTTGGCATGAATATCTCTTATGGTCATAGGCAGGATAAGTTCGTAAACAGGCAAAATCGGACCAGGGGGAAAAAATTAATTTTTATGAAAGAAGAAGTTACAAGTCCTGTACTAGGACCCAGATGACTTGAAAATGTCGTTTTGTAGGCCGCCCCTTTTGTGGGCGTGGACGTAAAAAAATCATTAAAATAATGATAAAATTATATTACTGTAGTGCAAAATGCATAATAAATGAATAAGCACAAAAAATGCCCTTTTTTTTCATATTTTTAACACGTTGGAGGGTATACAAGATTCGGCACAGCCGAATTTAGCACTCTCACTTGTTCTAATATCAATAGTGTCCGACCGAATATTCGGCTTCGGCCTCGGCTTCGGCCAAAAAGCACTATTCGGCCACTATTCGGCTTCGGCCACAATTTTGGCCGAATAGGCCGAATATCGAATAATTGTATAATATTTTTGCTCACGTGTTGAAAAACATACTAAACTAACTTTGAATCACATTAGTAAGCCACAAAAACATTTTAATAAGTGTTTTTGCAACTAAAAACATTTTTTACATTCAAAAAAAATTTCCGATCGAAAAAAATTTACACTCTAAAATATATTTTTTTACAAAAATGTCCAAAAAATTTTTTTGCTTAAAATAAAATCATTCTGGACAGCATTCTCATGCATTTGAGTATCCCGCCGAGTCGACTTTTATTTTTTTCTTGTTTTTACTACATAAATATTTTTTTTTAATATTCGGCTTCGGTTTGGCCGAATAGTGAAAATTTGGCCGAATATTCGGCTTCGGCTTCGGCCAAAAAAGGTGTATTCGGTCGGACACTAAATATCAATTGATTTTTTTCGAATTGTTTTCTACGAATTTCAATTGATCTTTTTATACCATCCAACTACAGTATGGGGGTATACTCACTTCGTCATTCCGTGTGTAACGCATCGAAATATTGGTCAGGGACCCCATAAAGTATATATATTATTGATCAGTGATCGTGTCTAAGACATTCTAGCGATGTCCGTCCGTCTGTCTGTCGGTCCGTCCGTCTGTAGTTAACACGATGCAGGAGCTAGACCCCTCAAGTTTGGCATAGATATGTCTTATGGTCCTAAGCAGGTCAAGTTCGGAAATGGGCAAAATCGGACCAGGGGGAAAAGTTTCCCCTTGAAGAACTAAACCAACCTCTTAAAAATTCCAATTTTATAGACGTTTTTTTGTATTTTTGTGAAACAAATGAAACATTTTTATGTTCGCAGAAGTTTATAGTCATGCGCTTGGACCCAGGGGATTAAAAAATGTTGCTTTTTTTTGCCCGCCCTTTTAAAGGCGTGGATAAAAGAGTTTAAATAATTATAAAACTATAATACTTTCGTGCACAAAGCAGACAAAAATGAACTTGTAAACATATACCGCGAGGGCCAACGAGTCCCCCTAGCTCACCGATCCCTACCCCCACCTTGCCCCCCTCTAAAAAACGCCCCTGTCAACAATTTTTTTTTAAATTTTTTTACATGTTCGAGGGTATGAAAGATTCGGCACAGCCGAATTTAGCACTCTCACTTGTTTTGAACTGCAATTGATGCTTCAAATTTCAATTCATCATTTTTTAAATTTCAGTCGACTTATTTCGATTTTCAAATGATCTGTATTTTTATAGATAGCCCCCATTAACAAATTCAAATTTTATTTGATCTTTTTCAATTTTGAATTGTTGTTTCTGGAATTTCAATTTACATATTTCTAATTTCTAATGGATTTATCGAATTTCAAATGAAATCTTTTAATCTTAAATGAAATCTTCTACAAATGGTCTTATTCGAATTAGTTTTAAAAATAATGTAATGCTAACTTTTTGAATTTTGGAAAAATGTATCAACACCCCCGGAATAGAAAGTTTTTTTTACAATCAAATAGGATGATTATGATAAATTTTTTTTATTACAGTTTAACATTCAGTGGCATAAAATCGTATTCTTAAAGATTTTTTTTTATGTTTGGCCTAAAAATAGCTTTAACTAGCCATATTTACAGGAAGTTTAAATATCTAATATGGCTCTAAAGAATATTTATACCATGCATATGAAACTAAATTGCAAAATATTTATATGTGTATCATTTTCAATATTTTGACGGTATTCACGTCAGAAATTTTGACCCTTGCAAAGTGCAAAATGCAACATTTATTACAACAAACACACATAAAATTATTTTTTGTTTTATTTCATCCCATGTGTTTGTTGTAAAAATTTTGCATTTCGCAATTTTGCAAGTGTAAAAATTGCTGACGTGAATGCCACTTTTGTTTTTCAAACGCTTGGCCCACTGAGTGTAAACAATCCAGTTTGAAACTTTTATTACAGTAAAAAATAATTTTTTCCTTGAAATCATTAAAAAGTATCCAAGGGATCTGTTTACCGGTCCAAAATGGGTTAACTTCAAATTTTAAATCTATTTCGTTTATAACTTACATCGGTTGCTGCAGCCCCAGCACCTGGAGCACTACCCAATAAATTAACTTTCGATTGTGATTTTTGTATTTGTTCTTCAATGGTCATTTGTCGGCGGAATTTCCTAAGACCATCAAGTATAGGTTTACTGCGATCATTTGTCCGTGTCGGTTTCAATTTAATACCACCCTGAATTTGTTTTAACAATATATTGTGAGAATTATCCTTTTCGGTTTCAAAAATAAATTTATCATCCACTTTGGTCATGGATTTACAAACTAAAATCGGCTGAGATCTGGGAAATTAAAAAAAACGAAAATTATTAAAATGAAATTAATGATCAAGTAGTTAAAAAACACTAAATACCTATCATTGCACTCCACATGCCGTAATTTTCTGCCACTTTCTACTTCCTTCATCATTTCCGACCAGTCGGGACGTCTGCGTGGTCTTGTTCTGTAAATGAGAATTATTGTTATTTTTTTTTTATTCTTCAATTTTTTCAAATTTTATTTCTTTTAACTTACTTTAATTTTTCTATAGCTTGTTTCTTTTCTTGTGTTAATTCACGCTTCTCACCAGGTTTACCCAATGGTGGTGGAGGTGGTGGTGGAGCTTTTGGCACCAATGAGGGTAGTGGTGGCGGTGCCGGAACTTTATATGAAAAATAAAAATGTATAGCTTTAGTTTATAAAACAATTTATTTATCAAAAAAAAAAAAAGAAGAGTTTTGTTGTGTTATTCAGATTTTGTTTTTAATAGTGTTTGAAATGGGTTTGTGTTGTTAGTTTTTATGATTTTAAAATTTTAGAATGTTAAATTGAATCTTTAAAATTTTTTGTTAACACAACTGCAATAGAATGTTTGTGATATATGAAAGGATTTAGTTTTAAATTATGTGGAAATTTTAATTTGAGAATTTACTAAACTTGAAAATGCTTTGTAGTTTTTTTTTTCGAAGATATCACCGTCTGACAAAAAGAAAAAAAAAAGATAAAAACAAACTGGATAATTTGATAATATAGGAGACTTCTTGTAGTAAAACTGCACCCAGTTGGAAAATGTGTCACTGAGGAAATTTCCACAGTGATTCCTTGAGGAAATGTCTTCAGGTTCTGACAAATCAATGGCAATCCTTGATGACATGTCCTAACATTGTCAGCACTGAATGTTTGCTTTAAGAGTGTGGACAATTCCTCTAAGACGTCTAAAAGGAAATGTCTTCAGAATAGCAGTATATTAAATTAGAATTTTAAATCTGGGCAACTCTTTAATTTTCAAGAAAAAGATGGCAATATTATCGACTTAACTAAAATAAAATCAAAATCTAACAAGTAGAATAATAGTAATAAATAGACGAACAATTTTAAAAATAAAGTTTGGAACAAGTGGTTAGGTGTGGGACTAATAAACTGGAGGTTCCAGGTTCAAATCCAGTTGTGACTAAAAAAAGCGAAAAGTTTTTTCTAAATATGAGAAAGATAATTTATAAAGGAAAATGGATAAAAGTAAAAACTAAAGGAAATACGAAAATTTTTTGTATTTTCGCATGACCTATGTCAGACATTTCCCCAAAGAAGTCTTAGGTGACATGTCCCCAGAAGGTCAGCCCTGACCACTGCTGACTTTGAGTGAGGACATTTTGAAAATTTGTATGAAACTGTCCTCAACCCAGTACATAGAGATGTCTTGTGGATGTCAGGTGTGACTCTGACATGTCATCGCTCCGTCACTGAGGATGGCTCGAGGACGTTGCCAACTGGGCATTTAAAGTTTTTCAGTTCGTGATCCTGTTTCCGTTTAAAAGTATTTCAAAGTTTTAGAAGATTACATTTTTATAAAATATTTTTTAAATATTTGTACTCATCTTAGGATGCCACTATTGATGGTAAATGAAAGAGGAGGATCTCCGCTGACATCTCCATTTCATTTTTCGGACATATCAGAAAAAAAAGGTATATAATGTCCTTCAAAGCTTTATACTTCAATATCATTTAAAAAATCAATATCATTAAAACTTAATCTTTTGATATACGTCTGGGACCCCATAAAGTGTATATAATATTGATCAGTGATCGATTCTAAGACATTCTTTCGATGTCCGTCTGTGGAAGCCAAGATACAGTTCAAAGTAAGAGATAGGCTCCTGAAATTCGGCACGAATATGTCTTATGGTCTTGGGCTGCTTAAGTTCGGAAATGAGCTAAATTGGATCGGGGGGAAAAGTTCCCCCCTTAAGGAACTAAATCAACCTCTAAAAAAACCCAATTTTTCACAGTTTTTTTTTTGTAATTTTGCTTAGCAAATGAAACATTTTTAAATCAGAAGAATTTTATAGTCCTTAAGTTCGATTCAGGGGGCAAGAAAATGCCATTTCCAACCCCATTTGTGGGCGTGGATAAACAAAAATAATTAAAATAATGATAAAATTGTATAACTATAGTGCAAAACGCATAATAAATGAATAACTTAACATTTTTCGTGAGGGAAAATGACCTCCCCCAAAAAAAGACGACCCTACAATTTTTTTTTTATCGTGTAGAAGGGTATAAAAGATTCGGCACGGCCGAGTGTGAATAAAAGCAACTGTATTTATATTAAAATAAATTGCAAATCTTTTCTTGCAACTACGCAGCATATAAAAGGTAATAGAAAAATAAAAATTTTTGATCTTTTACAAATTCCATTTTTTTTTTCAAAATTCAAATGGTTTTTAGTGAACTTCTTAGACAAAGAATTGCTTAATTCTGCGGATATAAAGCTAGCTTCTCCATCCTCCGTTATAATGTTCATTAGGAACATTGAACAGAGTTTGAATTAGATTAATGGATCTTGGCACAAAAGACCCATAGGGGTCGCAGTGCCGGCCGTTAGGGCTAGATCACCCCTTGAATAATAATAGTGAACTTCCATTGATTTGTTTTGCAAAACAAATTTCTTAATTGATCGGTTTGAAATTGCAATTCATCTTTTTCGAATTTAAATTTAGGTTTTTGGAATTCTAAAAGATGTTTTTGGAATTTCTATTGATTTAAATTGATCAATTACGAGACTCAAAGTATTTCAAATTGATATTTTTTGAATTGCAATAGATTTTCTTCGAACTCAAAATGATATTTAATTGATCGTTGTGGAATTTCAATTTATCTTTTTCGAATTATTAACTGAGCTTTTTGGAATAAGATGTTTTTAAAATTTAAATTGATCATTTTCAAAATGTAATTGTCTTTTTAAAATTTTGGTATGTTTAAAATTTGGATTGACTGTTTTCAAATTTTAATTGTTCTTTTTTGTATTTGAATTTATATTGCCTTTTGAATTTCAAACAATCTCTTACGAATTTCATTTGATCTTTTTCCAATTTCAATTGTTCTATTTAGTAATTTAAATTTATGGTTTTCAATTACAATTGACCTAATATAAATTAAGTTTTTTTTTTTTAAATTTCAGTTAAAATTTTTAAATTTCAAATAGAGTTTTAAAATGTTAAATGACTTCACTGGAATTTTATTAAAACAATTTATTTTTTCAAATTAAAATTTATATGAAATCTGGCATATGTTTATGGAATTTGTATGAAATTATAAAAAAATACATTTATTTATGAAAAATGAATTATGTGTGAATAAAACTGTATAATTTTTTTTTGAATAAATGTATATTTGTATATTTTAATGACCTATTTTGTTTCTGTTGGCCATCGTTAGGTGTTATTAATTGTTGGCATATGTTCCATATATACAACATGTATTATAAACATAAAATATCAATTTGAGATGATTTTATTTAATAAAAAAAACATTTTTTTAAATACTTTACCAGTGATTTAAATTATAATTGAAATAACTAAAAAAAAAATACTTGGGACACTATTTACAAAAGGATTTTTTTTTTTATATTTTTAATAAAAGCTTTTAAAAACGTTGTATATAAACAGTAGCAGTAAAGTTGAAAAGCTGGTTGGCAACGGGCAAATTTATTATTCCATATTCCTTATTAGAGAGGGTTATTCTATAACATTTTTAAGTTTTTTTAACGAATTTATTTTTTTTTAATATTAAAGCAAGAACATGAAACAAAAGTGAATATTGAAATTTTTTCTATAAAACCAGTTTTATAGAAAAAGTCTCAGATTTTAAGAGATTTTTTCTATACAGAAAGTTTCGGAATCTGAGACATTTTTTCTATATAGAAAAAGTTTTAGATTCTGAGAAATTTTTTCTATATAGAAAAAGTCTCAGATTCTGAGACATTTTCCCATATAGAAAAAGTCTCAGATTCTGAGAGATTTTTCCTATATAGAAAAAGGCTCAGATTCTGAGAATTTTTTTCTTTACAGAAAAAGTAACAGATTCAGAGACATTTTTCTTATATTTTTTTCTTAGATTCTGAGAATTTTTTTTTATATAGAAAGTCTCAAATTCTGAGACATTTTTTCTATATAGAAAAAGTCTCAGATTCTGGGCCATTTTTTTTATATAGAAAAAGTCTCAGATTCTAAGACATTTTTCCTTTACAGAAAAAGTATCAGATCCTGAGACATATTTCCTACATAGAAAAGTCTCAGTCTCATATATAGAAAAGTCTCAAATTCTAAAGCATGTTTTCCTAGAAATGTTTTCAGATTCTAAAATATTTTTCCGTGCAGAGAAGTTTTCGCACTCTGAAACATTTTTCAGTATAGAAAAGTTCTCAGATTTTGAGACATTTTTCCCCATAGAAAAACTCTTAGGTTCTGAATCATTTTTCCGTATAGAAAAATTCGCAGATTCTGAGACTTTCGTATAGAAAAATTCTATTCTGAAATATTTTTGCTTATAGAAAAATTCGTAGATTCTGAGACCTTTTTCCATATATGCAAAAATTCGTAGATTCTGAAACATTTTTCCATATAGAGAAATTTTTAGATCTGGGACATTTTTTCGTATTGAAAAATTCTCAGATTCTGAGACATTTTTTCGCTAAGGAAAAATTCTCTGATTCTGAGACATTTTTCCGTATTGAAATATTCTCAGATTTTGAGACATTTTTCCGTATAGAAAAATTCTTATATTCAGAGACATTTTTTCTATAGAAAAATTCTCAGAATCTGAGACATTTTTTCTATAGAAAAATTCTCAGAATCTGAGAAATTTTTTCTATAGAAAAATTCTCGGAATCTGAGATATTTTTTCTATAGAAAAATTCTCAGAATCTGAAACATTTTTTCTATAGAAAAATTCTTAGAATCTGAGACATTTTTTCTATAGAAAAATTCTCAGAATCTAAGACATTTTTTCTATTGAAAATTTCTTAGAATCTGAGACATTTTTTTCTATAGAAAAATTCTCAGAATCTGAGACATTTTTTCTATAGAAAAATTCTCAGAATCTGAGAAATTTTTTCTATAGAAAAATTCTCAGAATCTGAGACATTTTTTCTATAGAAAAATTCTCAGAATCTGAGACATTTTTTCTATAGAAAAATTCTCAGAATCTGAGACATTTTTTCTATAGAAAAATTCTCAGAATCTGAGACATTTTTTCTATAGAAAAATTCTCAGAATCTGAGACATTTTTTCTATAGAAAAATTCTCAGAATCTGAGACATTTTTTCTATAGAAAAATTCTCAGAATCTGAGACATTTTTTCTATAGAAAAATTCTCAGAATCTGAGACATTTTTTCTATAGAAAAATTCTCAGAATCTGAGACATTTTTTCTATAGAAAAATTCTCAGAATCTGAGACATTTTTTCTATAGAAAAATTCTCAGAATCTGAGACATTTTTTCTATAGAAAAATTCTCAGAATCTGAGACATTTTTTCTATAGAAAAATTCTCAGAATCTGAGACATTTTTTCTATAGAAAAATTCTCAGAATCTGAGACATTTTTTCTATAGAAAAATTCTCAGAATCTGAGAAATTTTTCCTATAGAAAAAGTCCCGTATAGAAAAACTCTGATTCTGAGAAATTTTTTCGTATTGAAAAATTCTCAGATTCTGAGACATTTATTCGCTATAGAAAATTTTTCAGGTTCTGAGAAATTTTTTCGCTTTAGAAAAAATTCTCAAATTCTGAGAAATTTTTTCGCTTAAGAAAAATTCTCAGATTCTCAGAAATTTTTCCGTATAGAAAAATTCTCCGATTCTAAGAAATTTTTCCGTTAAGAAAAATTCTTCAAATCTAAGAAATTTTTTTAAGATTCTACAACATTTTTAAAGATACTGAAACATTTTTTCCGTATAGAATAGTTCTCAAATTAAGTTATTTTTTTATACAAAAAAATTCTTAACAATTTGTTCGCAAAATTTTAGAAATTAAATTAAATTTTTTCCAGTTATAAAAAAAACTTAAAAATGTTACAGCAGTTATAGTAGTTTTTAGAGAGAGAGGAAGTAATTGCGTATTCTCAGTAATTTCGAACCGTTTTAACTTACCATTTTTGATACTGGGTTCGCGTTTAATCGAAGGAGTTTTACGCAAAGTCTTCGTTTTAAACTCTGGTTTTGGTTCATCCTTCGATTCTTTAATAACCTCATCTATTTTGGGTACTTTTTTCAAAGCGGGCCTTATTTTCAATATATTATCAGAACTTTTACTGGGTAAGGGTTTTTCTTCACGTTTAACATGTCTGAGCTTGGGTTTTTCTAATTTAAAACGTAATCTACGTTCGCGTTCTTCTTCGGTTTCACCTTCGACGATTTCATCATCGTCTTCGATTTTTTTCATTGATTTGTCACGTTTAACTACCACGGGTCTAAGTTTAGGTTTTTCTATTGAAAAGCGGCGTTTTAACTCACTTTCTTCCTCTACTTTGGGTGCAATTGTCTTGGGTGGAATTATTTTTTTATTCGCTGCTGCTGTCGTCGTTGCATTGGTTTGTGGTTTTTTCGTTGGTGTTTTTGATTTTACATCTTCCTCTGATTCTTCCTCTTCTTCAGATTCTTCTTCAGTTTCTTCTTCGGTTTCCTCTTCAGATTCTTCTTCTTCGCTTTCTTCTTCAGTTTCTTCCTCTTCTTCATCGGTTTCTTCTTCCTCGGATGACGAAGGTGGTGGTGTAGGTTCTTTTTTCTTTGTTACTACAGTTTTACCCACTGGGGTTTTACTGTTAGTTGTTGCAGTGGGTTTTTTAATAGGTTCCGGTTCTTTTTTAACGGGAGCTATTACTTTTTTTGGTGGTTCTATGATTTTTTTCACCGGCTCTGTAGTTTTTTTCAATGCTGCATTTGTTTTGGCTGTGGCGGTGGTAGCCGCCGGTTTTTTCAAAATACTTGTAGTGCTATTGGGTTTTTCTGGGGTGGCTTCTTTAGTCTCAGCAGTTTTTCTAGCCCAGGGTACTGATGTTTTGGGTGTAGGTTTTAAACCACTTTGCGGGCCATCATCTTTAACCCATGGTGGTCGAAATGTTGTACGACCTGCAGCACCAGTTGTCGAATTTGTTGTAGATTTAGGCGCAACAAAAGGCATATTTGTTAATTAACTTATTTGAAATTTAAACTTTTTTTAACTTTTTATTATTTTTCTAAATTTATTTTTAAGTTTATACAAAATTTAAAACATTTTAAAGATTTATTTATTTATTATCGCTTAAAAATTTTTAATATTATTTTGTTCGTTATATTTGAATTTGTTTCCTCCTTTTTCTATGTTTAAATAATTTTAAATGATGTTTACATTTGTTTAATATTTTTTAATGGTAAATAATAATTTTTCTTTTGTTTAGCGTAAAAGAAAAAGTGAATAATTTTATTAATTTTATTTTTTGTTAAACTTTGTTTTTTTATTTTAAAATAAATTTAAAGAACCAACAACTGTTTGTATTTCCCAAAGACATCTTTTTCTGTATTTTTATTTATAGATAATGAATATTAAAATATTAGCATCACCAAAAATATTTATATGTACAATATTATTATTATTCCTCACAAACACAAATTTCTTGGCACAGACATTTAGACGAATTTTGTTTACTAATACTGAAAATATATTTTATAGTCATGACGTTGGAATATCTATATAATAGATATTTACGGTTGATCATCAGTTTATAAATGTTTTATGTATAGGGTTTTTCGATTGTAAGGGAATTGACAAAACTTGTTATCAAAAAGAAAGGCTAAACCCAAAATTTCTTCCTTTCAGTTGAACATTTTTTGAAAAAAAAAATGTGTTTCTAAAAAATTCATTATAAAACCCCAACTCTGATAGTTTTCAAAGAATTAAAAAAATCTAGATGTACATTAAAAATATAAAAAATCTAGAAAAATTTGAAAAATTTCAGTTAAACTAGCTGAAGCGCTCGGCGTTGTATGGATTGACTTGGGCATATATTTTGTTAATAACTTCACCCTTGCGCCATCTAACGGGTCCAAATTTTAGCAGGAAACTTATTTTTATTTAATAAATAATCTATAAGCCAAATTGTTCCATAAATAGAAAAAAATTGAATTATGACGACAACAGCGCCACCTATCGGGTCCAAATTTTATCAGGAAACTAATTTTTGTTCAAAAAATATATTTTGTGAATTTCAGCCTAATCGTATCAAAAATACCAAAAAATTAAATATTGCGACAACAGCGCCACCTATCGGGATTAAACTTAAGTGAAACCTGGCTCCAGACTAAACTAATGTATTGTCCAAGTTTGATGCAAATCGGTCCAGCGGTTCTTAAGTTTTAGCAACAGGTACCCCGCACAAGAGAACCAAGTAAAACAGTTTTACTGGGCCTTGCCAAAATAATGGATGATTTGGAAAATTTTTTGAAAATTTAGAAAATCTGCAAAAAGTTCTCAAAAAAATTTTTGAAAAAAATGGTGAAAAATCTCAACTCTGAATATTTTTGAAAAAATTTAAAAAATCTGGAAAAACAATTAAAACAAGTAAGAAAATTATAGTCGGTCAAGACCGACCATATAATACCCTACACTAGAGATTCCCGGAAAATGGGTCCGATGGACCGATTAGATCAATGGTTCCCAACCTTTTTCAAGTCACGCCCCACTTTTAAGTTAAAAAAATTGCCTTGTCCCCCTGCACAAAAGAAAAATTTAATAATTTTTCTGATTTTTGTTTCTAATGAAAAATTGCTACTGGTTTAGCAAAGTTTTTGTAAAATAAGCATTTTAACTAAGTTTTTAGTAAAAATTTTTAACAATTAACAAAATTTTTGTAGTTAATTTTGCTAAAAAAAAATAGTTTTTGTGGTGAATTTGACTAAAAGAAATCTTGAAAATTTGCTCGTTGGCCCCCTGGAACCTTCAAATTGCCCCCCAGTGGGGCGAGAATCAAATGTTGGGAATCATTGGATTAGATCTATATTTTGTCAAAATTTTAATACGTGTAAAAAACACTCACAAATCAAATTTGAGTGAAATAGGATTCTATTTGTTGACAATAAACCGCTTTAACTGAATATCGGGCGAAATTTTCACAAGGGGCCTAAGTCCAAAACTGGTCCGATGATTATCAGATTTGATAAGTTTATTTAAGTACGCGTTTAACATACACAAACAAAATTTTAATTAAATATTTTTTTTATTTTCATGAAATTTAAGGGATTTATGTGAAAATCGGAAAGGTGGTTTGTATGGGGGCTACAAGAAGGACTGGTTCGATTTCTTTAAAATTCGAAATGGTGATTTGTGTGGATGAAACATGATTACCTGCCAAATTTCAAAAAGATACCTATTAAATTGTGGCATTTGATCCAAAACTAAAGAGGACCTTTGTATGGGGGCTAGGTCTAAATATGGACCGTTTATTTCCAACTTCAATAGGCTTCGTCCTTCGCCAAAAGAGGCTTAAGTTTCAAATTTCAAGTCAATTGATTAAAAATTGCGACCTGTATCGTGTTTACACCGTTTACATGGACAGACGTACGGACGGACATCGCTAAATCGACTCAAACAGTGATTCTGAGTCGATCGGTATACTTAAAGGTGGGTCTAGTACCAATATTTCGGGTAGTTACAAACATCAGCACAAACTCATTATACACTCAAAAAAATACGTTAGTAGATTTACTAATTTTTTTTTGCTAATGCTAGTTAGCTAACTTTTAGCAAATTTTTAGTTAAGATTAGCATGTTAGCAAAAAATTCTTGTAAACTTCATTTAGCACATTAGCAATTTTAAACAAACTTTGAACTAATTTCTTTTGCTAAATTTGAAATTGAGTTGACAACATTTTTACAAGATTTTTTGCTAATATTAGCAAAAATAAATGGTAATTTTTTTTTATTTTCAGAAAACTTAAAATGGCGCTATCTCGGAAACTAAGCCAGATAGAGCAAAATGGAGGCCATTCTTGGTTCTCGGGCTCTCCATAGTTTCGCCGGTCCTCTTCATTCCCGAAAATTTTAAAATGCTCATATCTCGGTAAATATTGCCGACACAACAAAAAGTCCAAAAGCATTTTTATAGCTCTCAACACGTAGAACAAGACCGCAAAATAGTCAAAACCTCTCCGAGTAATATTTTTAAAGTTATCGAGTTTTTTAACTCTCAAGACCCTAGTGGTCCCCTATAATCACGTATCTCAAAAACTAAGCAAGGTAGAGCGAAACGGACACAAATTTCGGATCAAAAACTATGACGATTTTTAAGGAACCCAACTAGGTCTAGGCCCATCGGGGTCTGGACCTATCGGGTCCGAACCCAATGGGGTCCTCAGATGTTTATGAAATAAGTTAAAAAAATAAAAATTTATTTTAATTTGTGTTTTATGACCAATTGTGTTTATATTTTAGTAAATTTTAATTTTTGTTAGTTAACTATTTATTGGCAAAACATTTTTGCTAACTTTAGCAAAAAAATTGTGGGTTCAAAATCAGCAAATTTTCTTGTAGGTTTACAAGCTTTTTTTGCTAACATTACAGTTTTTTTTTGTTTGAGTGTACCCTGTACCACAGTGTGGTGTAGGGTATAAATATCAAAAAAATAGAAAAATTTAGTAAAAGATTTAGTTAAGAGAAACAAGTAAAACTTGCCAAATATATTGATGCCTAATGGATGATTTGTGAAAATGTTGAAAAAATCAGATTTATGAAAAAATTAGCGAAAAATCTGATCAAATCAGAAATTTTTTAAAAAAAATCTTGAAAATCTCTACCAAATATGAAAACTTGAGTAAAATTAAGAGAAAAAAGTAAAACTTGCAATGGGCATTGCCAATTATGTTGAGTAGGGTAGAGCAAATTAGTTTTTTTAGAATTTCGAAAACGTCGGGGTCGGGAAAGTTTCCTTTTAGAGTCTTTATTAACTCACAAAATTATTGGACCTGGCATTTTTTTGCTAACACGAATTCTCGAATTGTTAGAAAAGATTTTATTGAAATTAGCGGTTTGCTAAACTCAAATTGAGTTTACAAATATTTTAATACAACCCACCTCATTGGTGGGTTTCTAAATCATCGAAATATCGGTCTGTGATCACTGGTCGATTCTAAGACGTTCTAGAGATGTCCGTCTGTCGGTTGAAATGGTGTCTGCCCAGAGCAGTTTGCTCTGTAAGAACATATTGAAAAATTTTGGTACATTCTACACAACCCAAAAATGCTTTAATTCGGCAGCTGGGTGACAAGTATAAACAGAATTGGATACCGAATGGTATTTAGTGTCCGACCGAATACACCTTTTTTCGCTGAAGCCGAATATTCGGTCAAATTTCCACTATTCGGCCAAACCGAAGCCGAATATTAAAAAAAAAATATTTAATGGAATTCACGTCAGAAATTTTAGTCTTGCAAAATTGCGAAATGTCAAAATTGCAACTTGATTTGCTTGTTTCTTTGTGTATAGAAGCAATTGTATTACTATTAAAATAAATTGCGAATATTTTCTTGCAACGACGCATCATATAAAAGGTAATAGAAAAATAAAAATTTTGTTAATTTTTTTTTTTTAAAAAGTTGCAATATTGCACTGTTGCAAGGGTCAAAAATGTCTGAAGTGAATACCCTGTTTATGTAGTAAAAACAAGAAAAAAATAAAACTCTACTCTGCGGGATACTTAAATGCATGAGAATGTTATCTAGAATGATTTTATTTTAAGCAAAAATTTTTTTTTGGACATTTTTGTAAAAAAATATATTTTAGAGTGTACATTTTTTCGACCGAAATTTTTTTAATGTAAAAAATGTTTTTAGTTGCAAAAACACTTAGTAAAATGTTTTTGTGGCTTACTAATGTGATTCAAAGTTAGTTTAGTGTGTTTTTCAACACGTGAGCACAAATAATTCGGTATTCGGCCTATTCGGCCAAAATTGTGGCCGAAGCCGAATAGTGGCCGAATAGTGCTTTTTGGCCGAAGCTGAATATTCGGTCGGACACTAATGGTATTTAACATTATATACACCAAAAAAAATTTTTCCCGCAGTTTTTTTTTTTTACAAATATTTTTTTTCAAAAATATTTTTTTTTTTCAAGAATAATTTTGTTTCAAAAAATTTTTTTTTAAAAATTATTTTTTTTCAAAAATTATAATTTTTTTTTTCAAAATTTTTTTTTTTGTATGTATTGTTGACCTTTTTGTTGATAGATTGTTTTATTTTTTTCAAAAATTTTTTTATATGCATTTGTAAATAATCTATATTTACGTTGTAGAGGTATCAATACACTCGGCAAGGCCGAATTTTACTTTTTTTACAAAGGATTTGTTAAATTTTTCGAATTTCCGGGATTATTAAAATAAATAATTCTAAAAACTTTTCAGTGAATTTGTTTGTCGTCAAATGTATAGAACATTTGAGCTAAAATTTAGAAAAATTTAGAAAAATTTTCCAATTTTTTTTTAAACCACAAAACCGGGGAAAATGTGCAAACAATTTTGTTTTAACAAAATATTTTTGTTTATAATTATTTTCCAATATATATTTTGCAAACCCTATTTGATGATACATGCAAACATCCTTCCTTTTTATTCAAAAATATTTTCTATTGCATTTTTCTTTATATTTTTTGTATTTCTTTTAATTTTCATTGTTTTTACATTGAAAACTTTTAAAATATATTCCATAAAATTAGCTTGTTTGTTTGTGTAGCTTATATTGATACAACCAAATGTTTAAATTCTTTTCAATTTTGGCAACATTTTCTTCTCTTGTTGGCCAGAATTACTCGCATATTTTTTGGTGTGTTTTTTTTGTCGTTTTTCGTTTACTCGATTTAATTTTATTTTGGTGAAAATTGTGAAAAAAAACAAATACAAAAAATTTTGAGTGTTTATATACATTTATATACAAGAGATATAAAACTCAGATATTCATATAAAAAATTACATTAGAGTGGCGATTATTTGTAAAAGAGGTGTTTAATGTTCCTGATTGATGGTAGATGGTAAATAAAAGTTTTTCATTCGTTTGTAACTCAAAATCGAAATATCGGTCTAGGCCCCCCATAAAGTGTGTACAATATTGATCAGTGATCGATTCGTAGACATTCTAGCGATGTCCGCCAGTCCGTCTGTGAAATGGTGATGGAGGTCAAAGTTATACACAGATATTACTGAGTCTTAACATATTTACTTTTACTTCTTTTCCTAAGAAGTTTGGTATTGCACTTGAGCGATATCGGTTCAGCCGTTCAAAAGTTATGAACAAAAATTTAAAATAATCTCGAACAATTTGGTACATTCCACATAACCTTAAAATAAAAGTAATTCACATAAAAAATGTGAAAGTGAAAATTTCCGATTTTTTTTGGTGTTCTAGGTTCACATCCGAATTTCTTTTTCGTTTTGTTCACATAAATAAAATTTGGTGAAAGTAAAACGAATGCACTTTTTCCCTTATAATTTTTTAAATTTTAATTATTCGATTTTAACTTCGAATGAAAACATTAGACTTGATTTCATGTGATTCGGAAATTTTCATGTGAATTGAAAAGTTGTGAAAGACAGAACAGAGGCCACCCTAATGTACAGTAGGTTGGAGCAAATTTTTTTTTATTTCAAAATCGTTGGCACGGAAAAGTTGTCTTTTAATAATATTTTTTAATAATGTCTTTCCGTACCTTTTTATACCCTGTAGTAATAGAGGGTATATCGTCACCTAAAATGCAAAACGCCCTAACTAACAAAAAATTCAAAATCGCGTTTTTAATTGATTCTTATGTATTGGATCAAAATACATGTCCACAAAAAAATTTAGACTCCTTTGATCAAAAATGGGGATTTTATTAACAAAATTCAAAAAGCCCTAACTACATGCTTTGATATATGTTAAACCAAAAAGCCCCAACTGCACATTTGTATTCATAATATTGCCGACGCAACTGTTATTTTTTAAGATTAAACATTTTTGTTGATGCTTCTTCTTCCACAATGTCCACCAATAGGAAAAACATATGTATATGTACACAAAAAATAAAGTTTAGAAATTTACCAATTAACCCCTTCAGGCCCGTACTCTCACAAGAATTGTTCCTTTTTTAGCTATAGAAATCGCAATTTATGCAGTACAATTAGTCTTAAGTAAGATATAAATTCTACATACAATTTAATAACATTATAATTAATGACGATTAAAAATATGATTGGAAGTTCTTCATTCCGATTGAAAAAAAATCAAAGTTAATTTTTCGTTAAATAAGTAAAAAAAATGTTTTTAATTATAATTTTTGCTATTATTACAAAAACAAGAACTTTCTGAGTTAGAGGGGGCCGTAATTTTGCATTTTGGTCAAACAGGTGTTTTTTTTTTGCATCCATGTAACTGATTACCTAATGTTCCTAGCAAAATGTGTCCCGAGAGTTTAAGATAGCTATTTCTTTAATCTTTCAAAAAAAAATTTTTTTTGTTTTTTTTTTTTGCAAAATCAAAAATTTGTTTGGCATTTTTTTAAAACCGGCCCTTTTTTTACTCAAAATAAAGCTAAGGTATTTTTCTTTAAGAGCTTTGTAGGATGCGAGTGAGATATCTGTCAAATGACCAATATTTACTGTAGATCTTAAGAAATTTTCCAGAAGCCGAGTAAACATTTTTGGCCGAAGAGTTTTAGATTTTCTTTCCATTTTCGTAATTTCTGACCTAATAATAGTTACGCATAAAAAAATTAGGCCCCTCCTTCCCCCTTATAACGCTGTTCTGGCCAAGGCTATTTTGGTACTCGCCGTGATCTTTAAGAAATGCAACTTAATAATACACTCAAAATATTTTGTAGGCAAAAACAAAAGAAAAACACACTTAAAACCAGTAAATAAACAATTGAAAACCATCCCAGTAATTATTCATTTGTTTTAAAAACATCAACATTTATTTTTTACTGTTGGCAAAATTTTCTAAAATAAATAACACTAAACATTAAAAAATTACGGTTTTTTTCATTCTTTTTTACCAACAAATTCGAAAAAAATAACCTACGAAAACATTAAAAATTAATGATAGTTCCGTTATTTTTACCAACAAATTCCAAAAAAATAACCTACCAAAACATTAAAAATTAATGATTTCGTAGGTTATTTTATACAATTTTCTATTGAAATATTTTTTTAAAATTTTTTAATAAAATTTTGGGGAATCGATCCCGCAATCAACTACATTCTGGCCAGACACTCTACCCATCGTGCCAAAGCCACTTGATACAAATATGTTTTTATATTTCTATAAATAATTTTTTGATTTTTTTTTCTACAAACAAATAACTGACTTGTGTAGGTAAAAACTAATGATATCATTAAAAAATACCAACAATTTTAAAAAAAATTACTTACACAAATCATTAAAAATTTAAAGAATAATCAGTAGTTTTTACTTACAGAACAAAAATAAATGACTTTATAAATTAAATGTTAGTGAAAGTCTTTATTTTTTAGTGTGTTATTTTTGAAACAAAAACTGAACATCAAACAAATGTTTTTTCTTTTAAAAACGACTAAACGGAAAACTTTTTAAATGAACTACAAACAGTTAATGACATAATTTTTTGAGTGTAGTTATTCTACAAGAATTGGGATTTCTGAACCCCCTTCTTGACCATTATTTCGCCTGTCAAGTAAATATAATTTTGTCCCTTATATATTTATTACTTCGCAAACTTTGAGAATTTATATTGAGTAAGTGGACCCATTTAGAGACTTAATGAAAACAAAACTTTTGTTTCTCTACAACTCTTCTATAATTCATCTTTTAGCACATTTATCCAATCTTTTACTTGAACAAAAAAAAAAAAAAATCGCAAAAAATCATTTGGGAAGTATAGTTGCCTGTGGTCGTTAAAAGGTTAAAACATTTTGATGCATTAGGTTATTTCGGGCCATACCCTTTGTCCTGTTCCACCTTCATTTGACATGGAGCTTTAAAATGGTAAATTGACATTTTGTATCGAATTAAGTTAGCATGTGTTTAACAGAATCCAAAATGAGAAATTTTGCAGTGTTAGGTTATATAGCAGGTGCCACGCCCCTTTTTCCAATACCGCCCACATTTTGTTAGAGTTCTATATGATAAAACAACATTCAGTATAAAATTTTGTTAGCATGTTCTAACATTTTATAACACATCTGCTTAGTGTTTTAAACATCTTTAGTGCAGTTAGGGCTTTTTGTGTTTCTGAAAATTACAAGACAAAAGGGCGTTACTAACATAACTTTTCAAATATTAAAAATTTATAGTTTTTTTTAACAGAAATGAATTTGTTTGTGTGTTTTTACTAATATTTAGGAAATTTGTAATGAAAACTTTTATAGTTTTTATATAAACACGTTTTTTGCTTCTCCTGTAAAATTTGTAAAATGTTAGATAGGGCGTTTTGCATTTTAGGTGACGATATATAAGTTTTTCGTTCCGTTTGTAAAACATCGAAATATTGGTCTAGGACCCCATAAAGTATATTTATCCAACTGTAATTTTTATGGGAGCCTACTTAGGAAGTGGAGATAGAGCACTAATTACCCCTCTAGGACGCGCCAATAGACCGGTAGAAGCAAATTAAGTAAAAAAAAATTATAAAAAAAAAATGTATGGTGACCGCCTTAAAGATAGAGTGTATTCAGAGAAAATTAAAAAAATATGGTGGGCCAGTCATACATTTGACTACTCGAGAAGCACTCTCAGGGCAGTTAGAGCAGTTGGAGTAAATTAAAAAAAAGTCGTTTTGTATAGGAGCCCCCTTAGAAATTGTAGACAGAGTATTAGTTTGTTCTGAAAAAATGTTTAGGCGTACAAACTAAGGGGGGTCGTTCTTGCTATTGACTGTTCCGCAATCAGAGGAATACGGCTGAACCGATTTTCATGAAATTTTCACCACAGATAGTTCTCACCGAGGCGGAAACTATAGGCTATAAAGAGCGATCATAGAGCGGTTAGACAAAGGGGTGTAAAATGCAACGCCTCTTTTTATTTTTTTCAACGTTAGGTTAGGTTGTAAGTGGCTGCTGACGTTTTACGTCAACACACGTAGACTCTGACGTCCATTGTGATACCACGGGACCGTAATAGGTTTCCCTACTAGTCCCTGTCGTTAAACCAGTTTGAGCTTCTTATGAAACTCCTTAGATATTGAATTTTGACATCCGACAAATCAGAAAGATCGTACAGCTCCCTAGATCCCAGTGAAGCAAGTCTCTGACCAGAAAGTGCCGGGCAATGGCAAAAAAGTGTTCGATAGTTTCCAACTCCTCTTCATCCATGCAACCTCGGCAAAAGTCATTCGACGGCACGTTTAACCGCTCTGCGTGCTTCCCTATAAGACAGTGTCCGGTAATAATGGAAGCGATATCAGCTCACTTGTGCGCCCCTGATTAAGAGAAGGCCAAATCAGTCGTGTTGTCTCACACGTCCATCTTTGATTAGTCTCCATCGCAGAACAAAGCCGTAGGTTTTGCTTGCAAGTTTCTAGAGGCATACCAACACATTCCAATTCTGTTGGAACCTGTAAGGTAGTTCCTAGTCTTGCAAGCTCATCGGCTTTGCAATTCCCTGGAATGTCTCTGTGCCCTGGGACCCATATGAGTCGTATGTTAAACTGCTTGTCCATCTCATTTAAAGACGTGCGGCAGTTAAGGACAGATCTTGTTTTCAGAAACATTGAATCCAGGGACTTGACCGCGGCTTGACTGTCAGTATAGATGTTGACTGCGGTTGTAGACAAGACATTGCAGCTCAACCAGTCAGCCACTTCCTTTATTGCCAGCATCTCTGCCTGGTAAACACTGCAATGATCTGGCAATCTACGAGCCAGGCTCAACCCAAGCTCTTCCGAATAGACTCCAAAGCCCACTTGTTCGTGCAGCCTCGATCCATCTGTGTAAAAATTTATGGTAGCTCCACTACCCGGAGTATCCCCCATCCAAGACTCCCTGGATGGTATCATAGTGGTAAAGTGGCGCTCAAAGAGGCTCAAAGAGGGAGCACAGTCCACATTTTGCGGTATTGTTATCTTCTTCAAGATCACGCTATGGCCACATTCGCCGCTCCCTAATTGCAGCGTGCTATTAAGTCGAATTGCCGACCCAGCCGCATACTGCCTACCCAATATGTCCAATGGTATCAGGTGAAGGAGGATTTCTAATGCAACCGTAGGTGTAGTACGAAGAGCACCAGTGATGCACATCGACGCCATTCTCTGTACCTTCGTGATAAAGAAACAGTTCGCTTTTGTTTCTAAAGCAGGCCACCAGACAATGATTCCATACAACAAAATTGGACGCACCACTGCTGTATAGATCCAATGAACGACTTGAGGGCTAAAACCCCATCGTTTTCCAATGGCCCTTTTACAAGAATATAAAGCAATCGTTGCTTTTCTCACCCGTTCCTCAATGTTACGCCTGAAATTCAACTTCCTATCTAGAAATACTCCAAGATACTTGGCTCCATCTGAGAAGTTGATTTCAGTGCCGTCCAGAGAAATAGGATCAAAAGCAGGAATCTTATTTTTCCTTGTAAACAAAACAAGCTCTGTTTTACTTGGATTAACTCCTAGACCACAGTCTCTTGCCCATTTAGACAGATCTTTCAGAGAACTCTGAAGAACGTCCCTCAATGTTGGCAGATGCTTCCCCTTTACCGCTATCGCTATGGTCAGCATATGCGACAACATGACAACCACGTGCTTCTAGAGATAGCAGCATTGAATTCAGTGCCAGGTTCCAAAGAAGCGGCGAAAGAACACCTCCTTGTGGTGTGCCCCTATTAACAAATCGAGATATGACGGACGCTCCCAATTCAGACGTTATACGTCTATGTAGGTTTTCCACCATTAAAATGATCCCACGCTTTACTCTAGACCAGACAATGCCAAAATTATCGAGTCTGGGATGACATTATTAAAAGCCCCCTATATCAAGAAAGGCCACCATAGTGTACTCCTTTACCGAAAGCGATCTCTCGATGGTACCAACGAGCTCATGCAGAGCTGTTTCCGTTGATCTACCCTTGCTGTATGCATGTTGCTTTGTCGAAAGCAACCTCGGGTCAATCACTCTACGCAAATATGGGTCTATCATTCGTTCCATTGTCTTTAACAAAAAAGAAGACAGACTAATTGGTATGAAATCCTTCGGAGCTGTGTGGGAACTTTTCCCAGCCTTCGGGATAAATACGTTATTCTGCCATTTTCGTAATCACGCATAAACGGCTTAACCGATTTAAATAAAATTTTTACCACAGAAAGTACAAACCGAGGCGCAAACCATGAACCGTAATAGAGGGCGATCGAAAAATGGGGCGTAAAATGCCACACCCCTTTGAATTACATTACAAGTTATTTCTGTCTGTTCCATAATCACGCATAAACGGCTGAACCGAATTTAATAAAATTTTTACCACAGATAGTACTAGCCGCGATGGAAACTATAGATTATAATAGAGCGCGTTTGGATAAAAAGGCGTAAAATGCCTCGCCCCTTTGTAATTTATTGAACATTATTTCTGCCTTTCCGCTATCACGCTTAAACGGCTGAACCGATTTTCTTGAAATCTACAACAGATGTAAACAGAGGCGAAACTATAAGCCACGCTAGAGCGCTTGGAACTTTTCAATTTTTAAGTCAAAAATGGAACCCCAAGGCACTGTCCTACAGATCCAATATTTGTTTTTTTTTTATAATATTGACTTTTCCAATCCCGATGATTTTGAAATTAAAAAAAAAAATAAAAAATTTGCTCCAACCTACTGTATATATTTTTTTTTGTATATATTTTCAAATTCATTGTACTCTTTGTTATACATACATATTCAAAAATATATGTATATTTTTTAAATGTACGAAATAAAGGCGATTAAAAAAAAAATATAAAATAAAAGTTTATTTTCATATGAAAATATAAAAAAAAAAACTTTGTACAAAAATAAATTTATGGAGGCGTTATAACGCAATATATTTTAAAATTCTAAATTCATTGTGGCATTTTAATTCAATATTTAGAATATTATAAAATGAATATTTCATTATTATTTCTAAAATATATATAAAAAATAAACTCTTTTTTTCAATTATTTAGTCGAAAAATGTCAGTTTAATTATTTTTTTTTGTTTAATTATGAAAATGAATAATCCATAAATCATGTGAAGTTTATTATTAAAACAGTTGTTGTTTCTTTAGATTTATATAAAATATTTTAAATTTATATTATATGTATATATTTTGTTTTTGGAAAAATTATTATTTAATTAAATTTCATTTCATATTTCATTCATTTAACAAGTTTTATTGTATTTTTAAAGATTTTTATATATCTATACTTTTTTTCAATAAAAAGAAATATATATTTCACACTTTGCACTTTTTATATTTTTTCAATATTTTTTTTTCTTGTATTCAAATTTTATATATAAATATTTTCTTCTTCGACCTTACGCACTAAACGTTACAAAAATTATATCTCTAGACAATATCGTTCCACGGACTAAAATGAACTAGACAAAAAATGGCTGGCAAAAGCTTATAATGGCCAACAAAATAAAATTAATTTCGTCTTTTCAAATTTTTTTTTTTGCTCTAATATTATTTATTTTTTTGTTGTTGAAAATTTGTGTTTTTATTCCTATAATTCCGTTAAAGAGTTTTCCGGATTTTCTTTTTTCTCTTGTATGTTTAAAATTTTTGCGCGATCTCTGCTATTCTCAATAATCTCTTAAATTTTCCCAAAAATAAAATTTTTTCATTTTCCAAATCTCAATATTTTCCAATGCAAATTAATTTGCGCTTGCATTGTATTTTCAAATCTTCATGGTTTATTTATTTGGAAATTTTAGTGTTTATTCTTTCTCTGCTTCATTCGGTTTGTGCATTTAAATTTGAAAACACAAAAAAAAAATATTGAAAAATATTTTTGTTATTTTTTTGAAACGATCACATTTGTATCTATCTGTTTCCAAATTTCATTAACAAGGAGAGCATTCCCCCCTTGTTTACATTTTCATTTCATATTATGTGTGGGAAATGTCTGTGAAATATGGTTTAAATTTTCAAAATTATTTTATATTTAATTTTCTTTTTTATTATTAACAAATTTATTTTGGGGGTTCATCGTTCGTTCGTTTTTTTTTTTTTTTTTTTTTTGGAGGCTGTTGATTGTAAAAGTGTGCAATTTTTTTTTTAATTTCAATATCATTTTTGATAATATAAATAATTTGAAAAAAAAAAATATATATACATATTTCAATGGAAAAGATTTTCCCATTGAAATATTTTTTCATATAGAAAGATTCTCAGAATCTAAGCAATATTTGCTACAGAAAGATTTTCCTATAGAAAAATTCTCAGGATCCGAAACATTTTTCCTATAGAAAAATTTTCAAAATCTGAGAAATTTTTCCTATAAAAAATTCTCACAAGGGAAGTATCTCAACCCTTATGAACCGATTTGCTTGAAACTTAAAATATATATAAAAGAGACAATTTTAAGGTTAGGGTGTCTCGGCTTTTCGGCCATATCAGTGTTTCAAAATTTCGTTGTCCCCCTTATGAAACAATGTGGACCTCCGGGAAAATTTCGATAACTCCCGAACTAACAGGAATATCCTCTAGAGAAAAAATACGTGTCGACTTAAATTTAATAAAGATTATTTCGTCTTCATGTGGAAATCGTAGGTCTATGTATTTATAAGGAGTGAGATCATAAAAATGTTAACACACATTTTTGCCTACAACTTTGGTGTAAAGCTTCCAAATTTTTTTTTTTTCGGCAGTTTACATTTTAAAAATATGTCAGTTAATAAATTAATTTACATCATGAGTTTTAATTTGCAATTTTTTACACAATGGACGATGAAAGAAAAGTGCGTTCAAAAATAATTAAATATTTTCAACAAAACCAAACATGGACATACAAAAAAATTGCCAAAGAAACTAATGTATGCCGCCAAACAGTTTCAAAAGTGGTAAAAAGGTATCTGGAACACCTAACAATTGAAAGGAAGCCGGGAACAGGAACAACGACTGGTTATCGTAACATTGGTAAGGCATATAAAGTTAAAAGCATCCTTAAGAGAGCTCCTAACACATCTGGCAGAAAAACAGCTCGGTTAGCCCAATGCTCAGACTTTTTTGTACGTAAAGTGAAACGTAAGGCGGGACTAAAGTCCTACAAAGTTCAAAAAGTTCCCGATAGAAACGCTTTTAAAAATTTGGAGGCCAAAACCAGAGCTAGAAAATTGAAATCAAATTTTATAAAAAAATACAACTGTTGTGTAATGGACGACGAAACTTATGTCCTGGCTGATTTTGCGCAGCTCCCTGGTCAAGAATTTTATGTTTCCGATGTTCGAGGAAATGTTGCGGAAAAATTTCGGTCAAAAAAGCAAACGAAATTCCCCAAAAAATTCCTAGTATGGCAAGCCATATGTAGCTGCGGCCAAAGAAGCCAGTCATTTGTGACATCTGGCTCTATAAACAGCGAAATTTATATCAAGGAGTGTTTGCAGAAGAGACTTCTTCCGTTCTTGAGTCAGCACAATGTATCCACTTACTTTTGGCCCGATTTAGCATCTTGTCACTACAGCAAGAAATCGCTGGAGTGGTATAATGATAATAATGTGGTTTTTGTACCAAGAGAGGCAAATCCACCAAACTGCCCGGAGCTCAGGCCAGTGGAGAGATATTGGGCTCTTGTTAAAAAAGAATTAAAGGGCACAAAAAAGGTCTCCCAGGACATGCAAGATTTCAAACGTAGATGGACCACCTGCTCTAAAAAGGTGACAGAAACTACCATAAAAGCCTTAATGGGAGGGTTTCCGGAAAAAGTGGATAACTTTGTTCGTAGTGGTTAGAGTTCCATGCGGTTTTTTTGTTATGATTTTGTATTAAATTTTATTTAATAAAAATTTGGTTTGAAGTCTTAAAATTCAGTAGTCTGTTTTTTATTTAACTTTATGTGTGTTAACATTTTTATGATCTCACTCCTTATAAATACCCCCAAAAATTTACACATTTTCATAAAAAAAGTATTTAACGAAGCTAAACTTTTACAAGGTTATGCCACCGTTGGATAGTCATTAAAAAATCCTTTCTTCTCATATGTAAACATCATATAGTTTCTTAGAAAGAAATGGCTGAAAAATCCAAAAAACGCTTTTTTCGCCATTTTTTGACCCATGTTTTGAACCCCTAAATCCCCGATATGGCCGATAAGCCGAGACACCCCAACCTTAGAATTGTCTCTTTTATCTATATTTTTTGTTTCATGCAAATCGGTTCATAAGGGTTGAGATACTTCTCTTGTCAGAATCTGAGACAGAATCTGAGACATTTTTTCTATAGAAAAATTCTCAGATTCTGAGACATTTTTTCTATAGAAAAATTCTCAGAATCTGAGACATTTTTTCTATGGAAAAATTCTCAGAATCTGAGACATTTTTTCTATAGAAAAATTCTCAGAATCTGAGACATTTTTTCTATAGAAAAATTCTCAGAATCTGAGACATTTTTTTTTATAGAAAAATTCTCAGAATCTGAGACATTTTTTCTATAGAAAAATTCTCAGAATCTGAGACATTTTTTCTATAGAAAAATTCTCAGAATCTGAGACATTTTTTCTATAGAAAAATTCTCAGAATCTGAGACATTTTTTCTATAGAAAAATTCTCAGAATCTGAGAAATTTTTTGTATAGAAAAATTCTCACAATCGGAGACATTTTTTCTATAGAAAAATTCTCACAATCTGAGACATTTTTTCTATAGAAAAATTCTCACAATCTGAGACATTTTTTCTATAGAAAAATTCTCACAATCTGAGACATTTTTTCATATCCCAGCAAAACTTTGGTAATGGGTAGTGATTATATAACACATTACCAGGTAATGTATATAACTTATTTGTAGCATTATTTTATGATGTCTTACCAAACATTTGTTCCACAACGTATTATTTTCAAGTAAAAAATTATGTATTACTAATAATCTGCTACGTAATACATGATTATTGGAAAAAATTTATTTCATATTTATTATTTCTAAACATTAAATCATGGATGACTTATATTTGGTTACATTATGTATTATTTGAAAGTTTAAAATAATGCATTATTTATAATAGGATGCATAATGCATTACAATAACATAAAAAATAATTATTTTATAAAAAAATGTATAAGTTTAAACTAGAGATGGACTCACGACAGGAAATTTCTAACGACACACACTCACGATCATATTTTATCAACTTACACTCACTTACAATCACGTGAGTAAATTTAATACAAAATTGCTTTTTCACTACTCGTAACACCTTATATATTATCTTCTGGTATGCTATATTATTTCATTTCTCGTAACCTATAAAATATCATATATTTTACACCTTACTCGTATTCTTCGTTATAAATTTATGACTTATTTTATACCTTACTGGTATTCTTTGTGATAATGTGGATGCATTACTTTGAGTCTCATCGCCTGTTAAAATCATCAATGCTGCAATGTATAAAATAAGAGATCCTATACCTTATTTTATACCTTATTTGGTAATCTAAGTTTTGCTGGGATAGAAAGATTCTTAGAATCTAAGAAATTTTTTTTTTATAGAAAAATTCTCAGAATCTGACATTTTTTCTATAGAAAAATTCTCAGAATCTGAGACATTTTTTCTATAGAAAAATTCTCAGAATCTGAGACATTTTTTCTATAGAAAAATTCTCAGAATCTGAGACATTTTTTCTATAGAAAAATTCTAAGAATCTGAGACATTTTTTCTATAGAAAAATTCTCAGAATCTGAGACATTCGGACACTACAAACCAGGGTTCGAAAAAAAACTCTAACGTACGGTACGTTAGTGTTCTGTACGGAACTATGGAGCGACCGTACGTTATCGAAACGTACCGTTCCAAGAACACATTCACTAAAAAGTTTTTTAGTGGTTGTGAAGGTGTTCGCAAACAGAATTCCGAACGTTATGCCTGCGAGTTGAAGAACAGAAACTTTACGATAACGTACCGAACTAGGTTAGAAACAAAATAAAGTTCTTTTAGTGTTCTGTTTGCGAACTTTTGAGACATTTTTTAAATTTAAAATGGCGATATCTTGAAAACTAAGCAAGATAGAGCAAAACGGAGCACATTTTTGGTTCTTGAGATCTCCATAGTATCGCTAGGCCTCTACACATGGGTCCTTATTTTGAATCTAAAAAAGTTAGCATTCCGGGAAATTTAAAAATGCACATATCTCGCTAAATACTGCCGACACGATGAAAAGTCTAAAAGCATTTTTGTGGATCTCGTCTCGTAGCACATGACCGCTTTTAGACTTTATGTCGTGTCGGCAGTATTTAGCGAGATATGTGCATTTTTAAATTTCCCGGAATGCTAACTTTTTTAGATTCAAAATATGGACCCAATGGGGTCCACCCATGTGTAGAGGCCTAGCGATACTATGGAGATCCCAAGAACCAAAAATGTGCTCAGTTTTGCTCTATCTTGCTTAGTTTTCGAGATATCGCCATTTTAAATTTAAACAAGTAGAAAAGTTAAATTCGTCTTTGCCGAATCTATGAATACCCTCCACAATGCATTTTTTTAAAGGGTAGTACATTTTTTAACGTGAAAAAACTAACAATTTTGATTAGAAATATTTTATTTTGAGTAAAAAACTCTTTTTTTGTCATTTTTATAAAAAAAAAAAAGAAAAATGACTAATTTTTTTTTTGAGTGTAAAATTTTTTTCGAGTGTAATGTTTTTTTTTACTGTAAAAATATTTCTGAGTGAATGCACGTACGTATGTTCACAAAATGTTGTCATTTTTGTAAAAAAAAAAAAAAAAAAATTTTTTTTTGTGTAAATTTTTTTTGAGTGTAAAATTTTTTTGAGTGTAAAATTTTTTTTGAGTGAAAAATTTTTTTTGAGTGTAATTTTTAAGTTACCAATGCTTTTAAAACTAAACAAGTATAAAAAGCATTGTTTTAAAATTAAACAAGTTTGAAAAGCATTGTTTAGTTACCACCAATGCTTTTAAAACTTGTTAAAACACCTGGGATTTTAGATGAAACTAATCTGAAATTCAGGGTTTTGCTTATAACTTTTGAACCACTTGACCGATTGAGCCGAAATTTAAAACCAAACAGACCCGGGGAACGGTAAAGATACATGCCAAGCTTCAGTAGTCTCATTATTGTCTTTCGAAAGTTATCGTGTTTTTTATCTAGTAAATTCGCGAAACACCCTTGCCGAAATTTACTATTTTGCTCATAACTTTTGAACCACTGGACCGATTTGGCTGGATTGCAATACCAACCTGACCAGGTAAATGACAAACATATATGCCAAACTTCAGTAGCCTCTGTAAAGTCTTTCAAAAGTTAGCGTGTTTTCTACGGACGGACAGACAGACAGACAGACGGACGGACGGACATCGCTAGATCGACTTAAAATCGATCGAGGATCATAAATATATATACTTTATGGGGTCCTAGACCAATATTTCGAGGTGTTACAAACGGAATGACAAACTTATATATACCCTCTATCACTAGAGTGGAGGGTATAAAAAAAAAATGTCTCAAAAGTTCGCAAACAGAACACTAAAAGAACTTTATTTTGTTTCTAACCTAGTTCGGTACGTTATTGTAAAGTTTCTGTTCTTCAACTCACAGGCATAACGTACGGAATTCTGTTTGCGAACACCTTCACAACCACTTAAAAAATTTTTTAGTGAATGTGTTCTTGGAACGGAACGTTAAATAACGTACTGTTTTTTTTCGAACACTGCTACAAACGGTCGGACACTACAAACTAATACTCTATCTCCAATTTATAAGGGGCTCCCATACAAAATGATTTTTATACCCTCACCCTCCACTTAGTGATAGAGGGTATACATATATAAGTTTGTCATTCCGTTTGTAACTCATCGAAATATCGGTCTGGGACCCCATAAAGTATATATATTCATGATGCCCGATCGATTTTAAGACATTTTAGTGATGTCCGTCTGTCTGTTTGTGGAAAATGCTATCACGGACAAAATATTAAGGGTATTCATTTCAGCTTTTTTTCGATTGTAAAAATGAAAAATTGTATAAATGCAACTTTTTATTACAACAAACACATGAAAAAATTTTCCACTTAAAAGTTGCAATTTAAACAACCTATATCCAAGTGTAAAATTATCAGAGTAAAAAGTTACATTTTTCCAATTATTTAAAGCGTTGCCATTCATTACTAGTCAAAGAAAAAGTACCCAGATTTGCAACTGTCATGTCAGTTTTTTCTACCTCGGCAGCCCTTATAGAACATGTGTTTGAAATTTTTCTTAGAAAAAAATATGTATACAAATAATTTTGGTTATAATAATAGAAATTTAGAATTAAACAACAAGAAAACACTAACAAAATGAGTAAAAAGTGTAATTTATAAGTTAATTGGTTCATTCATCGAATAATTTAATTATTTTTGGAAACTTTCTATCATATTTTTTTTATGTACCCGTTCACATCAATGAGAGTGAAATCTTGCATTTTTCATTTTTCCACTTTTACATTTTGTGAAATGAATACCCTTATTGTACAGAGATGACTGAAACTTGACATATTTATTGGAAGTTCTCCCGAGAAGTTTGGTATTGCATTTGAGCTATACCGGTTCAAAAGTTATGAGCGAAAATGTAAGCACACCTCAAAAATTTCAGTACATTCAACATAACCTAAAAATACAAAATGATTTAATTCGGCTTCTGGTTAACATATGTGAACATAATTGAACACCAAATGGTATTTAAACAAGTACGAACATATTTTTTGACAAAAAAAGAAAAGAATCGCGAATTTTTTTTTAACAAAAATTTTTTTTACCAAAATTTTTTTTTGCGAAATTTTTTTTTTCAAATTTTTTTTTTTCAAAAGTAATTTCCTTTTAAATAAAGTTTTTGGCAATAATCTTTTTGAAATTGTGGAGGGTATCACTACATTCGGCAAGGCCGAATTTAACTTTTTTACTTGTTTTTTTTTTTTTTAAATTTGCTTCAACCGCTCTAACTGCCCTAAGAGTGCAGTCAAATGTTTGACCGATTGACAATATTTTTTTAATCCAAACATTTTCTCTATATTTGGCCCTTAAGGTGGTCCCCATACGATTTATTTTTATTTTTTAGATTTTTTTTTATTTAATCAGCTTCTACCGGTCTAATAGTGCGTCCTAAAAGTGAGACAGAATTCCATTTATTTTTACCCTAATGTTACAGCAAATTTTATATAATTTTGAATGAGAGCCCACTTAGGGAGTGGGTGGTCTTACTACCGGTAGAAGCTGATTAAGTAAAACAGATTTATAAAAAATTTAAAAAAATGTATGTAGACCGCCTTTAGGGTTGAAGATAGAGGGTATGTGTGTTCTGAGAAAATGTTTGGATTAAAAAAATATTGTAGGTCGGTTGACTGCTCTAGGGGCACTCTTAGGACAGTTAGAGCGTTTGGAGCAAATTTTAAAAAAATTTCATTTTGTAGGGGAGCCTCCTTAGAAATTTTGTTCTTAGTTTGTTCTGAAAAATGTTCAGGCGTAACAATTAATGGGGTTGGTCTTTCTATTGACCACTCTACGATGCACCATTGGAGCAGTAGAAATGATTTAAAGATTAGAAAATTACAATAACATTTTTTTAAAAAAATTATCCCACGATTTGTGGGATAATTTGTAGAATCGATAGCAGTTTTCCACAAAAAATTAAAAAAAAACCAAATTCATAGTACATACATTTAAAAAATCAGATTTAAATTTTAAAACTTAACCCATTTTGGACCAAGATTAAATATTCTTTTTTGAAAAGAGCACTCGCTAATCTCAAAAATCTTGTCAAATAAATTTTCAATGTTCCGTTATTCTAGAAAAGCCTGCATTTCAACTTTTTATGCATAATTTGCTCGGCGATTGACAAAATTTGACATAAGTAGTTTTTCGTGCCACCCTAATATTCGGTAAGACCGAATTTAACTTTTTCCACTTGTTATAAAAATACATTTAAATGATTTTAAATGATACACATTTCTTGATAAATCTTGCACTCAAGTGTGGTTAAGTGCTGGCTGCGAAATCCGGCATTTATGCATGCATGCATAGAAATTTTATGCTTCCAAAACATTAAAAATAGAATAACCCAGCAAAACTTAGATTACCAAATAAGGTATAAAATAAGGTATAGGATCTCTTATTTTATACATTGCAGCATTGATGATTTTAACAGGCGATGAGACTCAAAGTAATGCATCCACATTATCACAAAGAATACCAGTAAGGTATAAAATAAGTCATAAATTTATAACGAAGAATACGAGTAAGGTGTAAAATATATGATATTTTATAGGTTACGAGAAATGAAATAATATAGCATACCAGAAGATAATATATAAGGTGTTACGAGTAGTGAAAAAGCAATTTTGTATTAAATTTACTCACGTGATTGTAAGTGAGTGTAAGTTGATAAAATATGATCGTGAGTGTGTGTCGTTAGAAATTTCCTGTCGTGAGTCCATCTCTAGTTTAAACTTATACATTTTTTTATAAAATAATTATTTTTTATGTTATTGTAATGCATTATGCATCCTATTATAAATAATGCATTATTTTAAACTTTCAAATAATACATAATGTAACCAAATATAAGTCATCCATGATTTAATGTTTAGAAATAATAAATATGAAATAAATTTTTTCCAATAATCATGTATTACGTAGCAGATTATTAGTAATACATAATTTTTTACTTGAAAATAATACGTTGTGGAACAAATGTTTGGTAAGACATCATAAAATAATGCTACAAATAAGTTATATACATTACCTGGTAATGTGTTATATAATCACTACCCATTACCAAAGTTTTGCTGGGAACATTTTTTTCAGAAAATTTGTTCGCCATATTTAATTTGTTCTATTATTAAATATTTGCAAGCGCTTAAATAGGACAAGCAATGTAACAAAATTCATGCCGAAACAATTTTAACGAAATAAAACTCTCATTTGTGTTGAAAGTCTTAAAGTAATAAGTTGTGCAAAAATTTAAAAAAATATCATTCTTAAAGACTGTTATAATTAAATCTTTGGCCTACTGTGCAGTACACTATAAAAAATATAAATAAACAAATTTACTAAAAATTTTAAGAAATTTAGCAAACAAATTTGTTTTTCAAAAAATTTTAAATAAATTTTAAATAAAATTTCTACAAAGACAAATTGTGGTGGATGTAAGTATTTAAAAATCATGTATGTAAATAACATTATATATTAGCACTTACAACATTTAAATTCTATATTATATGGACAATCAATATCCATATGAGAGATAAATCTCTTACGAAAAGCCACATACAAAGTATCCATTTTTTATGTTTTTTTTTCTTTTGTATTTTTAAATTTTCAACAAAAATTATTCAAGTCTTGGGGATCTTTTTAATGATAATGTGTTAATTACCTTATATAGACTAAATTGATGTTGGTCAACAGCTCAATTAATTTGTTTGTTTAAACCAAAAAAAAGTGAAAAAATACGTATTATTTATTTTTTTAAGTAATAGTAAGATGACGATTGGACAGACGGACCAACGACACAAGTGTCAATACAAAAATAACCTCTTCTGTTTTCAATGTAAATGTCAAAAGATAAAAAAACAAAAAGAATACAGTAAAATTTGGATTAATTGTTTTAAATATATTACAGATTTAAATAAAACAAGTTAAAATGGGGGTCACGGGTTCGATTCCCACCAATACCCTTGGTCTTTTTCGCTATAACGAAACGACGGCCATTGTTACCAGTTCTCGGTTAGGTTGAAATTATTAAAAATAAGTTGTTGTTAAATATAAAGAATAAAAATAAATTGGGCATTTAATTTTTTTTTTAGATTTTCCAAATTTTGGTACAATTTTTAGTACCCTTCTAAAACTCCTTTTAGGTAATTTTTAAAAATTCCTAACTTGTTTCTTTACTCAAACTTTTTTTACTCAAAACCTTCAAAAATGTTCTAAGATTATTTTTTTTAATTTTTGTTTTTTATGTATTTAAAAAAATTTAATTTTTGAAAATGAAAAATTTTTTGAAAAAAATGGTATAGAAAAATTCTATCGATTCTACAAAATGTTGCCCTGTATGATCCTTGGATTACGATTATCACTATTTTTTTGATTTTTTTTTTTTAAATAATTTATTGCAGTTTTGCAATCTTTAAATTAAGTTTACAGCAAAACCAACACCCACTAATTTTTACCTCGAAAATTTTTTTTTTAAACAAAGTAAATATCACATTTTTAAAAATTTGCTTCAGCCGTTCTAACTGCCCTAAGAGTGCCCCTAGAACAGTAAAATGTATGACTGACCAAAAAAATTTATTTAATCCAAACATTTTCTCAGAACACACCTATCATCTACATCCTTAACCTCTCGGTCCTCTTGTATTTTTTTTTTAATTTTTTATCGGTCCAAAGGTGCGTCCTAGAAGGGTCATTAGAGACTGACCCTTATTAATTTTTACCCTCCAACATTTTTTCAAAACAATCCTACCCCCTATTTTCACTTCCTAAGAGGGTTCTAATACAAGTTATAATGGGACAAGTTTTATAAAAATTTATTTTGAGTGGGAGCCCACTTAGGGAGTGGAGACATGAGGTAGGTTTGTTTCAAAAAAAATATTGGAGGGTAAAAATAATTGGTAATCGGTCTTACTAATGACCCCTCAAGGACTCACCATTGGACCGGAAGAAGCTGTGCCGAATCTTTTATACCCTCAACACGTTTAAAATTAAAAAAAATCGCAGGGGCGTTTTTTTTTTTGGTGAGGGGTCGGTGGAGTTGGTGGGGGACACCTGTACCCCCGCTTTATATGTTTACAAATTATTTGTTAATGATATTTACGCTTAAATAATAAATTTTTATCGTTATTTTTAATTAATTTCTATAATCACGCCCCCAAAGGGGGGCAGCCTAAAAAAATTGAATTTCCTACCCCTTTGGTCCAAGCGCAGGTCTATGAACATAATATGGCATACAAATATTACATTTGTTGAGCAAAAATTAAAAAAAACTCGTAAAAATATCGTATTTTTCAGTGGTCGTTTTAGTTCTTCAAGGGGGAACTTTTTTCCCCTGGTCCGATTTTGCCCATCTTCGAACTTAACCTTACCAGTAACATAAGAGATATTCTTGCCCAATTTCAGGGTTCTAGCTCTTTTGGTTTGTACTGCATCGTTATTTCTACAGACGGACATCGCTAGAATGTCTTAGATTATATCATAGATCGATATTATACATACTTTGTGGGGCCCCGACCGATATTTCGATATGTATCACACGGAATGACAAAGTGAGTATACCCCCATACTGTGGTTTGAGGGTATACCCTCAAAACAAGAGTGTTGAATTAGGCTTTGCCTAATCTTTTATACCCTCAAACATACTAAAAATATTTTACAGGGGTTTTTTTAGAGGTTGGTTTAGTTCTTCAAGGGGAAACCTTTTTTCCCCCGGGCCGATTTTGCCTAGTTACGAACTTAACCTGCTGACGATCATAAGACATATTACTGCCAAATTTCATAAGTCTTGCTTTTTTTATTTTGAATCGATCGTAGAATCGATTATGCATCAATAATATATATCGAGGGCCTATATTCAAAACCCTCTATCTAAAAAATCACAACTTTTCAGGAACTGTTTATTTCGCGTATTGTTAGAGTAATTAAAATTCGATATTCTACAATATTTTTTTAAATCAACTACTGAATCTCACATATGATTCGTTTTTAAAATTTTGCACTATTGGGGATTTTAGAGGATAGATATAGACATGAATGAAAATGACCAGATAGAGGGTTTTGCTGCTGATTTTTAAGACAAAAATTATTTTTTTACCGAATTCGTCTCAAAAGTTGACTCAACAGTTTGAGTTAGTTTTGTAAAAAATAGTAAAAAAATTAAAAACGCGATTTTGGTCCACAGATGCTGATCAGCATCGAGATTTTTAAGATTAAAATTTTTGTGTCATAATGTACACAAGACATCCAAATTTTGAGCCATATTTTTCAAAAAATCAAACAAGAATTTTCAGAAAAAATTAGCATCAGTGGACCAAAAACGTGGTTCTGGAATTTTGTTGACAAATTCATGTAATGCATGATGAAATTATTCTAAAAAAGTATTTATAAATTAATTATTTGAAAAGATAGAGGGTTTTGCATTCAGAAAAGTTAATTGTGTAAGAGATAGAGAAAATCAAAAATGCAAATAAAATAGCAAAAAAAAAGTTTTTTGTTCTGAAAATTACAAAATAGATGAGGGCCGTTTTACTGAATTTTTTGCCATCAAAAAGTCATTTTCGTGAAAATGGAAGAAAGAGGGTTTTGAATATAGGCCCTCGATATACTTTATGGAGTCCCCGACCGATATTTCGATGCGTTACACACGGAATGACAAAGTGAGTATACCTCCATACAGTGGTTGAAAGGTATAAAAATTAGAGTCCGATCGAATATTCGGTTTCGGTCTCGGTTTCGGCCGAATAATGCGGTTTCGGCCTCTATTCGGTATTCGGCAAAATTTTGGCCGAATATTAGCCGAAACCGAAACTCTTTGTTATTTTAAAAAAATATGTAAAAAAGTCGGTGAATTTTTTGATTTCGTATTTCGTTACACTTGTTTCAGTTCAATTGAAGAAAACGTTACAAGTTTATGCAATAAATGTAAAACTGTTTCAGTTCAAAAATTATTTTCTCCTAATCTGCAAATGAAATATACAATTTTTTTGTAAGTTTTTTAAAAAACATATATTTTTTTTTGTAAACCCGAGTAAAAAGGAATTTATATAAATGTATATTATTTTATATGTTTTCATAAAACCATATAAGACTATATGAGTCAAAGTATAAAATTATATCTCACTTTGAAATTTTCCAATTTTTTTAAATGATGTCATATAAAATCATATCTAATTATATTGTTCATAATATATTAATATAAATGGTAGATGTAATCATACGTTGCACATAAAACTTAATCCGATTTCATACATTATTATACGTGACTTTATATCTAATTATGTATAGGACTTCACTAAACAAAAAATCCAGTATCAATTTATGTATAATTATATATGACTAATATAATACAATTTAAAACTATATATGGTTTCATACTAAAAAAATTTCCAACAAAAATAATAGATATAATTATATGTGTCTTAAACGATAACATATCTGTGTTTGTATGGTACTATATATACGCAAATTTCGTCTAAACTCAATATATATTTATAAATGGTCGCATATGTAATGGAATATATATTTTGATATAATCATGTATATAAAAAATATTTTTTTGACCAAACAACTAGCCATATATAATTATATATGCCAGTATTTCAAAATTTATTTTTGTGTGTCAACATATATGGTTATACAAAACTTTTTATTGGATCATATAAGATTACATATGATTTTTGGGAACCCGAGTTCGATTCCCGGCCCAGTCGAGAAAAAAAAAGTTTTTTTTTAATTTTTTTTAAATAGAAAACACTTTTTTATTGCATTTAATTTTTTTAGAACTAAAAAATTTTCGTTTTTGGAATTTTTGCAATCATTTTTAAAAAAATATTTTTCTTTTATATAGTTATATATAACTATATTTGATTTATTATAAAATTATCTATAATTTTTGGGAACCCGAGTTCGATTCCAGAATAAAAATATATTTTTTTTTATTTTTTTAAACAAAAAACACGTTCTTATTGCATTTATTTTTTTTAGAACTAAAAATTTTTCTTTTTTTGAATTTTTTTCTTTTTTTGAATTTTTGCAATCATTTTTAAAAAATTATATTACTTTTATATAGTTATATATAACTATATTTAATTTTTTATAAAATTATCTATCATTTTTGGGAACCCGAGTTCGATTCCAGAAAAAAATATATTTTTTTTTATTTTTTTTTAAATAGAAAATACTTTTTTATTGCATTTCTTTTTTTAGAACTTAAAAAATTTTACTTTTTGAATTTTTGCAATCATTTTTAAACATTTATATTGCATTAATATTGTTAATAATAGCTATATTTGGTTTAAATTATCAAATTATCAATGATTTTTGGAACCCGATCTCAAATCAAATTCTGATTTCCTGATTCCATAAAAAATTTCAAACTTATAAGCCAGTCTTATTTCACTTTGGAAGCCTATGACTTGGAAATAAGGCATATCGCTACATTAAAATTATGGTTTAAGCTTACCATGGAAGCCCCTAATAGCGCTGTACGTCATTCCAATTTTTTTTTTTTGCAAATTTTATCAAAAATTTTCTAAGTCTTTTTGAAAATTGTTTACAAGTAAATAACATATTTAATTGGATGTAATCATACATTACTATATGTTAGATCAATTTGATATAATTAGATACGATCAATTTATTTAAAACTAAGTCTTTTAAAGTTGTTATTTGCTAACAACGTCCGCTGGTCTAGAGGGTAGAGATTGCGATTACAAAACGGAAGACTTGTGGTTCTAATCTCCGTCCGTTCGAAGTTTTTTTTTTTTTTATTTATTTTCAGTTTGACATTATTATATCTAAAAATAAATCTAAAAATAGAAACATTTTTTGGATAAAAATGTATCCAATAATTTTTTTATAAAATCAAGATATCAGATATTATAAGATAACTTTGGCGCGGCCAAATTTCGGATGAAATTACATTATATAATATCCAATTTAATATAAAATCATGATATTGAATATTTTAAGATAACTTTGGCGCGGCCAATTTCCGGATGAAATTACGTCATATCATATCATATTTAATACAAAATCATAATAATAGATAATTTGGGATAACTTTGGCCAATTTCCGGATGAAATCACATACAATCAAATATTAAACTGTAACTTCATATAATTTAAGATGTTATGAGATAACTTTGGCGCGGCCAATTTTCGGATGAAATTTAGCAAAATCAGATCCAATAAATTATATATAATTTTATAAGATAACATGTTTTACCATACAATTTTTTTTTACTCGGGAATACAACAATTCCTATTGTTTAAAAGCATTATATGCAGTATATTCGGCTAGGTTCTGTATTTCACTTTCACGTGAAAGTGAAAATTTTCACTAAATTTGTGTTCCATATTTCGAAAAAGTGATTTCAAATCGATTTTATTTCATTTCGTTCGATTTCATTTGTTTCATACGAAATTAAAGTGAAAATGTATGTTCTGCAAATCGAAATTTCGAACGTTTTGTGTGATTTGAAATCGATAAAGGCAACCTTAGTGAATTTGGAATAAAATTTCGTTGGAACAAGTCTAGTTGGCAGACATTGGTCCGATTTTTTTTTCGAAATAGGGATTGCTTAGGTGAGTCCAACAAAGGAATAAAATCGTCGTCGGCCTATTGTTCCCGAGTTATGGGCCTCCAAAGTTCAGATATCGAATTGGATATATCTTCTCTAATAATAGTGCGATCAGACCAAGATTGGTTTCATTCGAAAGCTGATACAATAAATTTAAAAAAAAAAAAATAATTCATTAACCCATTGTGGCACAACCCTAAATTTTAGATTTTTACCCTAAGTTTTTGAAGAAAATGTCTAAATTTAAAAATTATGCATTATTAAGGTATTTATTTTTATAACTAGGCTTATAGCTTAGATATTAAGCTTTAATTTGAACTTTCATTTGACTATTTTACCCCTTTAGAACCGGACTTACTGCGAAACAAGTCTAGTAGGGAGACATTGGTCCGTTTTTTTTTAGAAATAGGGATCACTTAGGTGAGTCCGACAAAGTAAAAAAAAATTTCGGCGGCCCATAGTTCCTGAGTTATGGGCCTCCAAAGTTCGGATATCGAATTTGATATATCTTCTCCAATAATGGTCCGATCAGACCAAGATTGGTTTAATTCGAAAGCTTATTCAAATACCTTTAATTTGATATTTAAAAAAAAATGGATTCATTAACCCATTGTGGCACAACCCTAAATTTTTGATTTTTGAAAAAAATGCGTAAAATTTTAAAATTATGCATTATTAAGGCATTTATTTTTATAACTAGGCTTATAGCTTAGATATTAAGCTTTAATTTAAACTTTCATTTGACCATTTAACTCTTGTAGAACCGGACTAACTAACGTTTATACATTGGAAAACATATTTAAATATGTGTACCAGACCTCTGTGCAGTTTAATTTTTGTATTAAGTTTTTCTGCGTAGCCGGACTCCGGCCAGGTTTAGGGAATTCAAACTCCATGCATTAAATCCACTCTTTCCACCTTATAAAGCTTTTTTGGGTAACAGGCCTTTACGCGTTCAATTTTGCACGCTTTACCTTTTTTTGCCTTATTAATTTTTCTGTGTAGTCGGCCTTCGGCCGGGCTTAGGGATTTCAGACTCCATGCATTACACCCACCCACTCCCTTTTATAGAGATTTTTGGTAGCAGGCCATTACGCGTTATACATTTTATGCGTTAAAATATAAGCGGTGTCAATGGTTAACAATCAATAACTCCGGTTCTATAAGGGATAAAAGGTCCAATAAAAGCTCAAACTAAAGCTTGATATTTAAGCTTTAAATCTGGTTGTATAAATACACGCCTTAATAAGGCATAATTTTGAAATATAACGCATTTTTTCCAAAAACGTTGGATTAAAAATCTAAAATTTGGTGTAGTGCCACAATGGGTTAATGAATCCAAATTTTTTTAAATGTCAAAATTAAGGTAATTGAATAAGCTTTCTAATGAAACCAATCTTGTGCTGATCGGTTCATTATTTGAGAAGACATATCAAATTCGATGTCCGAATTTTGGAGGCCCATAACTCGGGAATCGTGGGCCGCCGACAATTTTCTTTTTCGGTTTTGGATACAGCACCAAAAGTTCTATTTGAGATATTTTTTTTTTTTGATCAGAGAAATGCCTGAAAAACGTTTAAACTTTGAAGCGCCGCCTACTTGAAAGAGGACGTGATCCCTCCAAAGTGGGAAGATTGATGTTCTAAGAAAGGACCCCTTAGTCGATACAGAAAGTTTCATCAAGTTTGGAGCCACTTTGGTAATCCGATTCTGTTCCAAAATTTTCGTTAGTTTTGATTTTTTGCAACAGCTGTTCATGAAACAAAGTAGAAATGAAATCGATGAAAAATGAAATCGATTTGAATTTCACTCGATTTCCAGAACACAACGAAAAAGTAATTTCGATTTCATTTTCACTTTCGATTTGAAATCACTTCGAAATGTAGAACCTGGCGGATTAATCTTTAACAACTTTTTAATAATTTTATTCATGCCAGGCGGTAATTTTTTTTAAGTTTCGGTTTCGGCCGACTATTACTTTTTCGGCCGAATAGTCGGTTCGGTTCGGCCTCGAAAACTGTTTTCGGTCGGACTCTATTAAAAATGCATGGGAATCAACTTAAGGGTTAAAGATAGAGGGTAGGTATATTCTAAGAAAATGTTTGGATTGAAATGTTTGAAAAACTGCGGATCCGTCATACATATGACCCCTCTAGGGGCACTCTTTTGGCAGTAAAAATAAAAATGTCAAAATGTTTGGCTCAAAATGAAATCTTTCTAGACAACATTTTGATCCATTTGTGTATTCCGCCGAGTCGAGTTTTACTTTTTTCGTTTTTTTACGACATTCAATTTTTTTTTTGAATATTCGGCTTCGGTTTGGCTGAATAGAGAAACTTTGGCCAAATATTCGGCTTCAGTCAAAAAAAGGTGAATTTGGTCGGACACTACTGAAAACAAAGCTTCATGAAAATAAGAAAAATTGACATTAGACTTACGTAAAATGACTCACGGTTTCAACCGATTTCATTTTTCATTTGATTAATAAAACTGGTGTGCTTAAAATTTCTGTAAATGAAAACATACATTAAATTAATGAAAACATTCATAGAATTTGTTTTTAAAATTTTAAATGTTTTAGGAAGCTTTGTCCTGGACCAATATTTCAATCGTTACACGTGGAATGACAAAGTGACCCCCATACTGTTGTTGGAAATTAAAAAACAATAAATGTAGGGTGACCATTTTTGTTTCCTAAACTCAAATTTAGTACGCCCACAATTTAATGATTTTTTTTTATTCTGTGGTCATTTAATCAATATCATAGTGTAATTATAAAAAAAGCAAAAAAAAAAACAAAAATTCTGCAGTTTTTCAACAATTACGCAAGTAAATTTTCTTTTTACTCTACTGTAGTATAATATAATGAAAAATGTATAAAAGAACAAAAAATCTCGTTAATATACTTTATTGTTAATTTTATAAAAAGAATAAATTTAAAGTTTATTATGGCGTGTGGTTTCATTCAATATTTTTTTTGCAAGATATGAGAATAAAATTATATTAAATATTTTTATATATATATTTACCTTACCTTGTGATAAAAACCATTCGTCCAAAAAATCCATTCCCATTATGATGAAGATGAAGTATTATTTATTATTTGTTGTCTTTCTGTTTTTTCTACTTTTTCTAGAGTTTTTTTCTACTTTTTTTTTCTCTTTTTTACTTTTTGTTTTTCCAATCTTTTTGCGGATGATTTAAAATTTAATGGAAAATATATACAAACATTTCAATTAAATTTTCATGTATTTTTTTTTTATATTAAATCGTTTTTATCCTCTTTTACACTTTTAAACTCTTATCAACGTATTTTTCTAGATATTTTGCGTTTAATACTCTATTATTGCAATTGACATTTAATTTCTATGAGAATGTAAATAAAATACAGAATAAGAAATACGATTAAATCGATTTATTTATCTTAATTGATGTCTAAGAAGATAAAAAACGACTTTAGTGTTAAAAAAGATTTAAAATAAAAAATAATGCGTTAGTGATGCGTAAATGATGATTTCAAATAAGATTATTACAAACAAATAATGTAGGCAGTTATCGGTGGACAGATGTTACTGAAAATTCTCAGATTCTGAGACATTTTTTTCGTGTAGAAAACTCTTAGATTCTTAGACATTTTTATCAATGTAGAAAACTATCGGATGCTAAGATATTTTTCCCGCAAAGAAAATTGTCAGATTCTAAGAAATGTTTTCCCATATAGAAAAAATCTTAGATTGTAAGATATTTTTTCATAAAAAAATTTTTTGGACTCTGAGATATTTTTTCATGTAGATAAATTCTTCGATTCTGAGATTTTGTATACCCCCAAACCACATTTCGTGTGTTACGCATCGAAAAACCGGTTTAGGGCCCCATTATATATAAAATATTACAAAGACTTTTTGAAAAACACAAGAACTTGACTATATAGGTTCAATTTTACTACCAAAAGTTAGTAAAACTCTATACTCGGATTGTCCAGTTTGGATTGTTCAGGTTCTTGTAACGCTTGTATCAGATACATTGTCTGCCCGAGTAAAAATTTTCTGATATAATCATATATAATTTTATACAATCTTATATGAGCTAATATGCTTCCGTATAAATTTATATAAAATTATATCTATCATTTTGATACGGTTGATCCACTTTATATTGTTAGATATTGCTCCATATATGATTGGATTCGTATTTTGGTTTTGCTCATCAAATTGTATAAAAATAGATATTATAAGATCAATTTGATATAATTAGATTTGACCAAATTCAGGATCAAATTGTATCAATTTTTATATTTTTTGATCTAAAGTAATACAATTAGATATTATTTGATACAACCATTTTACGGATCAAATTAGATCTATTTAGTAAAATTAGCATAATATTTTTACTAGGGTGATAGAATTTATGGCTGGAGAACATTCTACATAGCTTTATTCAGTATCTACTCAGGAAGCATGGCTCGGTAGAGGTAGTCTTGAAATCTGAAGCTTTTGGAGGAAGTACCCTAATCTAAATCGCATAGTTTGGCGGAAATCGACTAGCTAGTTGATGCGTCTCTGAATGCGTCTTGCCCTTCTGCAAAGCCTTGGAGCAAAACTCTTTTGACCTTGAGGTCAAATGAGTTACAGACGAGCAGAGTTTTCTGCAAAAAGCTCTTTAATAAGACAAACGAGCGGTAGGCTGCAACTTAAAAAGATGATCAGAATTATCAAATGTGATTCTTGGAAAAACTTCTGTGGAAGCATAGAAGACGTTTCTGTGGGGAGTCTCTGGATCTCCTTCTAAGCACGCATCTTCCGGGCAACTCCATTTCAAGCTTTGGAACGTTCTGACTTTCAAGCATTTGAAATAATATATATGCCAACATTGATTTGGACGGTTGAGAGCTTCAGGCCCTATAAATCCCCTGGACGTGATGGTACAATCCCGGCTGAGATGCAGCAGGTTTCGGACTTTATAGCCCTTTGGCTGTATAATCTCTACATAGCATGCATAAACTGGTCGTATATTCCATTAATAGGGAGGTATACCAGAGTCGTTTTGCCGAAGCCCATAGACCAATTAGTCTGTCTTCTCTTTTGTTAAAGACAATGAAACGAATGACGACCTCATATTTGCGTACAGTGATTGACCCAAGGTTGCTTTATGACTGGAGAATTTTGGAAGAACATTCTTTCTTAGATCTTCCCTACCTTGAGAGAGCAAGGCCGGGTTGAGGCAGACATCTGAAGAGAACAAACAGGTTGAAGTATAGAAAGACTTTTTCATGGTTCTCGGAGGAATTACCCTTATCTGAACCGCATAGTTTGACGAAAATTGACTGCCTGGTTGACCATATAACAAATGTTTGTAATAGGTCGAGAATGCGTCTGGGTGATTAAAAGCTTCAGGGCATATAAATCTCCTGGACCCGATGGTATAATCCCGGCTGAGAGGCAGCAAGTGTCGAACTATATAACCCCATGGATGTATTATCTCTACAGAGCATGCATTAACTGGTCGTATGTTCTTTTTAAATGGAGGGATACAAGAGTCGTTTTTATCTCGAAGGCTGGGAAAAATCTCACACACAGTTACGAAGGATTTCATACCAATTAGTAAGTCTTCTTTTTTTGTTAAAGACAATGATAGATACATATTTGCGTGAAGTAATTGACCCTAGATTGCTTTCGACTAGGAAACATGCAAACAACAAGGGTAGATCGACGAACACAGCTCGTCATAAGCTCTTTGGTACCATAAAGAGATCGCTTTCGGTAAAGGAGTACACTATAGTAGCCTTTCTCTATATAAAAGGAGTTTTAAAAAATGTCCTCCCAGACTCGATAATTGTGGCATTGTCTGGTTTGGGAGTGAAGCGTGGGATCGTTTTAATAGTGGAAAATCTACTTGGCAATAGACGTATAACGTCGAAATTGGGAGCGTCTATCATATCTTAATTTGTCAATATGGACACACCACTGGGAGGTGTTCTATAGCCACTTATTTGGAACCTGCCCAGTTGGCAACGTCCTCGAGCCATCCTCAGTGACGGAGCGGTGACATGTCAGAGTCACTGCTGACATCCACAAGACATCTCTATGTACTGGGTTGAGGACAGTTTCATACAAATTTTCAAAATGTCATCACTCAAAGTCAGCAGTGGTCAGGGCTGACCTTCTGGGGACTTGTCACCAAAGACTTTGGGGAAATGTCTGACGTTGGTCATGCGAAAATACAAAAAATTTTCGTATTTCCTTTAGTTTTTAATTTTACTACTTGTTCCAAACTTTATTTTGAAAACTGTTTGTCTATTTATTACTTTAATTCTACTTGTTATATTTTGATTTTGGTGGGGGGAGGGGTCGTCGGAGTTGGTGGAGGACACCTGTACCCCGCTATATATGTTTAAAAATTATTTGTTTATGATATTTACGCTTAAATAATAAATGTTTATCGTTATTTTTAATTAATTTCTATATCCATGACCCCAAAGGGGGCGGCCAGAAAATAATCGAATTTTCTAACCCCCTTGGTCCAAGCGCAGGTCTATGAACATAATATGGCATACAAATGTTACATTTGTTGAGCAAAAATTCAAAAAAAACTCGTAAAAATATCGTATTTTTCAGAGGTCGTTTTAGTTCTTCAAGGGGGAACTTTATTCCCCTTGGTCCGATTTTGCCCATCTTCGAACTTAACCTTACCACTAACATAAGAGATATTCTACAGACGGACGTTATTTCTACAGACGGACGGACATCGCTAGAATGTCTTAGATTCTATCATGGATCAATATTATATATACTTTGTGGGGTCCCCGACCGATATTTCGATGTGTTACACACGGAATGACAAAGTGAGTATACCCCCATAATGTGGTTGGAGGGTATAAAAAAATTTACGGTGAAGGTGTCCCCCAACGTCATCTGAAGTTGAGTGAAAAAAAAAATTTGAATAGAAAATTTTGGTTAAAAAAATGTTGTTTCCTGTTCTATTCCATTATGTTCCTCGTTCTATTTCATTTCATGTCCCATTTCATTTCGTTTATTCCTTTCCCTATAACATTCGTTAAAGAAATTTAAAAACTCTGCAGTCTCTGTCTCAATAGATATAAAGAGTTTCATTTTTCCCTATTTTTACCTCCACCCTAAAAAAATTGAATTTCTAAGTATGTATGTCCTTCTCTTGGATGAGGATTAAGATTAGCCATCAAATTACATATAGCTCCAAACAGTGCATATCTGAACTGGGGACAAATTTTACGGCAAACGCTGCTGGATGATCGGACTTGTCCGATTATAATTTTCTTACTTGTTTTGCTGTTTAAATATCCAATTAAAACAATAACTTTTAAAGAGATCCTACTTAAGAATATATTTAACATTTATTTAACTAATATTTAATATAAATATTTAAACTACTCGACTTCATTTTCGGTGGCATTAGGTTTTGGACTAAAATGCTCCCAAGTTTGTATTTCATTAAATAAACGACCACCCGGACATTCGGTATCACGAACTTGTCGATGACCCATTAATTTATATTCCGGATGTATATAACCCTTTGCTATGCCAAAGGTTATTAAATCTTTAGCAGCCTGTAACATTTGAGGTGGGGGTAATTCCGCTGAAAATAGAAACAAAAAAAAAATAACAATTTAGTCAAAAAATTCGAAAAAAGCAACTAGATTTAACTTACTTTGCCAATCTCCAATTAGACAAATGCCCACACTTTTATCATTGTATTTTGGTGCATGAGCGCCGATAACATTAAAGCCACGTCCCACATAAATCATGCCATCGCCACCTATAGCAAAACTATAACCAATATCATTCCAACCGCGATCCAATTGATGATAATCCTGCATATTTCTCATGGCTCGTTTACAGTCTTCATTTGTAAAACATGCAGCCGGTTGATATGAATGATGTATGATCACAAAGGGCGAGGGACCCTTAAAATTTTCCACCAATGTTGCACTTCTAGCACCCCATTGTGATCTGGTAATCATTTGTGATTGTGGTTGTTGCATTTGACCCAAACCTTAAAAATATAAAAAAAAAAATAAAATTTTAAATTAAAAAAAAGTTTTATTTTTTTATAAATATTTTTCCTTAAATTAATTGAATTAAATTTATAACAATTTCTAATAAATAATATTTAATAGAGACACAATTGACACTGAGCGTGTGTCATAGAAATATTTTTTAGCTTATTTATATTTATGTAAGCTTATTTTTATACTCTCTACTAAATGGTAGAGGGTATATATAAGTTTGTCATTCCGTTTGTAACTCATCGAAATATCGGTTTAGATCAGTGATTGATTCTTAGACATTTTAGCTATGTCCGTCTATTGAAATGGCGATCCCGGCCAAAGTATTACAAAGATATGACTAAGACTTTTTAACATATTTATTTGTAACTGTCCTGAAAAGTTTGGTATAACATTTGTGCGATATCGGTTAAGCGGTTCAAAAGTTATGAACGAAAATGTAAAAAATCATAGAATGTTTTGGTACATTGAATGTACTACATTCCACATAACCTAAAAATACAAAATGCTTTAATTTGGCTGCTGTTGGAAATACGTGAACAAAATTGGATACCGAATGGTATTTAAACAAGTACAACCATTTACGCAAATATTTTTTTTCGCGAAATTTTTTTCACCAAAAAATTTTTTCTTCGCGGATTTTTTTTTAAAAAATTTTTTTTTTCAAAATATTTTTTAAAATATTTTTTTTTTTTCAAAATTTTTTTTCAATTTTTTTTTATTGACTTCTTTGGCCAATTTCAACAAAGTTTTTTTCAAATAAAGTTTTTTGCAATAATCTTTTTTACATTGTGGAGGGTATTAATATGTTCGGCAAAGCCGAATTAAACTTTTTCGCTTGTTGTTGTTTTTCACCGTAATTTTTGTAAATAAAAACAATCAATCGTAATGTATGTATCAATTTGTTTAGAATAAGTGAGGGGACAAGTGACATGCCATAAAATTACAAACTATGCATCAAACCCAAAGTCTCCATCAAAAAAAGGGATTTTGACCAAATTGTTTTGGAGTTAGTCCCCATAATATGAATGGGGGTTAGGACCGAAAAAAGTTTCGGTCGTAGTCCCTACAGGGAATGGACAGGGAAAAAACATAGAGGTTATGACCGTTTTGGAAAGGGGCTCCTTCCCATTACGATAACTGTTGGCAAATTGATTTTTTATGATTTTTGCATCTAATTAATACAATTTTATCAATATTAAAACAAAATTTTTATAACCACGCCCACAAAAGTGGGGCGGGCCAAAAAAATACATATTTTAAATTTTATGGGTCCCAGTGCAGGACTTTGAGCATCTTCTGACATAAAAATGTTTCATTTATTTAACAAAAATGCCAAAAAAACTGTAAATAATGGAGTTTTTTTAGAATAATGGAGTTTTTTTATTGGTTGGTTAGAAGAACTTTTTCCCCCTAATCCGATTTTGCCCATTTCCGAACTTAGCCAGCCTATGACCATAAGACATATTCTTGCCAAACTTTGGAAGTCTTATCTATTTTCTTTTTGGAATTTATCGTGTCCTCTGCAGACGGACGGACGGACATCGCTAGAATGTCTAGGAATCGATCACTGATCAATAATATATGAAGGGCTTGCTGCAAAAACTTGATAAGCAACATTTTATTTTTTGATGTTTTTCGCCTTCTACTGATGTTCCACTGACAGATTTTTGACAGAAGTCTTGCTTAAACCCTTCGATCAAGTATTTTAACTATGAAAGTTAAATTAAATTAAAAAAAACCACCATAATATGAAATGTTGCTTATCGAGTTTTTACAATTAGCCCTTCATATATACTTTACGGGGTCGTAGACCGATATTTCGATGCGTTACACATGGAATGACAAAGTCAGTATACTCCCATACTGTAGTTGGAGGGTATAAAAATGAGCAAAATCTAAGTGGGTCGGGTCCGAAAGTGTGTGATTTGTCTGGGATGCCCCATATACTTTATGGGGTCTCTCACCGATATTTCGATGCGTTACACACAGAATGAGAAAGTAAGTAAGCCCCCCATATTGTGGTTGGAGGATAAACAAAATTATTGTTTTAAAAACTTTATCGTTTTGAAAACGTTATCGTTTTAAAAACGTTATCGTTTTTAAAACTTTATCGTTTTAGAAACGTTATCGTTTAAAAAACGTTATTGTTTTAAAAACGTTATCGTTTTAAAAACGTTTTCGTTTTAATAATCGTTATCATTACAAAAACCGTTAGGGTTTTAAAAACGTTATCGTTTTAAAAACGTTATCGTTTTAAAAACGTTATCGTTTTAAAAACGTTATCGTTTTAAAAACGTTTTCGTTTAAATAATCGTTATCATTACAAAAACCGTTACGGTTTTAAAAGCGTTAGCAATAGCGTTTTGGACTAATGATTTTATTAAAGCTTTTTTTTTTTAAATTTTGAAAAAAAAATGTAATTTAAAAAAAAAAGTGCTGTTTAAGGGAAAAAATTAAAAAATTTTCCAAGTTATAAAAATTTTTTTTAGCTATTTTTTTTGGAGTTTTGGAGTAATAAAATTTATTAAAAATTAAAATTTTTTTTTTTGACAAATGTCGAAAATTTTTTTTAGACAGTCCCAGACACTAACCTTTTTTGGCAGGCATATTTTTAATTGCATTGTGTAGTAAAAAATTTCACTATAAATGTTTTAAAAAAAACTTTAGTTTTATATAAAACTCTATCTTTCTATAAAACGTTATCTTTGTATAAAACGTTATCTTTGTATAAAACGTTATCTTTGTAAAAAACGTTTTCTCTGTATAAAACGGTATCTTTGTATAAAACGTTATCTTTGTATAAAACTTTATCTTTGTATAAATAAAACGCTATCTTTGTATAAAACGTTATCTCTGTATAAAACGTTATCTTTGTAAAAAAAGTTATCTATGTATAAAACGTCATCTTTGTATAAAACGTTATCTTTGTATAAAACGTTATCTATGTATAAAACGTTATCTTTGTATAAAACGTTATCTTTGTATAAACGTTATTTGTATAAAACGTTATTTTCCTATAAAACGTTATTTTGCATAAATCTTTATCTTCCTATAAAAATTTATCTTTGTATAAAACGTAACCGTTGTATAAAACGGTTAAGTTTTAGAAAACCACTATAGAAACATTACCGTTTTAAAAAGCAAACTGTTAAATATACCATAAATGTTTTAGAAAATGTTAATGGTTTTAGTAAACCTTACCCGTGTTCTTCACGTACAAGAAAAGCATAGATTTTTCTGTTAACAAATTGTTTTATGTTAACGCATCGTAGACATAATTGTTAAGCATTTTCCCTTAACAATTATGTTAGAGATCAATCAAAAAGTAATGTCTACAGTATTATTTAAATTAAATCGATGTAAATACATTAATAAAAAATCAAGTGACGTTTATTAAAAGAAAAATCTATGCTTTTCTGGTACTTGTAGAACCTGTGTTAGCGTTTTGAAAATCCGTCACCGTTTATAAAATAAACCATAATATTGTATAAAACGTTACCGTTGTATCAAACGTTTTTGATTAAAAAACGCTGTAAAAACATTATCATTTTAAAAACAGTTAAAAAATTTTTTAAAATTGTAACAGTATTTAAAAACCTAACCGTTTTGCACAAACTTTACCGATTTTAAAAAAATGTTAAATGTTATAAAATTTTGTTTTGAAAATTTTCCCGCACATATTTTTTTTTTGTGTTTTAAGAAAAATGTTTTAAAAAATGAAGAAAAAAATAAATAGTCCTTATAAGTCCCCCTATCGTTTAACAACTCATGTTTCAATTAAAAAAAATATAAATTCAATTAAAAATTAATTGAATTTTATCCTATCAACAACTCTTTAGTATTATTAATAAGTATAACTGAGTTTTGATTACTTTTTTATTTCAATAAATATTAAATTTCGTAATGGGCCCTATTATTTCAATTATTTCTTTAATTAAATCAATTATTTTTTTAATTGAACCTATAAATTTTTTAATTCAAACCACTTTATTGTGTTTTTTTCGTGATAACAGCTTGAATCTAGATACAAAAAAGAATTTTTGAACAAACGTGGGTTGTTTCTTCTAAAATTCTTTAATATATAGACATTTATTTTCACATAATTTTTCGACCATTTTTTGAGACAAAAAAAAATCGTTTTTTTTTCTGTGGAGTAAATAAACCACAATTTTATTTACTTTTATGGATATTGTTTACAAAACTGTTTTTGAATTCTTAATTAGTTTATTTTTAATTGCTGTTGTTTTATTGTTTATTTTTAGTATTTCGTTAAGATTTAGCACTAGACCACGCTTTTTTTGCTTTAATTTTTTATTAGGTTTTTTGCTAATTTTGGCCTCCAAAAAAAAAAAAAAAAAGTGCTGACTGACTTCCTTAAAAAATAGATTTGTTATGCTTTCGTTTAACACTTTAGGATTAATGGGATTGATATAAATATTGACATATTTAAATTTTATTATGCAAATGATACCGATTTTATTATGCAAATGATACCGATGAGTTCACATAGTAGCCGAAAAATGATGGCATGGAAGATTAATATACAAATGATATGAATAGCAGTGCAAGGCAGAATTTTAAAGGAATGATTTTTATGTTTAAAGGTGTTAAAAATTGTGATATTCAAAAAAACGTTATTTTCGCCGGCATTTGTAGTTAAAGTAAATTTACTACATTAGAATATTTAAAAAAAAAAAAATATTTAAAATGTAAAGAAAAATATATTAAAAAAAAATTTACTGTCCTGGTAGATTTATTACCTGTTATTAAAAAAGCACTGTTTTGGTACTTTTTATAAAAGAGTTCCGTTTTGGCTACTTTTTTATTTAAAAAAGGTACATTTTATTAAAAAATATGTGCTATCTTTTGTACTTTTCAATATTTTATTAAAAAGGTCTGTTTTGGTACTTTAAATTACAAAACAACAATTTGGTACTTTTTATAAAAAAGTTACTAATTGAATATTTTTTTTATTTAAAGGTACGTTTTTGATGGATGTACCAATTTAAATCTGTTGCAAAAAAGATTATTTAAAGTTTAATGTGCAATTGTGTAATTTCGAGTCTTGTACTTTTTTTTCAAAATTTTATTGAAAACTACCATTACGGTACTTTCTATAAAAAGTACTATCTACTTTAGTATTTTTTTAAGAAAATACTGTTGGTCCAGAACAATTTTGGTACATTTTAGAAAAATACTATTTTTGTGCTTTTTATAAAAAAATCGTACTTGGTATTTTTTATTAAAGGAACCTTTTTTTACAGTTGGCCCAATTTGTTTTAGCAGAGTAGGAAGAGGAACACATAAACAGATCAAAAAACCTTTTTGTTTTTTTTTTATAAAAAAAAAATGTTTTAGTACTTTTTACAAAAATGCAATATTTTAGTACTTTTTATTAAAATTGGTAGGATTTGTGTGTAGCCAAATGCAAACATGTGTAATTTCAAATCTTTTGCACTTATTTTTATTTTTTTTTAAATTTTATTAAAAGGTACTATTTTGGTACTTTTAAATTAAAAGTACCTTCTATTTTGGTACCTAATATATTTAAGTACTATTTTAATATTTTTTATAAAAAATATTTTAATGGTACATCCACGTTTTAAACAATTTTTTTTTTTATTTTTAGCAAAATACACTTTTGGTCCTTTTTTTCTAACAGAACAATTTTGATAAGAAAAATACCATTTTAGTACTTTTTATAAAAAATACTAGTTTGCTACTTTTTATGATAGATGGATCTAGAAAACGTATAAAAAACCCCTTTTGGTTCTTCTTATTCAAAAATACAAATATTTTGGTACTTTTTACGACAAAATAGTATTTTAATATGTATATATTTTAGAAATTTTAGATTTCATGTGTAATTTAAATTATGGCTGCGCCTAAGTGTTATTTCGAATCTTTTGAACGTTTTTTTCTTTATTTTAAAATTTGATTAAAAAGTACTATTTTGGTACTTTTTTATATAAAAGTTCTATTTTTGGTACTTTTTATATAAAAGTTCTATTTTTGTACTTTTTATAAAAAATACAATTATGGTACTTCTTTTCAAAACAGTTCAATTTTGGTACATTTTATAAAAAAAAAAATATTTTGGTACTTTTTATTAAAAAGTTTTTTTTTTTTATGACGGATTAACAATAGATAAAAACACTTTTTTGTTATTTTAAAAAATTAAAAAATAAAAACATTTTAGTACTTTTTACTAAAAAGTAGTAGTAATATGTACTTTGTAAATTTTTATTAAAAATATTTTGAGTAGGTTTATTTTAGCTCGAGGTCATTATTGCCTTTACTAATTAAAACTATGGTATTCTCATAGAATAATTTTCAAGAATTTTTTTTTTCTGTTTTAAATTTATTTATGTTGGTAATTTTTACAAGTCTAACCCCCATTTTCTGTAACACGAACGTTATTCGTCTGCGACGAATTTGCGTGTATTTTGTTTTTGTTACAATAACAAAATACACGCAAATTCGTCACGAACGAATGACGTTCGTGTTACAGAAACTGGGGGTTCATTTACACGTGATTCGGAATTTGTCAGATTCCATTGTCAAGCTTATCTGACAAATTCCGCAACACGTGTCAATTAAGTTTAAAACAGAAAAATAATTTTCTTGAAAATTATTCTATGAGAATAATAAGTAAAGGAAATAATGACCTCGAGCTAGAATAAACCTACTTAAAATATAATATTTTAAAGGTCGAATAAAACATTTTTATTTTTTAATAAAAATTAATCAAAAATTTTTTTTTTTAAATTTTAGGTTTCTTGTCTTATTATAGATGCATCCATGTGTAATTTTGAATCTTTTCTACTTTTTTTCAAAATTTTTTAAAAAGTACTATTTTGGTACTTTTTATAAAAAATATGATTATTGTATGTACTTCTTTTCAAAATAGAATAATTTTGGAACATTTTATAAAAAAATTGTATTTTGGTACTACAGAAAAAATATTATTATTTTGGTACTTTTTATAAAAAAATACTATTTTGGTACTTTTTATAAAAAAAAATATTATTTCGGTACTTTTTATCAAAAGGTACGTTTTTTAATGGATTTTTGATTCTTTTTATTCAAAATAAAATATGTTGGTACTTTTTACGAAAAAGTAAAATTTTGGTATTTTTTGTTTTTTTTATTAAAAAATAAAAACATTTTTTTGATAATTTTTACGAAATATGTAGATTCTACATTGTAGAATATTTTGGTGCTTTTTTTAAGAAAAACAGAATAATTTTGGAACATTTTATAAAAAAATTTTATTTTAGTACTACAGAAAAAATATTATTATTTTGGTACTTTTTATAAAAAAAATATTATTTTGGTTTTTTTTTATTAAAAGGTACTTATTTTTTATGGATTTTTGGTTCTTTTTTATTCAAAATAAAATATGTTGGTACTTTTTAAGAAAAAGTTAAATTTTGGTATTTTTTTTTTGTTCTTTTTATTAAAAAATAAAAATATTTTTTGTTAATTTTTACGAAATATGTAGTGTATTTTTTACAATTTTTTTTAAGAATTTTAGGTTTCTTATTTTATTTAAGCTTCATCCATTTTTAATTTTGAATCTTTTGCGCTTTTTTAAAAATCTTATTAAAACTATTTTGGTACTTTTTATATAAAAGTACTACTTTGGTACTTTTTATATAAAAGTACTATTTTGGTACTTTTTATATAAAAGTACTTTTTTGGTATTATTTTAAACAATACAATTTTTTTTGGTACATTTTATACAAAAATATTATTTTGGTACTATTTATGTGTAAAAATTTTTTCTTATGGTACTATTTAAAAAATTTACTTTTTTTTTGATGGAAAGACCTAATTTTTTTAAGGTTTTCGGTGTAATTTTTGCTGCATCCATATGTAGTCTTAAATTTCTTTAGTGGTAACTTTGCTCTGAATCTAATCGAATTTCCATTAGTTTTTATCAAATTAAATACAAAAATATTTAAATATAATCATATCAAAAACTACTTACTAGAAATTTTGGTTGAATTAGGAATTTAAAACGATTTTAAACCTTCAACCTTCAACCTCACGTTTATTAAATGCTATGGAAACTTTTCAATAAATACCGACAACTTGCTATGCAAATAATGTTTTCTTATAAATTTTAAAAATTTTTACGCACTGTCATTTGACACTCGTTGTTTTATTTGGCCTTAAATAAAACTTTAGTTTAATATTGATAAAACTAAATGCTACTTTTAGGCATTGCTACTGTTTGTTTTTTTATTGTTTTGGGCTGCTTTAGCAATGAAAAAGTTAAAGTTCCTAGTGTTTTTATATCGGTCATTCGGGGATTTTTTTCCATTCAATGGTTACTACTATGGAATTGTGGTTTTTATGTTAAAAGTTCAAACGATACTAAAGCGTAAATATTTTCATTGATTGTACCAAAGAAGACATAATATTTCTGAGAAATTTTTTTCATATAAACATGAAAAAAGTACCAGATTCTGAGAATTTATATGTTTTTGTGTATTAAGTATTAATAACATTTACTTTATTTCAATTTATTGATTTTTAAAAAAACTTTCAGTTTTTAATAGAGATGAACAGGAGAGTACATTTTTGACGACACTATGCTCACGTGAGTAAGTTTATTCCGTCTCACGGAAACTCACGAGAATAAAATCGCTAAACAAATTATCAATGTCATTAAGTTGTCACCACTCTTTACGTTTGTTCACTATTGTGAATAAAGAATACTGATTTTATTGTTAAAATTCAATAACGCTAAGTTCCGGCGAGCTCTATGTCACGCGCTCATCTCTAGTTTGTAATGAATCTCTCATGATAAAATTTTAAATAAATGATATTCACTTAAATGTACATATGTTCTAAACGGCAGGCGATTAATTTGCATTAATTATTCAACTTATTGTTAGAAATAATCAACTAATAAATCAAATAATTGCTAAAACCTTTAATAAATTGAAAACAGCTGATTAGAGTTGAAACAAATGTGTGATAGCAACAGTAATAAGCAGGGAAACCACCCTGCAAGTAGAGTAATTCGAAATAGATATTATGTGGCTTAACTATAAATTTTATTGCGGCAAATATAAAATTTATATTTTAGAAAGACTTACTCGAGGGCTACACATTCCAGGAATTTAAAAGCAATTTATATATCGAATTTGAAGATTATATTGGAATTTGAAAACTCCGTTAAAAATTGAAAATCCAATTAAAATTCGAAAATTCCATTTAAATTTAAAAATTCCATTTGAATTCGAGAATTGCATTTAAATTCGAGAGTTGCATTTAAATTCAGGAATTGCATTTAATTTCGAGAATTGCATTAAAATTCGAGAATTGCATTTAAATTCGAGAATTGCATTTAAATTCGAGAATTGCATTTAAATTCGAAAACTTGCATTTAAATTCGAAAACTTGCATTTAAATTCGAAAACTTGCATTTAAATTCAAGAATTGCATTTAATTTTGAGAATGGCATTTTAATTCAAGAATTGCATTTAAATTCGAGAATTGCATTAAAATTCGAATTTTCCGTTTAAATTAGGTCAATTAAAATTCGACAACGATCAATTTAAAAAAACAATTAAAATGATGAATTGGAATTCGAAATCCAACAGTCGAAATCATTTTAATTCGAAAAATATCTATTGAAATTCGAGAAGGATTAATTTAAATTCGCAAAAGGTAATTAATAATACAGAACATTTTTTTTAGCGCAAGGGTAAATGCATAAAAAATGCACTTTTTTGTATGACACTGTCTTTTTTAATTTTTATACCCTTTAGTTATTGTTAGTGATAGAGGGTATATATAAGTTTGTCATTCCGTTTGTAATTCATCGAAATAGTCTAAGACCGCATAAAGTATATATATAATTGATCAGTGATCGATTTTAAGCAATGTTGGCAATCGATACCTTTTCAATACCGTTATCCGTTTCAAAACTCTTTAAATTGAATACCGGTACCAATACCAATACCGAAACTTAGTTTTGGTATCGGATACCGGTATCCAAAAACCTTTTCCTTCGATACCGGTACGTATCGGTATTGAAACGGTATTAAAACGGTTTTCCTTAAAAACATGTTTTTTTTACAAAAAAAAAAAAATAATAGAAAATTTTTAATTTTTTTGGTTTTTGTAAATGAAAAATCGTACTCCAAATGCCTCCCCGAAGTCTCATAAAAATCAAAAAAATCTTTGGGCACCCACATCGTGGATTAAGTAAAAATTTCCAAAAAAAAATCATACTTCAACCGCTATGCGGGAGCAGAAGAAAATTATTGATTTTCACGAAATTTTTTTGAAATCATTTAGACTCTCAATAGAAACTTTCCGCAACCCTAAGTAAAGTTAAGTTTTATGGGGATTTTTATTTAATCCGCGATGTGGGTGCCCAAGGATTTTTTTTTGATATTTATAGGACTTTGTGGTTCAAAAATTATTACAAAACCGTGAATTTCAAATTGGTTTCACCTTAAGTCCACATGTTGAAAAACCCGTTAAACCAGCTTTAAAAACATGGAAGAGTCATAGAAAAATATTTAACAACGTATTTTTGTCACTCAAAAATATTTTTACAATTAAGCAAAAAAAAACTTACACTCGAAACAAATTTTACACTCAAAAAAAAAATTTTTGTAATTTTTTTTTTTTTCAAAAATGATTAAAAAAAGTTTTTTACTCAAAATAAAATATTTCTAATCAAAATTGTTAATTTTTTTTTTTAAGTTAGAAAACTAACTATCACTTTAAAAGGGCACCGTGGATATTCATGGATTCGGCTAACAAGGAGAGTCTCCCTGGTGTCACCCTCCGATCTTCATGACATTTGGATATGTTGTTCAGAACGAAAATTAATTCGACACTTATTTTTTTAGCGGCCCAAACTTATTTTTAGGAGGTTCGATTTGCATGGAGGGAAATTGACCTTTTTCAGTTTTTACGATTTACGTCTATTTGCTCAAAACTAATATAAAAAAGTAAATATTTTTCGACTTATTAACAAAAATGTCCAACAATTTTGTCATTTTACTCAATATGACGAAAAGTTGTGCATGTTTGGACCGTTCTTTGCACATGGAGATAGGTTTTCCAAAGACCTTTCATTTGGTATGCAACATGACAAGGTTTATTTGTATAATATATGAGATAAACGCAAAAAAACTGAAAAATTACCGTTTCTTCACCCCCTAAATATGAATTTGGGCCACTAAAAAAAAATATGTGTCTCTTTATTTTTTATACTCTACAAAATAAAACCAATTCCATAAAGATCGGCGGGTGACACCAGGGAGACCTTCCTTGTAAGTCGAATTTAACTCTTCTACTTTTTTACATATTTTTTTTACTTTCTGCAACAAATGAAACCTTTTTATGTCAGAATAACTTCAACCCCTTTTGTAGGTGTGGTCCGGCAACGTCCCCGCCGACCCCCTAAGAAAACGCAATTTAAATTTTTTTTCACATTTTAAAGCGCATTTTCGCAAAAATGCTAAAAATAAATACGTAAATACGTGTTTTAGTATTAAAATTGAAAAAAAAATTAAGTTTTTATGCGTTTTTTATATTTTTAAAATTTTTTTTTTCGATAATACCGGTACGTACCGGTATCGACGTTTCGGTATCGGTAATACCGTAACCGATTCAACTCAAATACCGTAACCGATACCGATACCGAAATAAATAAAAAAACGATACCAATACCGATATCGATACCGTTATTCGTTTCGATTGCCAACCTTGATTTTAAGCGATGTCCGCCTATCCGTCTGTCTGTCTGTCTGTGGAAATGGTGATCACGGCCAAACTATTACACGGAGATGACTGAAACTTTACATATTTATTGGAAGTTCTCCCGAGCAGTTTAGTATTGCATTTGAGCGATATCGGTTTAGCGGTTCAAAAGTTATGAACAAAAATATAGGGACATCTCGAACATTTTGGTACATTCAACATAACCTAAAAATACAAAATGCTTTATTTCGGCTGCTGGTTGACATATGTGAACAGAATTGAACACCGAATGGTATTTAAAAAGTACGAACATATTTTTTTTTACAAACAAAAAAGGAAAAAAATCGCGGATTTTTTTTCGCGAATTTTTTTTCTCAAAATCAATTTCTTCTTAAATAAAGTTTTTTGCAATAATCTTTTGCATTATGGAGGGTATCAATAAAGGTCAACTTTAACTTTTTTTACTTGTTTTCGGTGTACTTTATTTAAATAAAAATTTAGTTTAATTGCCCAAATTAACTTTTAAATTCATTCTACAAATTTTTTACTTATTTTTGCAGAAAAGTTAGTAAATTTATTTTTTTGCTGATTTCAGAAATTTTAACAATTTAAATTGTGTGTTCAAAATCAAAAAAATCTCTTATAGTTGTGTATGTTTTTAATACACAGAAAGAATTATTGTTCATAATAAGACATTATTATCATTACATCAATGATATTTTTCATAAAATTTATGAAAAATGAAGAATAATTTTATGAACTTTCTTTTTATGAAAATTTTTCATTAAATGTATTAACATTTTCTTTACTGTAATGGAATTTTACATTAATTTTATGAAAAAAATTCATTCATCCAACGAAAAATTAAATATTTGGCTCACATTTAATCAATTTTTTATAGTATGAACATTTTTATAACTAAAATAATCAAAACAAGTGTAGATGAATAAAAAATGCAATTTTATACCCAACACTCTAGTGATAGAGGGTATATATAAGTTTGTTATTCCGTGTGTAACACATCGAAATATTGGTCCAGGACCCTATAAAGTATATATATTCAAGATCCTTGATCGATTTTAAGTCGATTTAGCGATGTCCGTCTGTCTGTCTGTGGAAATGGTGATCACGGCCAAAATATTACACGGAGATAACTGAAACTTAACATATTTATTGGAAGTTCTTACGAAAAGTTTGGTATTGCATTTGAGCGATAACGGTTTAGCGGTTCAAAAGTTATGAACGAAAATGTAAGGACACCTCAAAAATTTTAGTACATTCAACATAACCTAAAAATACAAAATGCTTTAATTCGGCTGCTGGTTGACATATGTGAACATAATTGAACACCAAATGGTTTTTAAACAAGTACAAACATATTTTTTGTCAAAAAAAAAAAAAATAATCGCGGATTTTTTTTTATCAATTTTTTTTTGCGGAAATTTTTTTTCAAAAAAATCTTTTTTTTAAGTAATTTTTTTTTACCAAAAAAAAGAAAAAATCGCGGATTTTTTTTTCGCGAAATTTTTTTTCTCAAAATCAATTTCTTCTTAAATAAAGTTTTTTGCAATAATCTTTTGCATTATGGAGGGTATCAATAAAGACCAACTTTAACTTTTTTACCTGTTTTGGGTGTACTTTAAATAAAAATTTAGTTAAATTGGTCAAACTGACTTTTAAATTCATTCTACAATTTTTTTACTAATTTTTGCAGAAAAGTTAGTAAATTTAATTTTTTTTTGCTAATTTCAGAAATTTTAACAATAAAAATTGTGGGTTGAAAAACAAAGAAATCTTATAGATTTGTATGTTTTTAATACACAGAAAGAATTATTGTTCATAATAAGACATTATTATCATTACATCAATGATATTTTTCATAAAATTTATGAAAAATGAAGAATAATTTTATGAACTTTCTTTTTATGAAAATTTTTCATTAAATGTATAAACATTTTCTTTTTTACATTAATTTTATGAAAAAAATTCATTCATCCAACGAAAAATTAAATATTTGGCTCACATTTAATCAATTTTTTATAGTATGAACATTTTCATAACTAAAATAATCAAAACCAAGTGTAGATGAATAAAAAATGCACTTTTTATACCCAACACTCTAGTGATAGAGGGTATATATAAGTTTGTTATTCCGTGTGTAACACATCGAAATATTGGTCCAGGACCCTATAAAGTATATATATTCAAGATCCTTGATCGATTTTAAGTCGATTTAGCGATGTCCGTCTGTCTGTCTGTCCGTCTGTCTCTTTAAAACACGCTAACTCTCTGAGGCTTCTGAAGATTGAAATATATATTTGTCGTTCTCTAGGTCAGGTTGATATTGAATTTCAGCGAAATCGGTTCGTGGGTTCAGAATTGGATTTTTCACGAATTCACTTGTTGAAAAATTCGCACAATTCTAGCGATGTCCGTCCGTCTGTCTGTGGAAATGGTAATCACGGCCAAACTATTACACGTAGATGACTGAAACTTAACATATTTATTGGAAGTTCTCCCGAGCAGTTTTGTATTGCATTTGCACGATATCGGTTCAGCGGTTCAAAAGTTATGAACGAAAATGTAAGGACGCCTAAAAAATTTTAGTACATTCAACATAACCTAAAAATACAAAATGCTTTAGTTCGGCTGCTGGTTGACATATGTGAACATAATTGAACACCAAATGGTATTTAAACAAGTACGAACATATTTTTTGACAAAAAAAGAAAAAAATCGCGGTTTTTTTTTACCAATTTTCTTTTTGCGGAAATTTTTTTTCTCAAAATCAATTTCTTTTTAAATAAAGTTTTTTGCAATAATCTTTTGCATTATGGAAGGTATCATTAAAGGCCAACTTTAACTTTTTTACTTGTTTTGGGTGTACTTTATTTAAATAAAAATTTAGTTTAATTGCCCAAATTAACTTTTAAATTCATTCTACAAATTTTTTACTAATTTTTACAGAAAAGTTAGTAAATTAAGATTTTTTTTTGCTGATTTCAGAAATTTTTACAATTAAAATTGTGGGTTAAAAAACAAAAAAGATCTTATAGATTTGTATGTTTTTAATACACAGAAAGAATTATTGTTCATAATGAGCTATTATTATTATCATTAGATGAATGATATTTTTCATAATGACTATGATTTTTTTTATAAAATTTATAAAAAATAAAGAAACATTTTATGAATTTTCTTTTGTATGAAACTTTTTAATTAAATGAGTAAACATTTTCTTTACTGCAATAAAATTTTACATTAAAATTCATTCATCCAACGAAAAAAAACATATTTTGTCCAGTTTTAATGTATTTTTCATAGTATGAACATTTTCATAACTGTAATGAACAAAATTCTTTCAGTTTAAATGTTAATGCATAAAAAATGCACTTTTTTTTTTGTCTGACACTGTCTTTTTTTTATTTTTTACCATGAAATGTCTGTTAATTGAATGAATATTTATGTATTTGAATTACATGCTATCAATGGATATTTAATTTCAAAAAGTGCATAACATACAATTGATTTAAATTATTAATTGAACTGTTTTATGGAATGTTTTTTACTAGATTGATGTAGAACATTTTTAATGAAATTTTAATAATAAAACTACTGATAAGAGGTACTTATTTAACTAAAATTGCATATTTTTACATATTTATATGCATGAACAGAGAAATGCTTACACGTGCATGCACTTGTTTGACATTTTCAATATTCAAATTATAAGTAGCACTTTAATAAATATTCCAGTGTAAATTTCAAAATATTTTTTTAATGTTGTAAATGCAGAGAAAAAGAAATATTAATAATGATGCAATTTCAAATCTGTACGGTAAAAATTTTCAATAACCAAGCAATAATAATAGAGTTAATCAAAAATATGTAACACAATTAAAAAAGTTTTCAAAAAAATCTTTTAAAGAATATTTAATGCCCTTACATTCCCCCATGTGATGAAAATCGTTCGATTTCAAATCGATCGTTTTTGAATTTTCAATTTCGATGATTTTGAAATATTTGTAAGAAAAATAAGATAAAATTGTTCTGATTATACTCATACCTTTAAAAACAATTTTAAATTAGTTTGGCTTTTCTGTTAACTTTTCGAATTTCGATTTTTAATGAAATCGATCGAAATTGAAATCGTTCAATTTCCATCACATACCAGATTACTTTTTCTTAGGTTTATTTTTTTTGAAAGCCTTACCTACTATCCTTTTTATCAGTTTTTTATATTCCATTAATTTGTCATACTCCCCACTGTGCATCGCTAAATTTTTTATGTAATATAAGATTTTTTTCTTTCGTATGTATAATTTTTTTTATCATATTTATAAACAAGAATTTCAACAAACAAATCTATTTTTTTGCCTACTTTTCAGATTTTTGTGACCGATTGTTTATAAACATTTGATATATCAACAAATAATTGAAAAAGTTTTTGCTGATATTGTTTGAAATCCGTAAGTGAAGCTAATATTTATATTAATAATTTAAAATAACAATATCATTTGCTTCATTGCACTTTAATCAAAATCATTTAATTATTATTTACAACTTTTAAAATTCTTTAACCGATTTTGGTGATCAAATATTATGCTTAACTTTTAATTTTTATGCTAACCACTACAGTAAATTATACTACTCTACAAAAATCAACTTTTTCTTTGCACAGACATAGTTAATTTTCTAAAGTATTTTGGCCTCCTAAACATGAAGTTGTATAAAATCGCCTTCTCGAGATATACCCAATTAAAAATGTCGTTAAGACATCTCAAAGACTTCCTTATGACAATGTCAGTGTACGTGCTGACTGAAAAATCTCTGACCATAAAAAAAACCTCATGACACCTCCTGACTTTTTCAAGTATTTTGTCAAAATTCCTCGCCGACAAGTATTCAGGTAGTCAATAGTGCTGACTACATTATGACATGTACGCAGTACGTCTGAGTTCGTTCAAAAATTTAAAATTTATTAATTACGTCTTTTAATTTACACTACTTACTATTTTTATCTGTCCATTTCTTAAATTTAATTTTTTAAAACTTACTATTTTGATCTGCCTCACTTGGTCCGCGAACTCAGAACCTTCTGTTCACTGGTCTAGCACCTTACCCCTTTATCCAAACTTTGATAATAAATGTTAATATTTAAAAACATATTTAAATTAATTTATTATTTGAATTGTCCTGTTATATATGGGGCATTCCATGTGAAATCGGACACTTTGAAAAACTTTTTTTTTAGATTTTCCCAATTTGTTTACAGTTTTTAGTACCCTTCGAAAACTCCTTCGTGGTAAATTTTCAGATTTTTTTGATGACCCGTTCAAAAGATATCGAATTGGTAGTTTGTTCCTTTACTCAAACTTCTTTTAATCATAACTTCTTCAATAATGGTCCAAATTTCAAATTTATTTTTTCAAAATTTTTGTTTTTTTACGTACTTTCTCAAAAAAAATTCCAAAAAATTCTTAAAAGCGCTCTAGTATGCGATTTTTAAGTTTTAAAATTTAAATCTCATTTTTGAAAATGTTTGTACTCTTCGATTTTTTTGAAATTTTTTTGTGTAAAACTTCTATCAATTCTACAAATTTTTTGTCCAGGAAGATCGTGGGATAACGATTACTACTATTTTTTAAAATTTTTTGAAAAAATTTTATTGTAATTTTCCAATCTTAAAATCTTTTCTACTGCTCCAATGGTGCGTCATAGAGGGGTCCTTTATAAGACCGACCCCCATTAATTTTTACGTCTTAACATTTCATTGGAACAAACTAATACCCTATCTCCAATTTCTAAGGGGGCTCCCACACAAAACGACATTTTTTTAAATTTGTTCCAACCGCTCTAACTGCCCTAATAGTGCCCTTAGAGCAACAAAATGTATGACCGGCCAACAATATTTTTTTAGTCCAAACATTTTCTCTGAACACACCTAGCTTCTATCTTTAACTGTTAAGGTGGTCCCATACAATTTTTTTTATTTTTTGTAAATTTGTTTTATTTAATCAGCTTCTACCGGTCCAATGGTGCGTCCGAGAGGGGTCATTAGTGAGACCGGCCCCCATTTATTTTTATCCTGCAACATTTTTTCAAAACATACCTACTCCCTATCTCCACTCCCTAAGTAGGCTCCCATACAAATAACAGTTGGAGCAAATTTTATAAAAATGTAATTTTGTATGGGAGCCTTCTTAGGGAGTGGAGATAGGGCGTAGGTATGTTTTGAAAAAATGTTGTAGGGTAAAAATAAATGGGGGTCGGTCTCACAAATGACCCCTCTCGGATGCACCATTGGACCGGTAGAAGCTGATTAAATAAAACAAATTTACAAAAAATAAAAAAAATTGTATGGGGACCGCCTTAACAGTTAAAGATAGAGGCTAGGTGTGTTCAGAGAAAATGTTTGGACTAAAAAAATATTGTGGGTCGGTCATACATTTTGTTGCTCTAAGGGCACTATTAGGGCAGTTAGAGCGGTTGGAACAAATTTAAAAAAATGTCGTTTTGTGTGGGAGCCCCCTTAGAAATTGGAGATAGGGTATTAGTTTGTTCCAAAGAAATGTTAAGACGTAAAAATTAATGGGGGTGGGTCTTATAAAGGACCCCTCTATGACGCACCATTGAAGCAGTAGAAATGATTTTAAGATTGGAAAATTACAATAAAATTTTTTCAAAAAATTTTAAAAAATAGTAATAATCGTTATCCCACGATCTTCCTGGGCAAAAAATTTGTAGAATTGATAGAAGTTTTACACAAAAAAATTTCAAAAAAAATCAAAGAGTACAAACATTTTCAAAAATGAGATTTAAATTTTAAAACTTAAAAATCGCATTCTAGAGCGCTTTCAAGAATTTTTTGGGATTTTTTTTAGAAAGTACGTAAAAAAACAAAAATTTTGAAAAAAAAATTGAAATTTGGACCATTATTGAAGAAGTTATGATTAAAAGAAGTTTGAGTAAAGGAACAAACTACCAATTTTTAAAAATTCGATATCTTTTGAACGGGTCATCAAAAAAATCTGAAAATTTACCACGAAGGAGTTTTCGTAGGGTACTAAAAACTGTAAACAAATTGGGAAAATCTAAAAAAAAAAGTTTTTCAAAGTGTCCGATTTCACATGGAATGCCCCATATATTTCGTCACCTGAATTGAAAAATGCTACAATATAAATTTTTCTTTCCCAAATACACAATTTTTTTAAATATTAATTTGAATTTGGCTTCATCCTATTTAACAAGATTTTGTTAGAGTTATTTAAGCGTATCTTAGTTGTTTTTAATATTATTTATACAAAACAAAAAAAAATATTTACAAAAGAAATATTGCAAGAGCCCTTTACAATTAAGGTGACGATATATTCAATTTATTTTGTTTTTGACAAATTCGAAAATATAATGATTTCAAAATATATTTTATTACAAACAATTTTAAGTTGTGGTTGGCCTAGTTGTCTAGCAGGTTCGACAGCTTACGTGTTGTAGATTTTTGGCCTTGGTTCAATTCCCGGTCGCGGATTTTTTTTTTATTGTTTTAAGACCAATTTAATTTTATTTTTGTAATTTCAAAGAAACTTAAAAGAATTTTAAGGGATTAAACAAAATTACATCGATTTTACATCGGAAAAAAATTTTTAGTGATGGGTCGGATTTGCTATATAATTGTCAGCATTAATGACATGATTTTTCTAAATTGATAAGACAACTTTTATGACAAGTCAGTACATTTATAGAACTTTGGGATCTCCGACAAAAGTTATGACATGTCATTAAGTTGTCTTTAGTAAAATGTATTCACTTGCTGACTTCTACCTTATGAATCATTACTGACATTGTCTTAAAGACAAAATTTCTAATTGGGTAGGCATTTTCATTTTTTGTGGCCCTCAAAACAGAAAATTATTTTAATATTGGAAAAGTGTCTGTTAAAGTTATTCATATTTTTTTTATTCGAATTCCCAATAAAATTACCTAAGTTTTCAAGAAATCCGGACTTGATACGATCAGGGCATTATATGGAAGTTTAAAATGTCCTTACATTGTGGAGGGTAGGTATTTACCCGTTAAAAATAGTCAAGAAAATCAGTTGTTTAGTCATTAAAAAGTAACTTTACGGACAACAATATATTTGAAAAAAATATCTGTCAATGTAGTTATGTATTGGTTTCATAATTTCTACTGCACGGGATATTTTAATTCATCCTTGCTTTGTCGTTTTCATTCTTTTTTTTTACAAAAAGATTATTAATTAACTAACCACAAAAATACCCTGTAGAATTACATAAATAACAATAAAAATTTTATTTTTTACAATTAATTGTTTTTTTTTTATAATACAATATTATCACATTATACAATATTATTATATTACAAGAATAATAATATTTACAAAAAAAAAAAAACGTGTAAGTAAAAACAATACAATTAATTGAATTTATTTTGTTTGTGTTTTTTTTTGCTACCAAATTGTTGTTGTTAATTAATAATATTAACTAACTTTAATATTATTAAACTGTTTTTTATTTGTTTTTTAAATCATTTTATTTTAATTAAATTTCACAGTGTAATTTTGTTACAATGAAAAACCACATACACGTGTTGACTGATAACATAAAGTCTCCCATATAGATTAATTAAAAAAAAATGCAAAAAAAATAAAAAATTGCATTACTCACATTATAAAAATTAAAGTCATAATGACATAAATCAATTTTTTTTGTTTAATTAGAATAAGTGTAATTTTTTTGTTGTTCGGTTTTCACTTGAAAATCTTTCAAACTGCAAGGAGAGGACATTCATGCAAATGCATGTTTTTCCCTTTAGTCTTAGAATAGCATAAACCAAATATCAAGATCAACGAAATCGATTGAAAATGGCATCGATTCGTTTGTGCATATTTTTGCATATTTTGCTAAAAATTCATATTTTTAGGATATATTTTGCAATAATTGCATTTTTTCTATTAACTTTAAATTTTAGTCAATTTTTATGATTTTTTTTGAGGCCTAACTGGCCTTAATCTTTTTTCCACCGAAATAATTAATTTTTTGTAAAAACAAAACTAAAATTAAACAAGTAAAAAAGTTAAATTCGGCCTTGCCGAATGTAGTGATACCCTCCACAATTTCAAAAAGATTATTGCAAAAAACTTTAGTTAAAAGGAAATTACTTTTGAAAAAAAAAAAAAAAAAATTAAAAAAAAAAAAATCCGCGAAAAATAATTTTGGTAAAAAAAAATCCGCGATTTTTTTCTTTTTTTGTCAAAAAATATGTTCGTACTTGTTTAAATACCATTTGGTGCTCAATTATGTTCACATATGTCAACCAGAAGCCGAATTAAAACATTTTGTATTTTTAGGTTATGTTGAATGTACTGAAATTTTTGAGGTGTGCTTACATTTTCGTTCATAACTCTTGAACCGCTGAACCGATATCGCTCAAATGCAATACCAAACTTCTCGGGAGAACTTCCAATAAATATGTTAAGTTTCAGTCATCTCTGTGCAATATTTTGTCCCATAGAGCATTTTCCACAGACAGACACACAGATGGACAGACGGACAGACGGACATCGCTAGAATGTCTTAAAATCGATCGGGCATCATGAATATATATACTTTATGGGGTCCCAGACCGATATTTCGATGAGTTACAAACAGAATGACAAACTTATATATACCCTCTAGCACTAAGTGGAGGGTATAAAAAAAAAAAAATTGGAATGTATTGAGATTTTTTTTTTTTTTTGTAAAAGTTAAAAATGCGCTATTTTTATACCCTCCACTTAGTGATAGAGGTTATATATAAGTTTGTCATTCCGTTTGTAACTCATCGAAATATCGGTCTGGGACCCCGAGTAAAAAAGATCATATATAATTATATAAAGTTTTATATATACATTAGAGTGTCCCTTATTTTGGAAATGTTGGAAATCTTGAGACGGTACCCGCTCATTTTTTTCCTTTTGACTTAAAAATAACTCAGGAAAAATTTTACGCCCCTAGGACCACGCCTTCCCTACGCGACGGGCCCTTAAAGAGCGGGGCCTAAAAAATCATTTTTCCATACAAACCAAAAATTTTTTTTTTTGATTTTTAATTTTTTTGTTATTATTTATTATATTACTTGGTTTGCTTATTCACAACAAAAAATTTGATTTTGGTGGGATAAGTCTCTCAGCGCTAAAAAATTTTTCGCAAAAAAAAATTTTGAGCCGCCGGGGTCCTACAGTAAAAAATTTTTAAAAAATATTTTTTTTTAGTTTTGACCAGCAACGGTTTTAGCTGCTATGTTGCTTTAAATGATATATATTCATAAAAAAATATTTTTTGTATCTGTGACATCTAAATCGTGTTCTAAAAAAGGGTAAAAAATGCATTGATGATTTTTTTCGATACACGATAAAAATGTCACAAATATGAATAATATTTTTTTTGGAATATATATCATTAAAAACAACATAAAAACTAAAACCATTGCTTTTCAAAACTAAAAAAAAATATTTTTTAAAAATTTTTTACCGTAGGATTCCTACGGCTCAAAATTTTTTTTTTCGAAAAAGATAAAGATGTCACAGATATGAATAATTTTTTTTTTGGAATATATATCATTTAAAGCAACATAGCAGCTAAAACCGTTGCTGGTCAAAACTAAAAAAAAATATTTTTTAAAAATTTTTTACTGTAGGACCCCGGCCGCCCAAATTTTTTTTTTGCGAAAAATTTTTTAGCGCTGAAAGACTTATCCCTCCAAAATCAAATTTTTTGTCGTGAATAAGCAAACCAAGTAATATAATAATTAATAACAAAAAAATTAAAAATCAAAAAAAAATTTTTTTGGTTTGTATGGAAAAATGATTTTTTAGGCCCCGCTCTTTAAGGCCCCGTCGCGTAGGGAAGGCGTGGTCCTAGGGGCGTAAAATTTTTCCTGAGTTATTTTTAAGTCAAAAGGAAAAAAATGAGCGGGTACCGTCTCAAGATTTCCAACATTTCCAAAATAAGGGACACTCTAATATACATATATTATTTTGTAAAACTATATGTATTTTTTGTTGCATCATATGTGATTTTATATATTTGCACTTCTAATTTGTTTCTTATATAAAATTATATAACAGAAAATATTGACTTTTATATAATAACATATGATTTAAAGTTCGTTTATATAATTACATATGAACTTTAAAATTCTGTCTTCTTTTTTATATAATTTGATAAAACAAAATATTTGAAGAAATTTTATATAAAACTTTATGCAACTGTTTTTAAATTATATGTTATCTTATATGAGTAAAATTTAAAAAAAAAAAATCTAAGTCCTGTACATATAATTTAATATAACTTTTGAAAATTTTTCTAAGTCCAGATGTTTTTTTTTTTTGAAAATTTTCAAAGTCCTAAAAATATTTTTGAAAATTTTTAAGTCCTGGAAACAAATTTTTTTTGTCAATTTTTTGCGTTTTGGGGGAAAACATTTTTTTCTTATATATAAATATATTTAATTATATATAATTGCATCAATTTTATACAAAAAAGGGTCCAATTTTCGCATATAACTATATAAAATTATATTAAAATTATATCAAATTTGATCAGATTTGATCAAATTTGATAAGTTTTTATATCGTTTTATCGACTCATTTTTCGCATTAAACTATATATAATTATATATGATGGCTTTATATAATTTTATATGAATATATATAATCTTTTTTACTCGGGACCCCATAAAGTATAAGGGGCATTCCGTGCCAAATCGGACACTTTGAATATTTTTTTTTTTTAATTTTCCCAATTTGTTGATAGTTTTTAGTACCCTTCAACAACTCAATCGTGGTAAATTTGCAGATTTTTTTAATCAAACCGTTCAAAAGTTATCGAATTTTTAAAAATTGGTAGTTTGTTCCTTTACTCAAACTTCTTTTATTCATAACTTCTTCAATAATGGTCCAAATTGCATTTTTTATACCCTAACCACTCTGTGTATAATGAGTTTGTGCTGATGTTTGTAACTACTCGAAATATTCATGTTTGTAACTACACCTTTAAGTATACCGATCGACTCAGAATAACTTTTTCAGTCGACTTAGCGATGTCCGTCCGTCTGTCTGTCCTACCGTGTAAACGTTGTAAACACGATACAGGTCGCAATTATAAACCGATTTGGTTGAAATTTGAAACTTAAGCTTCTTTTGCCCCAGGGACGAAGCATATTGAAATTGGGAAAAATCGGTTCATCCCCATACAAACGTCCCCTATAATTTGACTCCAGTGACTCTTATTAGCGTATTATAACAGATATCTTTTCAAATCGGACCAGTTCCTCTTGTAGTCCCCATACAAAGCACCCTCCCGATATTCACATAAATCTCTCAAAATTCATGAAAGTTGGAAATATTTGTTTAAAATTTTATTTATTTTTTTGGCACATATACACTGAAAAAAAAAGACATAACTAAAATTAAGGAAAAAATGTCTTTGAAAATTTATCATGAATTTTCCTAAAATTTAGTTAAATTTAACTTAGAAATGAGAAATTTTCTTAACTATGAGGAAAAAATTGTAGTTCATTTGCTTATAAGTAGTTCATAGTTTTCTTTAAATGGATTTTTTTAATATTAGGAAAAAAATTCTTACTGCCAAAGAAATTTTCCACAAATCTAAGAATCGTATCTTTATTTTTAAGACATATTTCTTAAAAAACAATTTAGTTCAAGTTTAGTTAAAATTTACTAAAAAAAAACATAATCGTATTTCTCTTCATTGAATTGAGAAGTGTATTTCTTAGAATTTAGTTAATAACTTCTGAGAATTTAGTAAATAACTTCTTAGAATTTAGTTAAAAATTCAAAATGGCGATATCTCGAAAACTAAGCGAGATAGAGCGAAACGGATCAAAAGAAAGACTACAAAGAAAAATATGGAATTGCCTAGCTCTGCATATCTGTCGGGGTCTCAAGACCCTAATTTTAGATCTAAAATTTGAAATTCCCGAGATTTTATATATGCACATATCTCGGAAAATACTGCCAACACGAGAAAAGGTCCAACGGCATTTTTGTAACTCTAGACTCGTAGAACACTTCCGCAAAATACCCGAAAGCCCTCCGATTAATTGTTTTTGAGTTATCCAGTTTTTAAGATTCTCAAGACCCTATCAAGCCCCTTATTACCGTATCTCAAAAACTAAGCAAGTTAGAGCGAAACGGACACAAGTTTTGGTTCAAAATCTATGGGGAAACTTAAAGGACCCAACGGGGTCTCGAGTTAAATGGGGTCCGAACCCATGGGGCCAGGGTCTAGATTTCTAAAATGTGAAGTATAAATTTTCCCATTTTCTAGTTAAATTGGCTTAAAATTAAATAATTTTGTTTTCCTTATTTTTGGGAAAATTATGAACTAAAACCAAGAAAAAAAAATTTTTTTTGGAGCCAAATCATTCCCTCTTTTTCTCAAAATTGAGTTAATTTTCCCAGATTTTAGTTAACTTTTTTTTGAGTGTATGTCTTTATGTTCATAGGCTGGTTAAGTTCGGAGATGGGCAAAATCGGACCAGGGAGGAAAAAGTTCCCCCTTGACGAAGTAAACCAACCCATGAAAAAAGGTAGCTTTTTATAGGTTTTTTGTATTTTTGTTAAACAAATGAAAAATTTTTATGCTTGAAAAAGTTTAAAGTCTTGGACTTGGACCCAGGGGATTTGAAAATGACTTCTATTTTTTATGTCCGCCCCCTTTTTTGGACGTGGATATTAGCAAATAATTTATATAATGATGAAATTGTATATCTTTTGTACAAAAAACATAGTAATTAAATTTGTAAACATTTTTGACCAGAGAGAAGGTGCCCTAAGGACCCCCGACAAGCCCCCCCCCCAAAAAAAACGCCCCTGTAATTTTTTTTTCAACGTTGGAGGGTATACAAGATTCGGCACAGCCGAATTTAACACTCTCACTTGTTTTTCTTTAAAATACTTGTATCAAAACTTAAAAAAAAATAAAAAATTTTATGTCCGGGACTTTGAAAATTCAAAAAAAAAAAAAAAAAATCGGGACTTGTAATTTTTTTTTAAATTTTTAAAAAAGTTTTTTTTTTTAAATCATTTGTGATGATTAGGGATGAGATTTTCATGCACTAAAAAATCGAAAATATGCGCTTAAAATGGGGGGGTGAAATAAAGCCATAGGCAATAAGGCCATATGGCCTTATTTCCCAATGAGTTGAGAAATAAAGCCATATGGCCTTATTACCAACCACTGTTGGAAATAAAGCCATATATGGCTTTATTACTCATTTGAAAATTTATAAAAGTATTCGTCATTAATTTCCGGAGAGTGTAGGGGAAAATGTGGAAACATTTTTCCACTAAAATCCTGCTACGACTTCTATGATTTGTTTTTTTGTAATAAAGATTTTCTGCGTAGCCGGCCTTCGGCCGGGCTTAGGGATTACAAACTCCATGCATTAAACCCACCCTCTCTGTAAACCAAAGCTATTTTGGTTATCAGGCCTTTTTGAGGCATAACAAATTTAATAGCGCAAAGGCCTGCTAGCCTAGAAAACTTTTCTTTGCGGAGAGGGTGGGTTTAATGCATGGATTTTGTAATCCCTAAGCCCGGCCGAAGGCCGGCTACACAGAAAAACTTGTTTTGTTAAACAATCTTTAAATTAAAAACACTGCCAATAAAAAATTGGTGCCTCTAGACCCCTCTAAGTTCCCAGGTTCGTGGTATATGTGGTATATGGCCTTCGGCCGGGCTTAGGGATTACAAACTCAATAAATTAATTTAGCGGCTTCGCTAAATAATTTTTTTTTTGGGTATCAGGATTTACGGGGAAATATATTTCACCATTTTCAACTGATATGGCTTTATTTCCACTTTGGTTGCAAAATCAATATGACTTTATTGCTCAATCGTGTTGGTAATAAAGCCATATGGCCTTATTTCCCATTGAATTGAGAAATAAGGCCATATGGCCTTATTGCCTATGGCTTTATTTCACCCCCCCGCTTAAAATATGCACTAAAAAATCCAAAATATGCACTAAAAAACCTAAAAATATGCACTAAAAAATAAAATGTGTGCAATAAAAATCTTGTTTTCATAGGAAAAACTTCTTAAAAGGCAAAAAATATCGCCGTGTTAAATAGTCATATTTAAAACTTTATATTAGCAAGAGTTTTTGAGAAATTAAGAATATCTTTAAAAAAAATTAAAAAGAAAAAAATTTTTTTTTAAATTTCAATCTGTGTTTTTGTTAATTTATGCCAAAATATGCAAAAATATGCACTTAAAAGTTTGAAATATGGACAAAATATGCATTTAAAACCAAAATATGCTAAAATATGCATTTTCACCCAAATATGCAAAAATATGCAAAAACAAATCGATGCCATTTTAACGCAAATTTCTTGATTCGGAAAGATAATTGGTCGATATCGTTTTTGGACTATCGACAAAAAACATGCATTTGCATGGAAATCTCATCCCTAGTGATGATATTTTATACTTCAAAACGCAAAAAATGTGCCTGAACCTAAAAAAAACTCTTAATTTTTTTCAGGACGTTAAAAATTGGAATGTTTGTTTTTGTCCAATTGTCTCCGGTTGCAGGATACGTTTTTTGAGACAATTTAGTGATGTGTCCCGTTTTTACCAATCACAGAATAGGCGATTTTGGATCGAGACACACTTTTTCCTGCAGGGATGTTACAAATGCCACAAAAATCATAGCACACTTTTCAATTTCGTGTAGTGGAGTTGTTGGTGTATTGAAAATTTATGAACATGTTTATTATTTATTTTTGTTTGATATTTTGATAACTCTCTACTCTACTTTACACTGCTTTACTTTAAACTTACCCATCATTGATAACAAAACTAAGCCAAATGCTGTCATATTTTTTTTTTTGCTAATTTATAATTTTTTTTTTCAAAATTTTGCACTTTTATATCAAGTCGTTTTTGTTATTAAAAAAAGAAAAATATTTAATTACGTTATAAGAAGGTATGTAAAATTTGTTAGTGTTTCTTTTTTTGTTTATTTAATAATACTCTTGTTAAAACGTTGCGGCGTTTTTTGTAGGAACAATTATTTGATAACAAAATTTATAAATATATTAGGAACTTTTTTTTTATTTTTTTCTTTAGATTTTTAATTTTTATTTGTTAACTGGCAAGAATTTGTTACTGTGTTTTTTTAGTATTATTATTATTATTTTTGGTGTTTTTGTACTATATCAGGTTAAATTAATTTTCAATGTCGTCGTTTAAATTTTTTTTTGTGTGATTTTTGGTATTTACTTGTTTTTTTGTTTATTTTTATTATTTTTTTTAATTCACATACTCGTAATTGTTAATATTTCTATTAATTTTAACAGATTAAACGTCTGTCTACTATGTATATTTGTTAGATTTTTATTTTTGAAACAACGCTTTTTAAAATTCAAAACCACACACAGCGCGCCAACCCAACCACACTCTGTTTGCTTTCGAATTCGGAAGTAGAGTGTTTGGTATGAGTAGAAAATTTCAATATTTATAAAACAAAAACAATAATACAAAATTGTTGTAGTCGTTATCGCTGGCGCTAAATATGGCAAATGCTATTTTTGCTGTTAGCATTTTTAATAGTGCTATTATTTTTATTATTGTTTAATATAATTGTGATTGTTCTGCACGATCATATATCGTAAACATTGGAAAATTACAATTTGTCAAAAAAAAAAAAAAACAGGCAATTTAACACCTAATTATCAACACCCATTTTTTAACGCACTTTTTTAATACACTAAATCCTCGCAATACGGTTTTTAGTTTTAAAGAAAAATTTCGGCTGTAAAGAATTTTTGAAAAAATTTTTAAAAAATTTCATTTTGTGTGAGAGCTCCCTTAGGAATTAGATATAGAGCGTTATTTTGTTCGGAAAATATGTTTGGGATAAAAATTTAGGGGGTCAGTCTTATCATTGACCCCTATATGACTCACCATTCGATCAGTAGACCTGATTTAAAAAATTGGAAAACTGCAATACAAATTAAAAAAAACAAGTAAAAAAGTTAAATTCGGCTTTGCCGAATGTAGTGATAACCTTCACAATTTCAAAAAGATTATTGAAAAAAACTTTTTTTAAAAAAGAAATTACTTTAAAAAAAAAAAATTCCGCGAAAAAAAAATTTTGTTAAAAAAAAAATCCGCCATTTTTTTTGTCAAAAACTATGTTCGTACATGTTTAAATACCATTTGGTGTTCAATTATGTTTACATATCGCTCCTTTACTTGTATAGTGTCACAACTCAAAATATTTGATTTTGCAGAAAACACGTTTAAAGTTTACTATTGAAACTGGCTTTTAATTGAAAAAGGCCGGTACATAGAAAATGTAATAATGGCGTGTACTCTTCTCAAACGGTGAGTTTAAAAGATATTAATACGATTTTTTGACACAATATAAAGCATGATATAACGAATAATTCTGCATCATTAACTCAAAAAACGCATTTTTTGAGTTATGACACTATACAAGTAAAGGAGCGATATGTCAACCAGCAGCCGAATTAAAGCATTTAGTATTTTTAGGTTATGTTAAAGTACTAAAATTTTTGACGTGTCCTTACATTTTCGTTCATAACTTTTAAACCGCTGAACCGATATCGCTCAAATGCAATTCCAAACTTCTCAGGAGAACTTTCAATAAATGTGTTAAGTTTCAGTCATATCCGTGTAGTATATTGGTCGTGATCACCATTTTCACAGACAGACGGACCGACGGACATCGCTAGAATGTCTTAAAATCGATCGGGGATCATGAATATCTATACTTTATGGGGTCCCAGACCGATATTTCGATGAGTTACAAACGGAATGACAAACTTATATATACCCTCTATCACTAAGTGGAGGGTATAAAAATCCCAAAAAAACAAGTGAGTGCTAAATTCGACTGTGCCGAATCTTTTTTTTATACCCTTCAAAATGTAGAAATGTGGGGGTGTGGTGGTTGATAGATGACGTTTGGTACATTTTCCCCATCGAGTTAAAACTGGAGAATAAATGTATAAAAACTGCATTTACAGTTTTTCATTTCGTAATCATGTTACCTTTTAAGTAAAAGGACTTTAAAGTTTCAGAGAATTACATTTTTGTAAAATATTTTTTAAGTTTTCAAATCCTAGGATGCCACTTGTGCTAGTAAATGAAAAGGAGGATCTCTTCTAATTTTCCCATTTTATTATTTTGACATACTATAGTATATATAAGAAAAAAGGAGGTAAGTACTGTCCTTTCAAAACTTTATCCTTCAATATCATTTAAGGTTTTTAACAACATATTTTGATAAAGTTTTGAAAGGACATTCACATCCTTTGTCCTGATATGTCAAAACAAAAACAAGGAAAATTTAGCGAATATTTCCCTCTTTCATATGCCATCAATAGTGATATTATAGGACCAGTACAAATATTTAAATAATATTTTACAAAGTGTTATCCTTTAAAAATTTTAAGTTCTAAACAGGATCACGAAATGAATTACTGTAAATGCAGTTTTACTGCTTTTGACCTCAGACGTTTATCATCCGGTTCTTGTTTAATATTGGCTGTCGGACGGTGTTATGATATATATTACCTTAACCCATTTCGATCCTCTGTTCGATTTTTCGAACAGTAGAGAACACCTTTTTTAAAAAAATATTTATGTATGAAAGAGGTGGAATTTCGGGTAAATATGCCCAGGCAGAAACTGCCAACCGTTCAAAAAAAAAAAGTCTCGGCAAAGCACTTTATTTTTTGTGTAGAAGGTAGTATGAATTCGAAAAAGTGCATAAGTACATATTTTATTAAAATTTATTAATTTTCATAACAATTGAAATATTTTTTATTTCCCTGCAGGATAAGTGGCCGGTCCTTGATAGTTCTCATGATATGTCACTTATACACAATGACCTACATAGAGCCTCTGGACCTACACATTACAAACTTGACACCTTTTATGTAAAAACACCTGTTTCTTTCGTGAGGAAGTGTCTTAAACTCCGGATACATCACCCTTTAACTCCGGATACATACACGTTTCGGTTCAATACACCACTTTTTCCGGAACTTTTCCAAATTTTTTCCTAAAAGCATTTTTAATAAGTTATTTATTTCAAAACGCAAAGAAATCTGCAAACAATTTTTTTCCGGGACTTAGAAAATCGTTCAAAGTTTGTTCAAAATTTTTTTATCCTAATTTAATAAATTTCTTTATTCAAATAAACACAAAAAAAAAGTTGTGTCTTATGGACTTCTGCATAAAATTTAGATACGTCCCATTTTTTTGTTCTAAAAGTGCTATAATAGTACCATATTTTTTGTTTTTAAAGCGCTTTCAAAGCGCTTTAAAATAGCAACGGCATACCGTTTACCGTGGTTATCATTTTGGACGCTGGGAGAGTACTAAACTGTGATGCTTTCCCAGCACACAAGTCACCATAAAAGGTACTTTGCGCTCTCCCGTTCGTATTTTTCTGCCTGGGTGGTTACGAATGTTAAGTCTCATCTTTCTGCAATTAAAAAAAAAAATATACCCGCTTGACCACCGCAATTTATCTGTCCATGAAATGCAATGCAAATCAGGACAGAAATTGTTTCAAGCAAAAACGAAAAATTTAGCATTTTTGATTTTCGGCTTTTAATTTTTTTTGACTAATTTAATTTTTTTTTAGATTTAACTCATTATCAAATTCCACTAATTTGAATTATTTTGAAACTACCCAGTCAGAAAAATACAAAAGGGCCAAGGTTGGCAAAGCGTTGGTGCCAGTATTACCAACGTTGGCCGATAACACGGTTTGCAACTAATACTGTACAGTGGCATTGTTGGATTGATAACGCCAGATGTGGCTCAGTCAATTGTTTTTTCTGGTGTTGGCAGACTGTTGGCAAAACAAAAAACACTGCACATCACCAGTGTCATATTTTTAAGTAATACTACGCTGTGCCAAAGTCGGATTTACAAAAAATACTGTACAGTGCTATTGTTGGATTGATAACGCCAGATGGGGCTCGGGCCAATTGTTTTTTCTGGTGTTGGCAGACTGCTGGCAAAACATATGCAACAAAATTTTTCAAAAATATCTAAAGATATTACAGCTGAGTTCCAAAGAAAAACGTTTGATTTAATGGATACAGGAAATTGGAAAGCTACACAATATCGTTTTTTTTATTATATGGCGGAGGGATAGTTTTGAAAAATGTATTGAAATCTAATCAGTACAGACATTTTTTACTTCTTTTTACAGCTTGTCGAATTTTGTCATCTAGCAAATTAGCTACATTGAAAGCTGATTATGCTAAGCACCCAGGCAGAAAAATACATACGGGCCAGATCTGGCAAAGTACCTAATAAGGTCCCAGCCAGAAATTGCCAACCGTTCCAAAAAAAAAGTACTGGGAAAGCAACTTTTTTTTGTATACCAAGCTCTTTTTAGTAAAGTACTTGGTTTTACCGAACTAATTACTTTGCTAACACTTTTTTACCAAACTAAAGGCGGTTTATATTATTAATTTGAAATATTTTTTTTTTTAATAATTTTACTAAATTTTAACATTTAAAAAAACTCTTAATTATGTAATAAAGCAATTGCAATGGTGTCATTATAAAATTTAGTAAGAATACATTTTGATTCTACTATATTGATACTGATTTCAATGTTATTTTTATCTAATTTATTAACATTGTAGAGTCCTATTTTTCTTGATGGTAGTGGAAATTGAAAAAAATCGCTACATTCAGTGAAAATATTGCCTTTCAAAAATATATCATCACTTTTGTATTTAGACTGCTTTCTACTAAAAATTTCAGTAACGATAATAACGTTTTCATTGTCGAGTAAACATACGTTATCTGGATGAATAGGTTTTATTTTAAAACCTTTAATGTTTACGAAAGAAAATACAACTTTTGATTCCGAGCTTTGTTTTATATTTCCTAGAGAGTATTTGGAATTTCTATTAAGCGGATATAGCAATGGAATATTATTAACTGAGTTATCGGAATGAAAAATATGTAGTTTTCTTTGGATTTGAGCAATAGGGTTAGTTGGGGATTTTATAATAGGTTTTAAATAACCAAGACTGTTTTCAAAATCAAATGGCGAAAACTGTGATATAGGGGCGCCCATATTAGCTACATCGTCTGCAATGTGAATTAAGTTGTGGATGTTCATTGTTTGGGAATTAGAACCGTAAAAACTTGGCATAATTTCGACAAATGTTCTTAAAATCTGCTTAGCAAACTTAGTTTTTAATGTAGCTAATTTCTTTGATGATAAAATTCTGCATGCCGTGTAAAGAATTAAAAAATGCTTGTATTGATCAGATTTTAAAACGTTTTTCAATATGATATAATAAAAAAATATAATAAAAAAAATCGGAATTGTGTTGCTTTCCAGTTTCCTATATCATATAAATCGAATGACTTCCTCTGAAACTCTGATGTAATATCTTGAGACAAATTTAAAAAGTTTTTTTGTAAAACAGCAACATTTTCTGTAGAAATAAATGAAAATGATTTCTTTTAAATCATCTTTTGAAGCAAATATTTGCTTATGCCGAGATGCTACATATGCATCTCATCCAGAACAACATTCTTGACTAGGTCAATATTTAAAATTTCAAGTAGTGGGCTATTTTCCTTTGTTAAATGATGTTCTGAATTTATTTTTTCTTTAAATGGCTGCAAAGTCCTTTCATCGCAGTTAATTTCTTTAAAAACTCGAGTTTTGTTATCTGTTTCTCCTCGTACTGTGCATCTTTCACAGGAAAAAAATCCAGTATGGCTTTTAGTGCACCTAATAAAGGCACGGGCAGGCATATCGCAACAGAATGCTAGAACTTTAAAGTTAAAAATATTTTCCACTTATATTTACACCTTTAAAAATAAAACCAAAATTAATCTTGAATTCATTTTTTTAGAAATATTATACCTTCATTTATTAACAAATTGGATTCCACAACGACTTCTTCCAAAAACTCTTGTGAGGAATATGGTTTTGAATTTCCTTAACATAAGCCTATTAAAAAAGGTTTACTCATATAATCTGGTGCAAACACTTTTCCCATAATAGACCAAAAACCTTTTTTGGATTTGTTAAAGACATCCATGCCATCCACATGAATTATCAACGATATACCTGCCTTAACATACAGTTTAGGGTTCACAATATCAACAAGATTTTATTTTATTCCAAAATACTGGAACTTCCCAAAAGTGTCATCTGAACTTTTCATAATTTTTGTGCAACCGCTTACAGCTGAAATTCCTAGCAATGTTTTAGAGGATTTTGGTAGTGACGTATATCCTTCTTCTCTCAAAACTATTAAAAGTTCATCGATTGACTTTTGAATTAGGGTTTTTATATTTCTTAAAACCCAATTCTTTAACCTGAGCTCTAAATGGCCGTTAATAAGGTTGCTAAAATCAGTTTCCGTTGTTTCAGGTATAAAATCCTCTGTACTAGATGAGGACATCGCTGTCAACTTCACAAAAAATTTCCTCATCCGTTTCAAGATTTTGAGCATCAATAAATTCATCGTGAACGTCGGTTTTGAAGCTAATCATTTAAGTTTATTAAAATAAATTGTTAAAGCTTTCCTCACGAAACAGTTTCCGAGTGAAACTGAAGCCACAGTTTTTTTAAAGATAACTCGCTGGCTATCCGCAGCAAAGGATCAATGCGGAGGTCGAACTGAACGATAAAAATACGATAAAACTACATAACCATTTAAGTCAAATTCGATTATATTAACATTTGAAATGTTATTTAAACGAAAATATTTTTTAACTTTAACATATAATTTATTTAAAAGGATAATTAATATATAATTTTTTTAAAATGAAAAAAAAAAATATTTCGTAAGTACGAATTAAATAAAAAATAATTTAAATTAACACATTTTAAATTTTTCAATTAATTATTTAGTTAAAATGCATGGGAAAGTAAATTTTAAAATATCTCGGATATTACTTTTGAAATTACTGGGAAACGCTCTGGAAAGTACTGGGAAAGCCCAATATTTGTTGTATTCAATGTACTCTTATATTACTTTATTTTGATTCAACAATTACTTTGCCACTACTAAATGGTGTTATCATTTAGCATCTTAGCAAGTACAAAAAACCCAAAAAAAAGGTACTTAGCCAGTATTAATACTACCTTATTAATTACTTTGCCAGATCTGGCCCGTATGTATTTTTCTGCCTGGGGTAGTATTAATACTGGCAAAGTAACTTTTTTTTTTTGGTTTTTTAGTACTTGCTAAGATGCTAAATGATAACACCATTTAGTAGTGGCAAAGTACTTTTAAAAGCGCTTTCCCTGTACTTTAAAAAGTACTATCCGAGAATTTTTAAAATAGCTTTTTAACTAAAACAGTCCATTACAAAATTAAAAATGTATTTAAAAAAATATTTTTTTTATTTAATAATTTGTACATTAGAAATCTTTTTTTTTTAATTTTTCTATTTTAAATAAATTATATATTAATTACACAGCATGACAAATGTGACCACTATTATAGAAAATAAGAGGTATGACCAACATTTCCATCTATTTGAGACATGCTGAGTCGAATGGCGTACTCCGTTTTTCGATGCATGGTACAGTTTTCTTGACTTGTAGCAATGTTTCTTATGCAAATTTGGTTTAAAGCTTTTCATCTTAAGCCCTTGAATTCGCGAATTTCTTAATTTTTCGAGGTTCTCGCGGAATAAACCTCTAAAATGGTATTTGATAAAAAAAACTTGCTTTAAGTGGATCATAAAGGCATCCCTAACACTACGAATAGTGAACAAAAACATCTATGTGATATAGACTATCATGTTAAAAATCGCGAAAAACTTTTTTTTATGGCAGAATCATTTTACAAGATGACTTAAGGGTCAATCTTTAACTATATAATGTGGTAACCTTAAACAAATAACTGACGAAAAATTTGTCCAAAAAAAATAATTTTTGGTCAGTTATTTCTGTAAGGTTCCCACATTATTTACTTAAAGTTGGACCCTTAAATTATCTCGAAAAATGGTGCTGCCATATACAACATGATGATAAAATTCAACATGATTGTAAAAGCAAGTTTTTTATCAAAGGCCAATTTAGGGGCTAATTTCGCAAAAACGTCAAAAAATGAAGAAATTCGCGAATTTATTTCTATATCCTCTTAAAAGAAGTTCCAAATAAAATGTTAAAATTTAATTAAATTATTAAAAAAAATATTTCAAATAAATAAACCGACTTTATTTTGGTATAAAAGTACTAGCAAAGTACTTAATTCGGTGAAATCAAGCACTTTACTAAAAAGAGCTTGCTATACAAAAAATTATTTGCTTTGCCAGTACTTTTTTTTTTGGTACGGTTGGCAATTTCTGGCTGGGTATTTATTTTGAAAATAATGAAATAAATTCGTAAAATAGCTAATAAATCCAAATATTAAAATTGCATAAAAAGTTGAAATGCAGGCTTTTCTGGGAAAACGACACATTGAAAATTTTTTTTGAGATCAGAGGGTGCTAATTAGTAATTACCCTAAAAAAGTACATTTTTCCAAAAAATAAAAATAAAATTGAATCTTGGTCCAAAATGGGTTAAAATAGCCAATTCATCATTATTTGTTATTTTTTAATCCACGCCCACATAAGGGGCGGGCAAAAAAGAACCAAATTTTTTTTATCCCTGGGTCCAAATGTAGGACTTTGAACTTTTCTTGCACTAAAATGTTTAACAAAATTACGAAAAAAAAACCTAAAAAAAGTGCAGTTTTTCAGAGGTTGCACACAAAATAATATCGTATATTTTATTTAAATTAAACTTTTAATTGTTTTTTAATTTAATATTAATTAAATTTTTACGTTTTTTTTTTGTGTTTCTTATATAGTTTTTCGAATTCTCATTTTGTTTTTATATGTGTATGTATATAAAAGGTTTATAATCAACTTTATAAAATTGTCGTAGTGACTTTGTCTTCACGGCATAAATATATTTGGTAAAGTTTGAAGAAATATTTTTTTTTAAAGTGTTTTTTAAATTATTTATTTAAAAAAAATTGTATTGCTTTTAATTTATTTTTTTAATTTATAGAATTAAAAATTTTAATTGTATTTAAACATTTTTTTAATTAAATTTTTAATTTATATTATTAAAACTTTATTTATTTTTTTTTTTTAGTTTTAATTAAATTTTTTAATTTATATTATTAAATTTTTAATTAAATAAATATCCATTTATTTTTAATTAATGACATACAAATATTTTTAATTTATATGCGCATTTTAGTGATTGGTCCGGATTGAATTAATTTTTTAATTAAATCTACGAATTTTTTAATTAAATCTTTTTTTTATTTTTTTCTGTGTGGTTCAATTTCTTATGGGGGAACTTTTTTCTCTTTGTCCGATTTTGCCCATTTACGAACTTAACCTGTCTATGTTTCTTATGGGACGTTATATTAGCTTTCTCTTTCTAACCTAATTCGTAGAATAATTTGAAAAAATTAACCATATGGTTTAGGACTACTTTTTTGACACCTGTCACTTATGTCGAGTCTGTATTAGTCTGTGTCTATGGCATGGTTGTAATAGCAAATCGCCGTATAACGAGGGACCGTACAGAAAGGGTTTGGTGTAATTAAATAATTAAAATTTGTTTTTTTATGTTAATAATGTTGTTAAGTTCAAGTATAAATGTTTGATATTAACGTTTTTTTTTTTAAATTCAAATTCAATTTCGTTTTTTTTTAATTTTAAATTCTCACTGAATGCACAGTGTTACCATTCTTAATGACGTACGTGAATCCCTATAAGGGATTTTAAAATTCTTTTAATTAAATTATTAAAGACAGATTACATTGAACATTTTATTTTATATTTAAATTTATCTTAAAATTTTTCTGGATTTTTTTATATTTAAATTTATCTTAAAACGTTTCTGGATTTTTTTTTGCATTTTTGTGTTTATTTCTAAATTTTTTAGATTTTTCAATTTTTTTTTTTTTTTTAATTTTCTTATTTTTTTTGGGGTTTTGCAGATTTAATTTTTTATGGATTCTACAAAATATTTCCGATATTGCTTCTGTCTGTCCGTCTGTCTGTGAAAATAACAATACTGCACTCAAAAGAAAAGCTCTGTCAAAAAATCTGTAAAATGACTTTCAATTTGAATTTTCAAACTTTTAGATTTTTTTGCTGGAATAGATATTTTAAGTAAATTCTCAGTTTAAGAAAATAACAGAAGTTTCTCTGCAATTTTACTGATTCTATAAGGGTTCAAGTTGAAAAAAGTGCAGAGGGAAAAATTGAATTTCTAAAAATTATAAACATTTCTGGTATTCCCATAACGGTTTCAAACACTCCAGTTAGTGTTATCATCAGTAGGATTTTAAATGTCGGGTTGTCTTGGTAATGGAAATTGATTTTGTGTATGTGAATATTTATAGTTTTCTACAGAATAAATTTTAACAGTTTCCAACACTAAAATTCTATTTCTAGCAATCTCAACCTCACTTCATACTTTCTTTCAACTTTTCTGTCTCTTACATTATTTCGCAAGGGTTACCAACAAGATCTAGAATTGCAGACACAAATGAAGGAATTTGCATTTTCTGTTTCGGAGACGTGTCTAATGGCGGCATATTTTGTCAATAATTTTATAAGTGTTTTTTCTGTTTTTGAATTTCAAAGTTTTTTTTTTTTGCAGATTTTTAGCAGATTATTTTGTTATTTTACAGAAGAATTCTGTTGATTTTTTTTTTCAAAAAATGTTTTTTTAAGATGATTTTTTTTTTTAATTTTTGTGAAATTTAAAATCCTAAAATTAAAAATTACAAAAAAACAGTAGATTGTTTTGTTAATTTTACAGAAATTTTTAGTTAATCTTTTTTGAAAAAAAATTATGTTTTTTCGTTTGATCTTAAAAAAAAAATTGGAAATTTTATTCTTGGTAAACCGTTTCATTTAATAAATTAGCACTAAAAAAAAATTTAAAAAATTTTCTTGTATTTATTTGTGATCATCAGATTTTTCTGATGTCTCGACAGATTTCTCTGCTGATTTCATCTTAATAATCAAGACAGATATTTAGCAAACTGAGTCTGCTAAAGTCAGCAGATTTCTCATATTGCTCAAAATGGGTGTATTTTCAGCAGATTTTTCTGCTGATTGTACAGAGAATTAATTTTGAGTGGCACCTGTTGGGAGTCGAAACCATGACCCCAAGTTCATAGGATAGCAAGTTTCCAACTATCCTATATGGGTCAAACAAATTTTTTTTTTTACCGAAAATCTTTTAAATTCCTCATTTTACTTTTTAATACCTAAAACAACAAAATTCTATTAAGTGGCAACTTTTTGTATTATTGATTAAAAATGAGAGTGTGATAACATATCGAGGAAGAAGAGAAAGAGAGAGATAAATAAAAAAATTTGCTGATTAAACTTTATAGTACGAGAAATATTTTATATAAACAATAGAAAATTTTCGTCATTTATTGTTTTCTTGTAGTTGTTATAAGATTTTCAGCATTAAAAATGTTTTGAACTTGTAATTGTTTTTGTACCATTAAAACAATAACAAAAAAAAGAAATGTGTGAAATCTGTGTACTATCCACTAATCACATTCTGAAATTTAAAATTACGGGGAAGTACTTTAAGTACGATCAATCCCGTGTTAATAAATGGGCAACAACAACAAAAATAGTAAGCAAAATGTAAATCCCAGGAATTTCATTTTCATTTTTTTTTTAATGTTTATGCAGACAATTGCGCCTTGATTTAACACTATGAACTTTATATTAACCATAAACGGAAACATTTGTTTATACACTCGAAAAAAAATTAGTCTAGTAGAAAAAATTTTTTTTTGAAGACAGATTATTGACAAATATCTCTTGAAATAATAGAAGGTACAAAAAAACCTAATTTTTTGGAATTTTTTTTATAAATGAAAAAAAGATTTTCAACATTTCGATTTTAAGGGGACAAAAAGCGGCACAAATGAATATTTGTTACCTTTTCATAACTTTTGAGCTAAACAAAAGACTCCACACTGAAAAAAATAAGTATACTGAAATTAAATAAACACTGTTATTAATTTAAGTAAACAATTTTTTTTGAAATTTATTTCAACTTATCTTAATATAAGGTGGTTTTACTTAAAACAAAGAAAATAAACTTGAAGAAAGTACATGCAAATACTTCAAAAAGCACAAGAGTTTTCCTTAATTTGTTTTTTTAAATTAAGTTAAATATTCTTTACATTTATGGCGAATTGATTGCATTTAAGAAAAAAAGGGTTTATTAAAAAATTTTGTATTACTTAAAAGAAAAAAATTTAAATTGTGAGCAAAAAAAATAAATAAGTACGTAACTTACTTAAAAATAGTATAGACATTTTCAAGACATTGAATCAAATATGTACTAATCTTTAATTCCAAAACGCATTTTCTTTAATTTAATCAAGTTTTGTTTTAATTTAAGAAAAAAGTAATCTTTATTTTATTTATTTCATTGACTTTATTTGAGTCCATATCTTCATCATTTTAAGAAAGAATTTACTTAACGTAAGGAAAAACTACTTAAGGTATTTTGGGAACCCCATCTGGAGACCCCATGAGACCCTAACTTTAAATCCAAATTTCGATTTTCGCGGAATTTTCAATTGCCTATAACTCTGCAAATACTGCAGATACGAAAAAAATTCTAAAGACATTTTTGTAGTCCTTAACTTGTAGAATATGACCGCCGAAGACCCAAAAGCCCTCCGAGTTTTCGAGTTATTTCATGATCAAATTTCTCAAGACCCCATTCCCATATCTCGAAAACTAAGCAAGATAGAGCGATTCTGACCAAAATTTTGGATCAAAATCATTAGTGACCCTATAATAGTGTATGCACATACTCATGGGCGGACCCCATATATTGGGGGCCCGTAGGGTCCTCACATTGGGACTCCATAGGGTCCACAGGATCCGTAATTTTAAGGAAATTTTTACTTATTTAAAAAAAATATTTTTCCTCTGGATAAAATCAATTAAACTTGTATTAAGTACAATTTTACTTACTTTTAAGATATAATTAAGTAAATGCATTACTATGTTTTAGGAAAAAATATATTTGGAAGAAGAATTAATATCTTTGGAGCCCTCGCATACCCTCCCTTTTTTAATTTAAGTTCAACATGCTTTAAAAATGGTAAATTTTTTTTTCAGTGCATAATCTCAAAGTTTGATATGTAGGATACTCCTTCTCATTCAAGACAAGGACATATTTAGAAATTAATTTTTTTAAATTTTTTTGACGCGTGGTATGCGAAAAGGAATCAAACCTACTTGGAACAAAGTGACATAAAACGGGGAATGAAATGAAATAGAACGGGGAACGACATGTGACTCGAAATGACACAAAGTGAACATTTTTATACCCTCCAACTACAGTATGGGGTAGGGTTATAACTTTTATTGTACTTCAATCTCCCAAGGGTCTATATTATGGGCAATATTGTATTAATGATAAAAAAAACAACAGTAAGGGGGCCCCTGTAGGCTAGTTGGTAGCGTGCTAGCCTATGAAACAGGGGGTCGTGGGTTCGATTCCCACCAAAACCCTTGGTCGAGTTCGCTACAACGAGACGACGGTCATTGTTACCAGTTCTCGGTTAGGTTAAAATTATTTAAAATGAGTTGTAAATAAAAATTGGAAAAATAAAAAAAAAAAAAAAAAAATTATAGTCGTTAGTTATAGTCGTATAGTCGATAAAAAAAACAATTTCAGTTCAATTTGGTAAAAAAACCTCACGCACCGAAAGCGATTTCTAAAATGCCTTTAATGATTTTTTCACTATTTTTTTATTAAAATCTTTTTTCATTTCCACTGATTCAAAAACGGACTTCACCATTGAAATCAGCATGCCTTAATTATATAAAAATGATGGTCAGTTCTTGAAGCACAAAAAATTTTTGTTATTTTGTAACGTAGTGTTGTTAAAAACTTCAATGCGCTTGGTGCGTGAACTTTTTAAAGATCGCGAAAAACTAAGAACGCAGTTCCTAATATTTTTCCATGCCCTACATGATTTTACCTTGGGAGGTGAGATATTCACAAAAAAGGCAAAAAGTTATAACCCTAGTGTGGGGGTATACTCACTTTGTCATTCCGTTTGTAACGCATTGAAATATCGGTCGGGGACCATTTTAAGACATTCTGTGAATGTCCGTCTGTCCGTACGTCTGTCTGTAGATGGCACGATGCCATCTTGCAGGAGGCTAGAAGAGCTAGCCTCCTGCAATTTGGCATGAATATGTCTTATGGTCCTAGGCAGATTAAGTTCGTAAATGGGCAAATCGGCCCAGGGGGAAAAAGTCTTCAAGGGGGAAGAACTAAGCCAACCTCTGAAAAATACACTTTTTTTACATGTTTTTTGTATTTTTGTTAAATAAACGAAACATTTGGTATATTTATCGGGATGGGAAGGTGCTCTCAACGTCCCCCACTGACCCCCATCAACCCCCTCCCTCAAACAAACGCCCCTGACAATTTTTTTTTTTAATTTTTTTTACATTTTGTTTTTACTAATTTTTTTTTCCATTCTAAAATTTATTTTACTCAAAATTTGTTTACTCTCCATTTTTTTACTTATGCCCAGATTCAGTATGTCGCACAAATTGAGTCCCTAGAAATTTTGTACACTGAGCTGAGCATAATGTGATTTGGCGGAATTATCAGAGTTATTAGCTGCACCACTGCTTACTTTTTTTTTAATAATTTAGAAAAAGTTAAAAAAAAATGTTAGATTTTTTCAAAAATGATCGTCATTAGATCGGTTTTTGGACCTAGAAGACCCGGGGACCCAGCCCACCCTTTAGTTTTATTTGTTTTCTTTTTGATAACCAGAGGGGCCCAATTTTTTTTTCCAAAATATTCGTGTTCACTTTTGCCTTAAAATTTGTTTGCAGTTTTTTTTTACCATTTTTTTTTTGAGTGTATTAGATATATTTTTTTCTGTTTATATTGTGATTTGTTTTAAAATGTTGTTTATTTATATGTTCATTTATTATACAGTATTTAATTATTTATTTAAAAATCAATATTAAAAAAAATACATTTTGTATTTTTATGACATCACACTTCATGAAGCATAAAACATTAATAATATTTAATTTTCATTTTCCTCAATTTTCTTGAAGGGGATTTACCACGTTCACCTTCTAATAACTGCAATTTATTTTATTGTTTTACTTTGGTAATGGCCCAATTATTTATTGAATAGCCAGTTTTATGATTTTACAAAAACTGCATAGGAAAAAAAAGCTTTTTTAAAACCATTAAAAACAATTTTTGGGGGAAGTCCAACGTCAATTTTATACTCCACAAAAAAATCAGGTATATTCACCTTTTGTGTTTACCAAAACAAAGTATCAGTTTAGAACAGGTTTGTAATGTTAGCACTTTTGGTGCTAGCTTTAGCACTTTCTTTAATAAATTAGCAACAAAATTTTAGAAATTAGTGCCAAGTTTTACATTTTCTTGGTTCTTGCACCATTCTAAACCCCATTCAATTTCACAGCTCAACAATAAAATGCGTATTGGATTCTAGTTATTTGAGTAGTTGTTGTTGCGCTGATTTTAAATCTGCAACCCAAATTTGTCTATCACGTCTGGATTTTGAGTAATTCGCGGTTAAAGTGCCGAATTAGCGACAAAATTTTAGAAATTAGTGCTAAGTTTTACATTTTCTTGGTTCTTGTACCATTCTAAAACCCATTCAATTTCACAGCACAGAAAAAAATAAAAATGAATTTCAATTACGAAATTCGTTGATTCAATTAAAAAATTAATTGATTTCGGACGTATCACGAAAATGCGCATATTAATTACTCATTTTGTTTGAAAACAGTTTTAAAACTTAATTAAATTGTTAATTGAATCAATTAAAGTTTTAATTGAAAATAAAATGGAAAACCAATTAAAATTGTAATTAAATAAACTAAAAAAAAAAATAATATTAAATTAAAAATCAATAATATAGATTTATTGATTCACATAAAATGTTTAATTGAAAAAAGACCACAACTCAATTTAATTTTAAAGTTAAACTTCAAAAAATGCCCTAAAATAAATAAACATAGAATTTTTTTGTTTTTTATTATTAAGTTTTTTTTTTCTTTATTAAATATAAACAGTTGGTATAGTTTTGCATAGAAACATTATAGTAGTATTTTAAAATATCAATAACTATTTAAAACTACATTTTAATTTTTAAATCTTGTTATTGCATGCATTTTTGTCGCTTTAGTAAAGTTGAAACAAAAAAAAATTGTATTATATTTCAATGTGCAAAACACATCATATTATTTTTTTTTGTTTCAACTGTACAAATTTTATCAGCAAACAATTTATCCGCAACGACCAGTCGCCTTAAAGAAAACAATAAAACTAAATTTTGTTCTTGCGTTTTTATGTATTCATTGGCTGCTACCACCAAAATATACAAAACAATAGTTCAAAAGTTTTTTTTGTTGTTTTTTGCATTTTTATTTTTTCATTAGCTACTACTACTAATGCATACAAAACCGGTTTCGTTTGTTTATTTTATTTTTGTTTTCAGTAAAGTCAAGAATTCAATTAAAACATTAATTGAATCAATTAAAATGTTTAATTGAAGTTAAATTTAATATCAAATCCATTTTTAATTAAAAAAAAAAATTACGATATTATTTTCTGTGAGCTCAACAATAAAATGCGTATTGGATTCTAGTTATTTGAGTAGTTGTTGTTGCGCTGATTTTAAATCTGCAACCCAAACTTGTCTATCACGTCTGGATTTTGAGTAATTCGCGGTTAAAGTGCCGAAAATAGCTTTTTTAAACTTTTTGAAAACTTATAAAATTACAACCTGACTAGCGACTGACTTGATACTAAGCCCGTTATAAAGTTTGAAATAATGTCTTTAATACTCTGTTCCCACGTATAGCTAAAAACCGTTTTTAGCAGCAATATTTTTAGAACTTTCTTTTTTCAATTACAGTATATTGACAGATAATGTTGCCAAAAACGGTTTTTAGCTGTACGTGAGAACAGGGTATAAGGTAGAATAGGGTACTTTATAAATTTGTTTTACTCTGAAACCACAGAATAAAAGTAAACTCACCACAGTATAAGAGTCAACTCACCACAGTATAGGAGTAAACTCACCATAGTATAAGAGTAAATTCACCACAGTATAAGAGTAAACTCACCACAGTATAAGAGTAAACTCACCACAGTATAAGAGTAAACTCACCTCCGTATAAGAGTAAGCTCTCCATAGTATAAAAGTAAATTCACCATAGTATAAGAGTAAATTCACCACAGTATAAGAGTTAACTCACCACAGTATAAGAGTAAACTCACCACAGTATAATAGTAAACTTACCACAGTATAAGAGTAAACTCACCACAGTAGAAGAGTAAACTCACTGCAGTATAAGAGTAAACTCAACACTGGACCGATTTTGCTGAATTGCAATTCCAAACTGAATAGGTAAATGACCAACACATAAGTATGACAAACTTCAGGAGCCTCAGTAAAGTCTTTATAAGACTTAACTTCTTCAGACACAAAATTGTTTCATTTACTTAAATTACATAAAAATAAACGTTTAAAAAATGTGTTTTTTTACCGTACACTAGGGCTTCCAATCGGGAATCCCGTTTTCGGGATTAGACAAATCCGGAATCTTGGGATTAAGTTGGAAACTGATTTTATTTTGAGTTTTTCAAAAACAACATATTTGAAATACGTGAGTTAATTTTTGACTCGCGCTCTCTTACGCACAGTTTTTTACTCACGCTCACTCACTATACAAGAAAAAACAAAAATACAAGAAAAAACAAAAAAGTACAAAAAATTACTCGCCCGCACGCATGACTCACGCCGGATTCAATCACGCGTGAGTCACGCAAACTCTACTTACGCTATAAAATTTATTTTTACCAAAAATTGCAAGAATGAAAAATAAATAAGTTTTAATAAAAAAATTAAATCACCCAAAAATTTAACTCTTCCTAATAATCATTCACTTAAATTTGTTCAACTCACGCTCACTCAAAATTACCTGATTGACATGAAAATCTCTTACACTCACGAGTGATTCACGTGAATCTCGAAATTACGTGACTAGCGCCCATCTCTAGTTCATGAGTTAAAAAAGCTAAAAGTTGGTAAAATGAGCCACGACGAAAAGTAAGAAATATAGCCGAATACGGATGTCCCTCACAGGACGAATCTCTTCTACCTTTTTTCAATTTCGATGCGATTTTTTTCATATGAAAATTATGTCTCATATCTGTCCCTTTTTGTCTCTTCTATTTGCTGGAGGGTTAAAGAAAGCTTTTATTTATTGTGTTCTTTTTTTTTGAAAAAATCTGGGTTCGTTAAATTTTTAATTGTTTATTCCCACCAAAAACTACTGCTTCGCCGTAAGCAGGTTTGTAAGGGAATGTTGAGTTGACATTCCCTTACAAACCTGCTTACGTATGGCATGATATTTGGTCGCAATGTCCCACTTTAGAGCATTTCATCCGAGCGCTTATTTCAGCGCAATAAAAATGTAATGAAATCATTCCTTCTTAGAAGCTTACTAGGTGCATTTTTGTAAGCATATTGGATGATCAGAAATCATTGCTCCAATAAAGCACAAAAATAATGTGTTACCATCACTAAAGTCTTCATGCCTGAAAAGTTTGTATGAAGGAAGTGCTCCTCGTAGGCACACAAATAACACTACAGTTTTAATGTCTGAATAGTGTGTAGTCGAAACTTTTGTTTTCACTTTTGCACATGCGTGCACGTCCATTCACAAAAACACAAAATATCAACTGAATTAAAATTGTATTTTTTTATTGCGTCATCCAAATTTTCGTTTTGCTAATTGATGCTCGTAAGTCGTCGTATAATTCATAGTTTTTTCTCTCTGCCTTACGGTAGTGCATACTAGATGCACTACTGTAAGCGAATGTATTGTTTACATTCGTAATTTATCGAAAAACTTATATTTCTATCTCTGCCTTACAGTAGTGCATCTAGTATGCTCTACTGTAAGGCAGAAATATCTATGTGCTGAAGACGAAGCGCTTGTGTATGCCAGAAAAATTATGAACTGCTTCCACAATCTCGATGATTTTTTGCTGGGTTGTTGCACTAAATATTTTAACTACTCTGATAACACCGTCCGACAAAAATAAAAAAAGTCGTTAAACACGAACTGGATAATATACGTTTAAAACTAGAGAGTAAATGTAGTAAAACTGCATTTACAGTTTTTCATTTCGTGATCCTGTTTTCTTTTAAAAGTACTCCAAAATTTTAGAGGATTAATTTTTGTAAAATATTTTTTAAATATTCGTACTTATCCTAGGATGCCACTAGTGATGGCAAATTAAAGAAGAGAATTTTCGCTAATTTTACCATTTTACTATTTTGAAATATCAGGAAAAAGGAGGTTAGTAATGTCCTTTCAAAACTTTGTCCTTAAATATCGTTTAAAATTTTTAAAAAAATATTTTGATAAATATTTGAAAGTACATTAATTACATCCTTTTTCATGAAAAAATTAACGAAGACTCTCCTCTTTCATTTGCAATCAATAGTGACATTATAAGACAAGTACAAATATTTACAAAAAAAATGTCATCCTTTAAAAATTTAAAGTCCTTTCAAAAGAAAACAGGATCAGGAAATGAAAAACTGTAAATGAAGTTTTACTCCATTTGATCTCTACTTTCAGACGTATATTACCCGGTTCATGTTTAATATTGGCTGTCGGACAGTGTAAAAACAAAAAAGCTTTTCTAAAGTTTATTTAGCAATAGTTGCCGGGTCAAGAAATGGACAGTCGATATTAAACGCATATTTTTTGTATTAGAAACCATATGATGTGATTCATTTTATTATTATATTATATTTATACCGGTTTATGGCAATAAAAACAACATCAGAAAGGTGTAAATTATTAATTAAATAAAATGATTTTTTTTTGCTTTTGTTTTTTAAGGGGGACTACAAACTAATTTGCAAATTTTATTTTAATAATATTTATATATTTTTTTTTCCAAAATATTTAATTATTGTTTTTTCGGTTTTTTTTTCAGTGCACACTGGGCCGAGATGGTAGGTTTTTTGGCCAAAAGTCTCTACAGGTCGTAAATATTAATCGATTTAGTTGAAATTCAGAATATAAGCCTATATTAGGGTAATAAATAAGTGACTTGAAACTTTTTGGAATCGGACCTACAAGGAAACTGTTTCAGGGTGGACACTTAATTTTTAATAAAATTTACAGATGTTATAGATGAAACAAATGAAGAGAAACTTGTCTTTTGTTTATGTTTTTGAATTGGAGATGGTCTCTGGTCCCGTGATTTGCGTGACTGAAAAAACAACGTGATTCACGCGTGAGAGTGAGTGATTTTCACTTAAATCACGTGATATAAAAGTTTTTAAAAATTGAATTGAAAAAAAAAAAATAAAAATGACGTGATTCACGCGTGAGCGTGAATGATTTTCATTTAAATCACGTGAATATACCTTTTTCCGAAATATAATTGAAAAAAAGTTTATAAACAATTGAAAAAAAAAATTGTTTTTGTTTTGAAAACCCCCTTTTTATACTCATCGTTATCAAAAGTTCCACGCCCTTTTAAAAAACTGTCTGGGCCAGAATTCTCCTTTCTATCCACACTTTCCAAAAAAGTTGCCCGCTTGTGCCCGTTTTCAAAAATTGAATTTAAATAAAATTTATAAAAAAATTAAAAAAATTATTTCATTTTTGAAAACCCCCTTTTAAGAACTCATCGTTATGAAAAGTTCCACGGCCTTTCAAAAAACTGTCTGGACCAGAATTATCCTTTGTATCAGCACTTTCCAAAAAAGTTACCTGCTTGTGCCCGTTTTCAAAAATTGAATTGAAAAATGAGCTTATAAAAAATTGAAAAAAACATTTTTTTTGAAAACCCTCTTTATAAACTCATCGTCATAAAAAGTTCCACGCCCTTTCAGAAAACTGTCTGGGCCAGAATTACCCTTTTTATCAGCACTTTCCAAAAAAGTTGCCCGCCTGTGCCCGTTTTCAAAAATTTACTTCTAATAAGGGCTAATAAAAAATTGGAAAAAATTATTTTTTTTTTCTGAAAACTCCCTTTTTAAACTCATCAAAAGTTCCACGCTCTTTCAAAAAACTGTCTGGGCCAGAATTATCCTTTTTATCCCCACTTTTCAAAAAACTTTTTCGCTTGTGCCCGTTTTCAAAAATTAAATTGAAACAAGTTTATAAAAAATTGGAAAAAATTTGTCTTTTTTGAAACCCCCCTTTTTAAAGTTATCGTCATCAAAAGTTCCATGCCCATTCAAAAAACTGTCTAGGCAAGAATTGCCCTTTTTATCAGCACTTTCCAAAAAAGTTACTCGTCTGTGCCCGTTTTCAAAAAAAAAAATTTACTTCTAATAAGGGCTAATAAAAAATTGAAAAAATTAGTTTTTTTTTCTGAAACCCCCCTTTTTAAACTCATCAAAAGTTCCACGCTCTTTCAAGAAACTGTCTGGGCCAGAATTAGCCTTTTTTAACCCCACCTTAGAAAAAACTTACCCGCTTGTGCCCGTTTACACAAATGAGATTAAAATACCAAAAATTAAAAAAAAATAAAAAAATGTTTCTGAAAACCCCCTTTTTTAAAACTTATTGTGAACAAAAGTTCCACGCCCTTTCAAAAAACTGTTTGGGCCAGAATTATCCTTTTTATTTACACTTTCCAAAAAAATTTCCCGCTTGTGCCCGATTTCAAAAATTTAATTGAAATAAGAGTTTATAAAAATCTGTTTTTTTTTTGTAAACCCCGTTTTTAAGCCCATCGTTATCAAAAGTTCCACTCCCTTTCAAAAAACTGTCTGGGCCAAAATTTTCCTTTTTATCCCTTCTATCTAAAAATGTTGCCCGCTTGTGCCCGTTTAGGCAAATGTTATTGAAATATTAAAAATTTGAAAAAATAAAATATTTTTTTATTTAAACCCCTTTTTTAAACTCATCGTTATCAAAAGTTCCACGCCCTTTCAAAAAACTGTCTGGGCCAGAATTATTCTTCCTATCCACACTTTCCATAATAGTTGCCAGCTTGTGCCCGTTTTAAAAAATGTAATGGAAATAAAATTTAGAAAAAAATTAGAAAAAATATTTTTTTTTTGAAAACCCATTTAAAAAACACTTTTTTTAACTCATCGTTATCAAAAGTTCCACACTCTTTCAAAAAGCTGTCAGGACCGCCTAACCGGGTAATTATTTTTTTTTTTCAATGTATTAAAAACAAATTTTAATACGATAAAAAAAAAATATTTTTCGTGTAACCGGGTTTTTCTCGTAACCGGTTTTTTTTTTATTCGGGTTTTTGGGTAACCGGATTTTATTTTATCCCGTATTAATATAGCAAAACACTATGAATGTACTTTAGGAAAAACTTGAAAATTGTTAATTCATAAAATTAATTTAATTCAATAAAAAAGGCTCATTTTAACAACTTTAGACTTGTTCATCTCCCTTTCTATTGATAATATATACGCAGATGAAAAAACGGGCAAAAGCGGGCAGGTCAGTCTGAAAGCTAGTAAACCAACGAACATTTTGGCATCCTAACTTTTGGATTATGTTGCGGAACATTTTGGAACAACTATATCAAATGGAACAATTTTTCAAAATTTATATAAAAGTATCAAAAATCATCAAAAAAAAAATAGGGAAAAAGAGCTGTTCATACCCATTTACATGTTGCACTTCCCTTTGTCAAATAAATTAATCCCCAAAAAAAAAACAAGGTCCCATCTTTATAATGTATAAATTTGCTAGCTTTTTTGGTTACGGTATACCGGAGATTTAAGCATACATATTTTATCTTTGATGGATCATTCCAAGAGAATGGGTGTACCGATTTTTACAAAAATTACAGACAAGGTGCAGCAAGTCATACTTAATACAATAGCGCATTCGCTTTTTTTAATTTAATAATTTTGTTTATTTTAGTTTTGGCCAAAAAAACTACCATCTCGGCCCAGTGTGCAGTGGTCAGATATTTCAAAGAATTTATTGATAATTTTATAAACATTTTGTTTACCCTAAATGTTAACTAGTTTTTGCTTTTTTAATTAATTCCATATATTTAAATAAAATTATATATCGTCGAACTATATTCAATAAATGCCAACTCGAAAAAGCTTACTGTTCAGGAGAGCTAAAAAACTAGTTATTTCGCGTATTATTGCAAAAATAAACAATGTACCTTCCACAAGATGGTTTAAATATTCTAAACAATTTTTACCTATGCAAAAATTTTCATATTTTGCACTTGTTTGCATATTTTTCAGAGATGGCATTTATTACTATATCAAAAAACAAATATTTTTTTAGAGTTGGCATATTTTGTCGGAAAATAAAAATACATTTTTTTTGGAAAAATTTTTAAATTTTTTTTTTTTTTTTGGTTTTTGTTATCCTTAGTACGGTAATTGCAAAAACTGAACAAAAAATTAAAAATCTTTGCAAATTTTTAAAAGTTACTAGCTCCGAAAGCCTTTTAATCTCAGGGTGGTCAACTTTGGCACTCTGTAACTCACGCTGTATTGCAATAGGGTCACTCCAAACCAGCTATTTTGAAAGCTTATATCATTGACTTTATTTGCCCCATTCATAATGTTTCAATCTGATAAATAGTTTAAAAGTTACATAAATATAAGCAATTTTTTTTTTGCCAACACTATTTACCGATATTTTTAAAATGGCAATATCTCGAGAACCAGTCATTAGATATCAAAATCTTTACCAGATTCGTGTTTAGCATGGCAAATGCAATAAGATATATGGTCTAATTTTTTTTAAAAAAATTTTTGAAAAATTTTTGGAAATTTACAATGGGAGTTGGCATTTATTTCCACCAAAAAAAAATGTACTTTGAGTTAGCAGAATAACAAAAATGGATGTAAAACGACAACAAATTATTTTTTTGCTCTGAAATTTTTATGGCAGATAGGTATTACATAGGGGAGCTATTTGCCATCGGAAACTCATTTCCGTCAAATTTGAGTTGGCATATTTTGAATATAGGTTCACGATATATTTATTTTAATCATACCCGTATTGTTTTGAATTTGTTTTTTTTTTACACTATCAGTAGTTTTGCTGTTGCTTCAGTAAATAATGAATGAATCTCTGGTATGATTTTACGTTATGAATGAATTATGAATACTAAATTTATTTTTTTTTTATTATTTTGCGTATTTTTTAGCCTCCGATGAGATGCATATGAAAACAAAAACATATTCTCTTATTCAATGGATTCATTTAAGCTTAATCTTATAAATATTTTATATCAAAATGTAGCTTAAAAAAATTGGTTTGGGGAAAAAGTTATTTTATAACACTAAAAATATAATTCAAAATTTTGAATAGCTCGTATGTCAAAACATGCAATAAATATCACATATTCCTATCGAAACGATATCGTTATCGCCTGGAATAACGATAGTTTTTCAATTAATTCTGGAAAATGGCGATTTTACTGTCGTTATGACTGAAGTCAAGGATAGCGAAAACGATATCATACACTCAAAAAAGTATGTCGGTAAAATCAACTACAAAAGACAGTTGTTTTGACTACATTTTGTTGTTGAAAAGGCGTCCACTACATATTACGGTAAAAACAACTGAACATGTTGTTGTTTTTAACTATTGATTTTCAACTACAAAATGTAGTAAAAACTACTACAAAACTGTTTAATACAGTTGTTTTTACAACAATTGCCTGAAATTTTATTTAAAAAATTTCTTAAACGTTTAAATGATTGATATTTATTTATTTAAAAAGCAATACAATTCAGTTGGTTGTATAGAATTTCGACATGATGACAATTTTTTGGTGTATTTATCTGGAATTATAGAAGAAAAAATATATATTAATAAAATGTTAAACAAAATGAATTGATTGTATTTACCTTTGTTTTTTTAATAGTTTGTTTCCAATTTCCACCGCTTCTGATCAAAATTTGTCTGGAATAAAAAAAAAAGAAATGCTTTGGTAGAATTGATTTATAGAAAAAAAATAATTAATTTGCAATGTTTGAAAAAAGTATGTACCTGTTCTGTTGTGTATACAAAGAAAAGAAAGATGGCACGCAGGCAACCAAGCCGACAAGAATTTTTTTGTTTTTTTCCGATTGGTTTTTACGCACGCTTATGTGAGCGCTATATTATACACACCCAGCAAAAAAAAATCGAAGTGGTGCAAAAAGAATAAGTGATTCACTACATACATAGTAGCTATATGTGCCGATCTTCATATTCCATAAGAAGTACTTTTATAAGCACTTCCAAAACTGCTAAAAAAATGCCAATAATAACTTTCACCAGTTCTTTCCTCAATGATTTATAAGTACAATTTTCATATGTGTTTACAAATGCAATTGAAAAGTACAAATTTGTGGCACTTATGTTAAGTATTGAATTTGTTTTGTTGAACATTTTTTTTATAATTTTCTCTGATTTAATAAAAAGTTAAATTTTATAAATGAATTAACTTGATATTCCGCAAAAGCGAATTTGTTATGTAAATTATGTTATAAAAAAATACAGTTTCCAGATTTTTGTTAAAATTACCAAATGACTCAAGAAGTGCTAAAAAGATAACAAAAAAACTGTTAGCCCTTAAAAAAGACAAGGGTTAAATATAACCAAAAAAGAGCTAAGTTGGTATTGCCGTTTAAAGGTATAAAAACTCTTCTAAAAATATACGATATCTGATTTAAAATGAGAGAATTACTTTTTTTATCTCTTCATTTTATTTATTGGATGTTTTTTTTTTAACTACATGTATAAAAACATTTTTTTTATAATTTTTGGAGTTGTTTTGTAAATTATGTACAAAAAAACAATAGAGGTATTCAGAGTCTTGCTTGCCAGCCCTGGCACTGGTGGTAAAAGAGCACTTTTCAAAATTACTTTTCAAAATACATGTATTTTTTGAAAGAAGTACTCTTTTGCTACATTGCCAGGGGTGGCAACAAGACTCTGAATACCTCTAATAAAAAGTTTCCAGATTATGGTAAAAATCAAATGACTTAAAAAGTGCTTAAAGGGCTAAAAAAGATAACCAAAAAAAGGTGGTAGCCTTTAAAAAAAAGGGCTGGATTATAGCCACAAAATGACTAAGTTGGTATCGCTGTTGAAAGGTATAAAAACTCTTCTAAACATTAGGATATTCAATTAATCGAGGTTTTTGGTTTAATCGGCTAATCGGGCAAATAATTAATCGCACTTAAATAACTACTTTGTAAGTTGTTTTGGGGTCAACTACTTTTTCAGTTAAATCAACTAACAATGTTAGTTATTTTAACTGACAAAAAAAACAACTGACTTATGTAGTAAAAACTACTTACATTTGTAGTCAAAACAACTAAAATGTAGTAAAATAAAAAAATCAATATATAATTTTTTTTTTTAAAACATTTTTCAGAAAAAAAAAAAATTGAAAACCAAATTTTTTCCAAGTTTTTTTTTTTTTAAAAAGTTGTGAAAAATAAAAATAACAAAATGTTATGAAAAAGTCAACAAATAATTGACGAAACGTCGAGGAAAACTTGTAATATAAATGCATTTTTATTTACATTGAAGAAACCATAGGTCCGACTAGCTTAAACAACACAACAAAGATTAAAAAACTGACCAAATTTAACTAAATTGAAATTTTTTTTTTTTTTTTGGAAAAAAAACTTTAAAACTTTTCAGAGATAAAATAAATAAAATTAACTACTTTAAATAACTGTTACTAGATCACAGTACTTTTTTATTAGTTCAAAAAAACGATTTAAAATAACTAACAGAAATAGTTGTTTGATATTTTTCATACAAAAACAACTGACTTTGTAGTTGAAAACAACTAACTACTGTAAAATATACAAATAACTAACATGTAGTAACTTACATAATTTTCTGAGTGCGGGGTTGAGATTTAATCGGTTAATAATCGGATAAATTTGAATTATTCGGTTAACCGAATAATAAAAATTTTAATTGAATATAAAACTAAGAACTTTATGTATTTTTAAGAATTTTATTAATTTTATTTAAAATAAATCTTTATCCGATATGGCGAAGCTCTATAATGTTAGCCCAAATAAAGATTTTTTGTATGGCACCCTGAAAATTTACCCTAAAATTGATACCCAAATTGATGCCGGGCTTAGATGCACCTCTAATAGAGTTTCGAATTCGGTACTATTATATATCAACAAGACAAATTGGTTGGTTTTCAAATTTGTTTTCTTTTATTTTTTAGGGCCGAAATTGCAATAATTTTATCGGTCGATATCTCCGTAATGAAAAAAGATATCTTAAGGATTGCAAAAATAATTTGAAGAATAAGTGAAGTATTTATTTTTAGATGTGCTGAACTAATTATACATCATAAAATAATTCTCGGTTTTATAAGGTCCCGAACATTGCGAATATCTGAGGTTATGCAGTACTGTCAATCAGATAAATCACTTCTAAGGCCAGATTCGGATTAAGCGCATGAAAAACTATTAGAAAAATATATACATCCACATTTAATTAATAATTCCTATTAGCTAAACTAAATTATTAAAAACATCGATTTAATCTTAACAATTTCAAGTCTAAATATTACATAATAAATATTATACATTGTTAAACATATCGTTTTGGTTTTAATTATTATTTGTGTAAATACTAAAAAAAAACTCTTAAAATCAATCCCAAAAAGTCATGAAATATGTACTTATCAAGAAGTGATGAAAAAATCACTTCTAAATCACCATATAAAAATTACATAATCACATCCAAAATGCCAGGAAATATATACTTCTAAAGAAGTGATGAAAAAAGCACTTCCAAAAGGTCAAGTTATATTAACATCCCGATCACTACTTCAGAAGTTGTGATAAAGATGTTAATATATATGTACATACTAAACACTAGTGATATTGTGTGTCACGCCCATATAAAATTCATCAGTGTTTCAGCTGAAGAAGAAGTACATCTGGTTCATAAGTTGTGGTGAATTTTGTAGTGAATGGTAAGCTCTTTTTTTGCTGGGCACTTGCTATCTCATTTATCCACTTATTTTCTTTCGCTCAAGAATATTTTTCCAAAAACATATTTTTTGTTATAATTAAATTTAATAAATTGTAATTTAATTTATTTAGATATTTTTTATTTGGTATAAAAATAATTCCTTCCGCATCCCGCACGACCAACTCGTTCGACACATTCGTTTGGAATAAAAATTTCTAGAAAAAAACGAGTTTTTAGAAAAAAACTAAAAACAACTACATAAATCAACTATTGCTACAGTGTAGTATATTTTTTGTAGTTATTTTTTGAAACTACTACAAAAAAAAGTTGTTTGAGATTTTTTCATACAAAAACGACCGAAATTGTAGTTAAAAACAACAGCTACTACTTACTACATAAACGACCGTCATGTAGTAACTGCAATAATCTTCTGAGTGTATTATTATGGAAAAACGATATCATAAGAAAAGGTACATTAAGAACGAAAACACTATCGTTTTCGTATAATATGTGATAATTAAGTGATATTGCCTCAATATCATAACGTTTGTTTTATTGAGAATAAATAATTCCAGCCATAACGATGGTAAAATCGCCATTTTCCAGAATTAATCGAAAAAATATATTTATTCCAGCCGATAACGATATCGTTTCAATATGAATATGAAAGCATAACTCGACTTTTGATTTATAGAACCCTATCACTGAGAAGAAATTATTTTCATCTGGTAAAAGTAAAAAAAACAAATCAAGTCAATAAAGTCGAAAGCGAAAGTCGACTTTTCGACTTTTTAACATAAAAAAAAGTCGATTTCGACTTTTCGATTTTTTCATACAAAAAGTCGAGTTATCGACTTTTCGATTATAGAACCATACTGACCACTGAAGTTTGGCAAGAATATCTCTAATGTTACTAGTAAGGTTAAGTTCGAAGATGGGCACAATCGGACCAGGAAGAAAAAAAGTTTCTCCTTGAAGAATTAAAACAACCCCTCAAAAACACATTTTTTTTTACGAGTTTTTTTAGTTATTGCTCAACAAATGTAACATTTTTATGCCATATTATGTTCATAGACCTGCACTTGGACCAAGGGGATTAGGAAACGCGACTTTTTTCAGGCCACCCCCTTTGGCGTGGTTATAGAACAAATTTAAAAATAACTATAAAAATGTGTTATTCAGGCGTAAATATGGGTGAAATCAAAAAATGTCAGTGTTTTTGAGCCAAAATTGTACAAACAAAAAATTTTAATTTTTGGTAAATTTTTTTATTAAAATCGATATGTTACATCACTACTAATATAACTATAAAAGATCTCTTCTACAAACTGTTTCAAACAAATTTTATCGACATTTTTATGATTTTTTTGGTGACGGAGTTTACATTCACCTTAGAAAAATACATTAAATTTTTTGAATTTTCTTTGAAAACATTTTATTGTAATTTAAAACACTTATTTATGTAATTGCTAACAATTTTTGTAATTAGGATTTTTTTCTGGTTTTTGTTATTAAAGATTTTACAATTATTTTTTATTTTAATAGGATTTTTCTAAGGAAATGTAAAAAAAAAATATTATTATTTCTGTTAAAATAAGTTTTTTTACTTTTTTGAATGACTAGTGTTAATATTTGCGTCGGTTTTAACAACTTCATAAGGTTTTTTAATGCAATTTGCAAAAAAAAAAAAAAAAGTTGACGCAGTTTACAGAGACGGAGTTTACATTTTGTCACTTTTTGCCCCTTTTTTTCGAAAACTATTTGTCGGAAATTGGTTCCCGAAAAAAAATCATTAGATGCCAACTAGATACGTCAAAATATGACGATATTTCAGATGCACGCTAAGTAGTTTTGTTGTAAACGTGGAGACGGAGTTTACAGCATTTTTCGATTTTTCATTTATAATTTAGCTTTTCATACACGGAAATTAATATGCAGGGAGCAAACTTGAAACCAATGATGCAAAATGATACTTTATAGCCTCGCGTTTAATAAATGGGGTAATAACCTCTTATTTTTCTAAACACAATACGTCAAAAACAACAAAATTGTCAGGCTCCATAAAGTCTAAAAAAAGTGTCGAAAAATCGTTACACAATTGAAGCCGTGTTTGTATGGGTAAAAGAGATAGTTATGACTATACAAAAATATTTTTTAAGAACGTCAACATGCCCTCTTTAAAAATGTAGTCAATTATTAAGAGTTTGGGTTATTGGTTTTTAAGATATAACCGGTTAAAGTTTAAAAATAGAAAATGTTACTGGCGACGGAGTTTACATTTGGCCTAAAAAAATGAAAATAACTTGTTTAAAATAGCTTACTAGTATCCGGATTGTTGTTAGTTATGTAGAACGCCAATCTATGCGACGTTGTACATTAAAAAATATGCGAATACTTTAACCCATCTATGAGATATTATACGATTACATGGTTTGGTTGACATTTTTTGATTTCACCCATATCATAAAAAAATAATTTGTAAATATTTATAGCGAGGAGAAAGGTGTTCCCGCTGACTTTAACTTTAATATTGAGCAAATGTATTATATTCGGCTATGCGTATTTTAAATATTAATTCTACAAAATTTAATATTTTTATTTTTTTTTTCAAATTTGGAATATAAAATTTGGAATTAGAAAATCCCAACTTTTAAAATTCTAAACATCCTTCAACTACTATTTTGCCGTTTTTTGTACCCTCCACTTAGTGATAGAGGGTATATAAAAGTTTGTCCGTTTGTAACTCATCGAAATATCGGTCTGGGACTCCATCAAGTATATATATTTATGACCCCGATCGATTTTAAGACATTCTAGCGATGTCCGTCTGTCTGTCTGTGGAAATGGTGATCACGACCAAAATACTACGCGGATGTGACTGAAACTTAACATATTTATTGGAAGTTCTCCCGAGAAGTTTGGTATTGCATTTAAGCGATATCGGTTCAGCGGATCAAAAGTTATGAACGAAGATGTAAGGACACCTCAAAAATTTTAGTACATTCAACATAACCTAAAAATACAAAATGCTTTAATTCGGCAGCTGGTTGACATATGTGAACATAATTGAACACCAAATAATATTTTAACAAGAACAAATATAATTTTTTCACAAAAAAAGAAAAAAATCGCGGATTTTTTTTTTTAACAATTTTTTTTTTTCGCGGAAATTTTTTTTTCAAAAGTTATTTCCTTTTAAAAAAAGTTTTTGGAATAATCTTTTTGAAATTGTGGAGGGTATCACTACATTCGGCAAGGCCGAATTTAACTTTTTTACTTGTTTGAACTAAAACGAATACAAATTTTAATTTTCAAGTATTCAAATTTTATTTCAACGTTTTCGAAATCTCTAAGCCTTCCAGTTGGTCCATTTTTTGATTTCATTGTACAAATTGTTACCAGGACATTCAGTGGAACCGACTTGACGATGACCATAGATGGTATATTTAGATGAAACATAGCCAGATGAAACCAACCAAGCAATCAATTCCTTAGCCTTGGCAATTTGGGTAGCAGTGGGAACGTAATCGTTGTAGTTACCAATGAACATAATACCATAAGACTTGCTATTCCAGTTGGTAGCATGAGCACCCAAAACACCAGCACCACGACCTTCATAGATGTTACCATCAGCACCAATACCATAATTGTAACCGATATCGGCCCAACCTAAATCTTTCATGTGATAGGATTGCATGTTACGCATTTGAGCGCTGCAAGTGGCCAAGGTATTGCAATAGGCACCAGCAGAGTGATGGATAACAACATAACTTAAACCAGTAGCCAAATAGGATTTGGAAGTAGCAGCTGCGCCTCCCCATGCTGATTTCGAGACAATGTTAATGGCAGAAATGCCATTAGCAACTGTAAATTATAAAAAAAGAAATTAATTTACAAAATTTTACAATAAAATGTTCTAATTAAACTAGATATTTCTATTTAACTTACAGCACAAAATTGCCAAAACTGCTAAGAAAGATTTCATTTTTTGTTTGTTCAAAAGTTAAATTGATACAAGTGTCTATGCCAAATTTGATAGCTGCTTAAATACTATCTATCCTCAATAGGAGGAGTATTGCTAAGAATTTGTTTGTTTTCCCACATTAAAAAACTGACTGATAAAAAACCAATTTAAGATATGGATGGTATTTTTGTTTATACACTTAAAGAAACAGGCGGACATCACTTGAAAGTTCCTAAAAAATATCACTGATCAACCTTATCTATCTTCTGTATATAAAAAGGGAGTTGGGGTGACTGACTGATTCATTGCCGAACAGCACAAACTCCAAATTATGAATGTAGATTCACCTCCCGGTTTTTGGTTTTCTGATTCTACACCATTTACAGATGTAATTCCAAAAAGATCAATTGTACTTCGTTGGGGAATACCTTTTCTCTCGTGAAAAATGTTTTAAAATTAATTTATTATGTTTTTTGCACTAAAGTAATACAATTTAATCATTATTTAAATTATTTTCTTATATCCATGCCCACAAAAGGGGCGTGCACTTGAACCCAATCCCCTGGGTTCAAGTGCAGGACTTTGATCTTGTTTAATCATAAAAATGTTTCATTTCTTTAGGAAAAAACGCAAAAAAAAAAAACGGGTTTTTTCAGAGGTTGGTTCAGGGGTTCCAAGGGCCCGTTTTTTCCCCTTTTACGAACATAATCTGCCTATGACCATAATACATATTCGTGCCAAACTTCTAACTCTTTTATTTTGGACTGCGTTGTGTCTTATATGGACGGACAAACGAACATTTTAAGAATGTCTTAGATTCGATCAAGCATCGATATTATTTATACTTTATGGGGTCCCAGACCAAAAGAGCTAGACCCCCGAAGTTTGGCAAGAATATCTCTTATGTTACTGGTAAGGATAAGTTCGAAGATGGGCAAAATCGGATTAGGAGGAAAAAAGTTTCCCTTTGAAGAACTAAAACGGATTTGGGGGAAAAAAGTTTCCCCTTGAAGAACTAAAACAACCCCTGAAAAACAAAATTTTTTACGAATTTTTTTAATTTTTGCTCAACAAATGTTTATGCCATATTATGTTCATAGACCTGACGATTTGTTTCAGGCAGCCCATTTTTGACGTATTTTTGTTCAGCAAATACACATTTTTATATTAGAAGAAATTAAAAGTACTGCGCTTGGATCCAGAGCATAAGATTTTTGCTAAATAAATTAAGTCGGCGAATAATGCGTGGATTGTGGATCTTGTCTTGAAAATTTAAGTCAAAGTTGCTATTTAGGAAAGTTTAAGGCAGCGTCGATTTCAGTCTATAATTGTAATTCATATGAAATTGCTTTCATATATGGTTAAAAAGTCTCAAAATGGCGTATTGTTTCAAAAAGTGTCAAGAATCACTTCTTAAACAGGAGTATAAATTGTGAATACTTTTTCAACTGATATGATTTAATTCAAACTTGTTAAGTGAAACTTTTTATATCTTTCAGTGTACTATTTTTAGGGGTTTTCCGTTACTGTATAGTATTGAGATTATGGTAAAACACTTAAAATTTAATCAAAAGTAGTTGCTGAAAATAAAATACTATATTTGAGTATATTAAAATAGATAAAGAAGTATTTACTTGATTTATCGAAAAACTCATCTTTTATATTTAACCCCTTTTTGGCCTAGTTGTAAATTTAATGGAAAAATTTAACCAAGCTATTTACGGGGGACATCCTCTAAAAAAATTCAACCCCCTTGCAATAAGCTAAACCATTTAACACCTTTTGGGGGCAACGAATTAAAAAAAAAAAACATTTACATTTTTTTAGGAACACAAATTATTTTCTGGACAAGTGGACAAGTTATCCTGTATTACAAACTCAATATGGCCAGCTTAAGCGGTTTCGCTAAAATTGTATTTTCCGGTATTTTTAATACTGAATTAGTTAGCAGTAGCTCTGACAATAAGGAAAATATAACATGCAAAAGTTACTGGGTTCAAAATAAAAAAAAATCATTTCAAAATTGATTAAAAACTGTCTCCCCATTAATTAAAAATCTAATATGTCTTAAGGTTCCACATATTTCCGATAACATTCAGTCGTTCCAAAAGTAAAAATTAAGGCATAAGAGAAAATTTGTATACCCTTCCACCGCCACTTTTGTGGGCGTAGATATAAAATATTAGTTTAAAGGCGTGAAAGCTAAAAAACTTAAAAGCTTAATATTTTAAAACTTTCTTAGCAGTGCAGTATAGCGAGGGGTATGTCATTCTTTTTTTTAAGTTTACAAAGTTATCATTATAATAACTTTTATTAAAGCTTTACTTTTTTTTATAAAGCTTTGTTCTTTTTATAAAGCTTTAAACTTTTTATAAAGCTTTAAACTTTTTATTAAGTTTTAAACTTTTTATAAAGCTTTAAACTCTTTATAGAGCTTTAAACTTTTTATAAACCTTTAAACTTTTTATAAAGCTGTAAACTTTTTATAAAGCTTAAAACTTTTTATAAAGCTTAAAAACGTTTATAAAGCTTTACATATTTTATGAAGCTCAAGTGGCTATCATCAAGCTGCTTACTTTTTTACTTACAGTTTTTAGTAAGGGAAAGAAAGTGAGGCTCGTGACGTAGGGCACTCGCTTCATCATTAAAGTGCCCGACATCGTACGCCAAGCTTTTCCATTTAGAAAATTGTGTTTGAAAGACTAAGTTTTTGTTTATGAATACGGCCACTAAAGTTTAAGTTTTAAATATTTTTTATACTTAGGCTTTTTAAAGCTTTTCACACATTTTTAAGCTGTTAATAGGGGAAGTAATGTGTTTGTATAAGGCTGAGTTAAATATGGCTCAACACTTTTTAGTAAGCTCTTTTTTATTAACTTTCAAGTTTTAGATTTGTAGCTTTTTTAAAGCTTTAAGTTTAGTTTAAGCTTTTTATAAACAAATTAAAGCTTTTTATGAAGCTTTAATGATTATAACAAAAGGAAAGCTTTTCATATAAAAATTAAAGCTTTTTATATAAAATGTTAAGCTTTTTATAAGTTTTATACAAGTTTAAGCTTTTTATATAAAAATTTAAGCTTTTATATAAAAATTTAAGCTTATTTTATAAAAATTTAAGCTTTTTTAAATAAAAATTAAGGTTTTTATATACAAATTAAAGCTGTTTATTTAAAAATTAAAGCTTTTTAGTTAAAGCTTTTTATAAAAAATTTAAAACGTTTTGTATAAAACTAAGGTGTTTTATATAACATTTTTTGCATACAAATTGAAGCTTTTTATATAAAAATTGAAGCTTTTTATATAAAAATTAATGCTTTATAAAAAATGTAAGCTGTTTATAAAATTTAAGCTTTTATATAAAAATTTAAGGTTTTTATATGAAAATTAAAACTTTTTATATGAAAATTAAAACTTTTTATATGAAAATTAAAGCTTTTATTAATATAAAAATTAACGTTTTTTTATATTAAAATAAAACTTTTCATAAAAAAAATTAAAGCTTTTTATATAAAAAAGCAAAGCTTTTTATATTAAAATTAAAGCTTTTCATATTAAAATTAAAGCTTTTTATTAAAAATTTAATTTTAAATTTAAGGTTTTTATATAAAAATTAAAGCTGTTTATTTAAAAATTAAAGCTTTTTATATAAATAAGGGTTTTTATAAAAAAATTTTGTAAAGCATTTTAAATAAAAGTTAAAGATTTTTTATGAAAATTAAAGGTTTTATAAAAAAAATTAATATAAAAATTAAAGCTTTTTTATATAACAATATTTTTTTTTATATTAAAAATAAGCTTTTTATACAAAAAATTAAAGCTTTTTATATAAAAAATTAAGGCTTTTTATATAAAAAATTAGGGCTTTTTATATAAAAAATTAAGGCTTTTTATATAAAAAAATTAAAGCTTTTTATATAAAAAGTAAAGCTTTTTATATAAAATAATTAAAGCTTTTTATAAAAAATTACAGCTTTTTATATAAAAAAAATTGAAGCTTTTTATATAAAAAAATAAGGCTTTTTATACAAAATTTAAAACTTCTTATATAAAAATTAAAGCTTTTTGTAAAAATTAAAATTTTTTTAACATTAAAATTAGAGAAGTAATAATTTTATGTTTTTTTTTTTATTATTTCCAGATGTCACATGTGAAATCAGCACATTTACAAGCATTATACGCCAGAAGACGTGAAGCTGAATATAATCGCATTGAACGCACCGAAGCTGTTAATAAATACTTCGATCATTGGGGTAAAGTAACTTCTCGATTTGAGAGTTGGACTACACCTGAATACTATCAAAAATCCGATAAACAACTACAACATTCAAAAGACCAAAAGGACAAACAAAAGAAATTATTTGAAAGACAGCAACGTCTAAAAAAACTTTTGGAAAAGGAAAAGATTAATTACGATTTAGAATTGAAACAAAAAGAAAACTATAGAAGAACACGACGATTTATAGATACCACAACACTACAGAGAATGGAGGAACACGTTAAAGAACAACAGAAGACCAGACGCCGTCTGGAATTGGAGGCCAAGTTATATGGCCACTGGAGACATGGAGTAGATGATGAAAATTTACTTTTTGCATCAAAATCAGATCATGAAGTCTTGGCCAAACTAAATTGGTTGGATCAACAGGTGCAACTACAATTAAAACGTGAAAGGCAAGAGGCTGAAAACAGGGAACATGATTTAAAAATGCAAAAAGAAATTAATAAATGTGAAGAATTGCAAAGAGAGAGACAAGAGATACGAGAACAGGAAATAAAAGAAATAAGAGATTTACAAGAGATGCACATGCATCAATTGAAAGAAAAACATCAGGAATCGGAAAAGCTTAAGGAAGACGAAAAGAACTTGGCAACTCATTTGAATGAATTAAACAAGGAATTACAATTGTTGGAGGAACATTATGTGGTGGCCAAACATCCAGCCGATTTTGGTGAACTCTATAATATGAACAAAATCAGAATTTATATACGTAAACGTTCCGAAGTGTTCCGCAACCAAATAAGACTTTCTATGAGTATTTTGGAAAGACTTGTAGGTATTGCGCAAAATTCGGAGATCATACGAAAATATATAGTACGTTTAGAAAAGGATCTTGAAAAAGAAAATCAAATACTCGCTGAAATTGAATCCATGTACGAATCTGAAGCTACAGTTTTTCTCAAAAAATGTGAACAAACTTGGTTGATACAAAATGAAGAACGTAATCAAGAAATAAAAGATATACTCTACGCAGAACGTCAAGCTATGCAGCATTCTTTAGAGGAGATTATAAAGAAAGCAGAAGAACTCATAGAAACACGTGCTGCTCATTTAAATGCTATAGACAACTCTAGCGAAAGGTTGAAACAACTTATACAAGAAGTAGAAGATCAAGCTCCTTGGCAGCCACAGAATGTTATTAAAAAGTTTTCTCAATTAACTTTGGCCGAAAAAGAAGAACTCCATAAATATTTGAATACACATAAATACTATGATGAATCGGATAATAATTTATCACCAAGATGTTATGATTCCCATGATCACAATGATATAAATCAAGCCTCCAACTCATTTAACAATCCCAACTTAGATGATTGGCAAAATAATCCTCATCTTTCAAAACGTGACGCAGAATCTATACGCACAAATTCACAACGTAATATGCAAGTTGTTACCAAGGAGACTGAATTAAATCGACCAAGATTTGGTAGAAAACTTCCACATCATACTCAGCAAGAAGAGTCTGCTGATTCTTCCATAAATAATCATCCAGACATTGAAATAGAGACCAAAGATGTGACACGCGAATTATTTTCATCTCACACAAATTGTGATGAATCGGATAATAATATGTCTCCCAGATGCTATGATTCACATGATCATAATGATATAAATCAAGCTTCAAATTCCTTTAATAACACAAATATAGATGATTGGCAAAATAATCCTCATCTTACTAAAAATGATGCCGACTCAATGCATACAAATGCTCAACGTACTCAACAAGTCGTTACCGAAGAGACTGAATCCAATCGACCACGTTATGGTAGAACTCATCACAAACAACACCAGCAGGAAACATTTGATTCGGAGGGTCATCAAGATATCACTAAACATTTACCACATTCAAATCGTAATGAATCGGATAATAATATAACACCAAGATGTTTTGATTCCCATGATCACAATGATATAAATCAAGCTTCGAATGTTTTTAATAACACAAATATAGATGGTTGGCAAAATAATCCACATCTTTCCAAACGTGATGCAGAATCTATACATACAAATGAACAGCGGACTCAACAAGTCGTCACTGAGGAAACTGAAGCCAATCGTGCTAGATTTGGTATAAAATCTCCAAATAATCATGGGCATAACTCTGCTGAATATTCAGATGATTGGATACGTCCACATCCCTATCTTTCTGAACTTGAAATGGACTCTAATCATAGAAATGCTCAACGTACACTTCAAGTAGTAACCGCTGATACTGATGCCAATCGTCCAAGATTTGGTAGAACACATCAAACGAAACATGCAGATTCTGTTAATTCTTGCTTACATCCTTCGGATGACCAAGAAGAAGCCACCAAAAATTCTGACGATCACAGACACAAGAAATTTTTCACTAACCAAAATTCTAATAACGATTATCTTTCACAACGTGATGCTGAAACTGAACGTGCCACAGAGCAAAGTTCTTTACAAGTTGTTACCGCAGATACGGATGCAAATCGTCCAAGATTTGGTAGAACACATCAAACGAAACAGGTAGATTCTGTTAATTCTTGCTTACATCCATCGGATGACCAAGAAGTCACCAAACAGTTTAACTCTGACGATCACAGACACAAGCATTTTTTTACTAACCAAACTCCTAAAGACGATCATCTTTCACATCGTGAAGCCGAAACTGAACGTGCCACTGAGCAAAGTTCTTTACAAGTTGTTACCGCTGATACGGATGCAAATCGTCCAAGATTTGGTAGAACACATCAAAACGAAACTGTTGGTTCTTGGGCTAAATTTTCGGATGATGTAGACGAAGTTACTACACATTTAAATTCCGAAAATCACAAACATGTTAAATTTTATACTAATCAAAATTCTAATGACTCGGATATCAATGGACATCTTTCGAAACTTGAAGCCGAAACTGAACGCGCCACTGCACAAAACTGTTTACAAGTTGTTACCGCAGAAACTGAAGCCAATCGTCCTAGATTTGGTAGAAACCATCATAAACAACAGGAAGAGTCAGTTGGCTCTTGTTTCCAACAATCTTCGGATGATCAAGAGGTCTCCAAGCATTTTCCTCATACAAATCGTAATGAATCGGATAATAATTTGTCACCCAGATGTTATGATTCTCACGATCACAATGATATTAATCAAGATTCTAACATGTTTAATAATCCAAATTTAGAGGGATGGCAAGAAAATGAAAATCTTTCTGAACTTGAAAAGGATGCTAATCATACAAATGCTCAACGTACTTTACAAGTTGTTACGGCTGAGACTGAATTGAATCGTCCAAGATTTGGTAGAAAACAAATTGTTTGGGATTAAGAAAACTATTAAGTAAGAATTTGACGACCACAAATTTATTGACGCGAATTATAAATTTATTTTTTTTTTTATTTAAAAATCAGAAATTTTAATTTTTATCAGAAATTTGAAATTTTAACAAGAATTTTAAATTTTATCAAAAGATTTGAATTTTCATTAGAAATTTTCTTCAGAAATTTTTAATTTCATCAGAAATTTTTATTTTTATCAGAAATTTTTATTTTTATCAAAAATTTTAAATTTTATCAAAAGATTTGAATTTCCATTAGAAATTTTAATTTTTATTAGAACATTTTAATTGTCATAAAAATTTTAAAATTCATCAAAAAATTTTAAAATTCATCAAAAATTTTTAAAATTCATCAAAAAATTTTAAAATTCATCAAAAAAATTTAAAATTCATCAAAAGTTTGAATTTTCATTAGAAATTAAAATGTTCATCAAAACATTTAATTTCGACCAAAAATTTTTATTTTTCATCAGAAATTAAAAAAAAATTTCATCATTTCTTCAAAAACTTTCATTTTTTATCAGAAATTTGCACTTTCACAAGAAATTTTAATTTTTATCAGAAATTTTAATTATTATTAGAAATTTTAATTTTCATCAGAAATATGAGTTTTCATCAGAAATATGATTTTTCATCAAAAATTTTAATTTTCATCAAAAATTTTAATTTTCATTAGAAATTTGAACTTTCATCAGAAATATGAATTTTCATCAGAAATTTGAATTTTTATCAGAAATTTGAATTTTTATCAGATATTTAAATTTCTATCGGAAATTCGAATTTTCATCATAAATATTAAATTTCATCAGAAATTAAAATTTTTATCCGAAATTTTTAATTTCATCAGAATTTTAATTTTCATCAGAAATTTGCATTTTCACAAGAAATTTTAATTTTTATCAGAAATTTTAATTTTTATCAGAAATTTAAATTTTCATCAGAAAATTTGTATTTTTATTAGAAATTAGAATTTTCATTAGAAAATTTGAATTTTCATTAGAAATTTAATTTTCGTTAGAAATTTAATTTTCATTAAAAATTTAAATTTTTGAATTTTCATCAGAATTTGAATTTTCACAGAAATTGAGTTTTGATAAGAAATATGAATTTTCATCAGAAATTAAAATTTTCATTAGAAATTTGAATTTTCATCAGAAACTAAATTTTCTTCAGAAATTTGAATTTTCATCAGAAATTTGAATTTTCATCAGAAATTTGAATTTTTATTAGAAATTTTAATTTTCATTAGAAATTTAATTTTCATTAGAAATTTAATTTTCGTATGAAATTTAATTTTCGTAAGAAATTTAATTTTCGTATGAAATTGAATTTTCGTAAGAAATTTAATTTTCATCAGAAATTAAATTTTCATTAAAAATGTATTTTTCATCAGAAATTTCATATTTCATCAGAAATTTCATATATCATCAGAAATATGAATTTTCATTGGAAATTCAATTTTCATTAGAAATTTATTTTTCATTAGAAATTTGAATTTTCATCAGAAATTTAAATTTTCATCAGAAATTTGAATTTTCATCAGAAATTTTAATTTTATCATAAATTTGAATTTCATCATAAATTTGAATTTCATTAAAAATTTAAATTTTCATCAGACATATGAATTTTCATCAAAAATTTGTATGTCTATCAGAAATTTAGTTTCATCAGATTTTGAATTTTCATCAGAAATTTGAATTTTTATTAGAAATTTGAATTTTCATTAGAAATTAAATTTTCATTAGAAATTTAATTTTCGGATGAAATTTAATTTTCGTATGAAATTTAATTTTCGTAAGAAATTTAATTTTCATTTTTCATCAAAAATTTCATATTTCATCAGAAATTTCATATTTCATCAGAAATTTCATATTTCATCAAAAATATGAATTTTCATTAGAAATTTAATTTTTATTAAAAATTTATTTTTCATTAGAAATTTGAATTTTCATCAGAAATTTAAGTTTTCATCAGAAATTTAAGTTTTCATCAGAAATTTAAGTTTTCATCAGAAATTTGCTTTTTCATCAGAAATTTTAATTTTATCATAAATTTGAATTTCATCATAAATTTGAATTTCATTAAAAATTTAAATTTTCATTAGAAATTAAAGTTTCATCAGAAATTCGAATTTTCATCATAAATATGAATTTTCATTAGAAATAAAAATTTAATCAGAAATTTGAATTTCATTAAAAACTTGAATTTTCATTAAAAATTTGAATTTTCACCTGAAATTTGTATTTGTAATTAAAATGTTCATCAAAAAATTTAAATTTTCATTAGAAATTTAAGATTTCATCAGAAATTTGAATATTCATCATAAATATGAATTTTCATTAGAAATTAAAGTTTCATCAGAAATTTGAATTTTCATCATAAATATGAATTTTCATTAGAAATAAAAATTTAATAAGAAATTTGAATTTCATTAAAAATTGAATTTTCATTAAAAATTTGAATTTTCATAAAAATTTGAATTTTCATCTGAAATTTGAGTTTTCATAAGAAATATGAATTTTCATCCGAAATTTTAGTTTTTATTAGAAAATTAAAATTTTGATCACAAATTAATTGATTTTCATCAGAAAATTTAATTTTCATCATAAATATGAATTTTCATTAGAAATTACATTTTCATCAGAAATTTGAACTTTCATCAGAAATTTGAACTTTCACCAGAAATTTGAATTTTTATCAGAAATTTGAACTTTTACCAGAAATTTGAATTTTCATCAATTCTCATCAGATAATTTCATTTTCATCAGAAAATTGAATTTTCATTAACAATTTCATAATTTTATTTTCCACCAAAATGCAAATTTTCATTAGATAATTTAATTTTCATTAGATAATTTAATTTTCATCAGAAATTTTAATTTTCATAAGAAATTTCTTTATTTCATTTTCATCAGAAATTTTAATTTTAATAAGAAATTTCTTTATTTCATTTTCATCAGAAATTTTAATTTTCATCAGAAATTTGAATTTTCATCACAATTTTAATTTTCATCAAATAATAATTTTCTTTAAAAAATTTAATTTTCATCAGAAATTTTAATTTTTATTAAAAATCAAACTAAATAAAAATTCCGTTAGAAATTTAAATTTTCATTAAATCATAAGAAATTTCTTTTAAATTTTTCATAAAATTATAAGTTTTTATATTTTTTTTTTTATTACAATTCATCAAAACGCGTACATTTTTCATACTCAAGAGTCAATCCTTTAAGGAACTTACTTTATAATTTAAAAAAAAATTAAAACAACATTAATTCATTAAAATTACAACATTTATGAACGATAATCTTATAAAAAGACTTAAAAAAAAATGTTTATCTTTATTTACATATATTTAGATGTTATCTTTCACCTGAAATCATATTTATATAACCCACGCTTCAAATTCCCTTAACAATATATATTTAAAAAATAATCTTCACCACAGCTTTCTCAATGTAGTGAAAAACACCGGAGACCAGTAGACTTAAATATGGTCGAAAACATATTACCTAGAATTAAGGACTTTTTTTCTGAGTTAACCAACTATTTTTTTTTTTATAATTAACCAGTTAAAACATTTATTAACTTTAGAATTTAGAAAAACTGTCACGAAAAAGATACACAATCTGTCAATATTTCAAGGGCAGACAAGTTTTGACATTAAAAAAGTTTTATAATTTATTAACGATTTTTAAAATATTTTTTCAATAAAAAATAACAATTTATAATCCCATTAAGGGCCGATTGCAGTACATTAAGTAATCGCAAAAATATTATCAACTGACGTATAGAGCAATATCTACGGCATTTTGCTTTACAATTTGTAAAAATTTAATTGGAATATGAAAATTCCATTTAAAAATTACAGATTCTGTTTAAAATCGTTATATGCCAAATTTATTTGTTTGTTTCATTAGTTTGCTGTTGACAGTCACAATGCTATTTTGGGGAAATTTAATTTTTTCTTTATAGTTCTCATTGTGTCTAGAGTTAAATGTAAGTTAAAATTGCATGTTTGGACACTAACGATTGTCATTTAAATTCCCTATACTTTTTTTTAGCATAGGGTTTTTAATTTTTTGCTAAATAGTCTTGACAATGATCTCTTGACCCAGATCGAAACATGAGTCGACTTAGTCTTGCAAAGATTAGCAAATTTTTTTGAAACAAAGAAATTATTTTCTTGAAAATTTGTAAAGACCAGTGGAAACAAAGTTCATTTAGAATTTGAAAAAGATGCTTTGGAATTTTTTAAATATGTATTGAAATTTGAATAAGATCTATTGAAGTTTGAAAATCTATTTAAATTCAAAATTTCAATAAAAATATAACTTTAAATAATCTTTTATAAAATTTAATTAATCGTTTAGAATTTCAAAAGATTTTTTTTTTGAATTTAGTTGATTTTTTCAAATTTTCATTGTTCTTTTATCAAATTTCCATTGATATTTTTCGAATTTCGATTGATATTTTTTGAATTCCAATTGAAAAAAAAATCAATTGTTAATTTTTTTTTTTAATTAAAATAATTTTTTTTTTTTAATTAAATTTTTTTTTTTACGATTTTCAATATTTCAAATTTTAAATGGTGGAATCTTCAATTTTCCAATGGAATTTCCATAATCCAATTAAACCTTTTGGAATTACATTTGAAAATGCTGTAGATAATTCACATGCTCCTAAAGACATAAATAACGCTTCAAATTCCTAAATATCATAAATTTTAGATGGTTGACAATATAATCCCCATCTTACTCAACAAAAAGAGTAATTGTAACATCAATAAAGGAATGAAGCCTATGGATTGATTTATATCCGAAAACCTATAACAAACATGAAATTATAAAGAATCTCATGTTCATTAAAAAAAGACAATTATATATTTTTTTTAATTAACCCACATAAACATATATTAACTTTAGAATTAAAAAAAAAAAAACTGCTTTGAAAATAGAAAAAAACAAGATAATTCTGCATAAAATATATTTTTTAATATTCTTAAAAAAACAATTTATAAACTATAATCTCATCAAAAGCATATTACAGAATCTTAAGTAATCAAGCCTTATTATGCGTTTTAAAAACAAAAAATCTTATGATTCATATAATCATAATGACACAAAAAGAAATCTTTTAAATTCCTTGAAAAACTTGAAAGGATTTGAAAAAATAATCCATCCATCCCATCTTTTTCAAGGTAATGCGGAATTTCCGTACAAGGATAAAAATATAACATATTGCATGGAATTAAGGAGAATTTGAAGCAGTCACATACATATATTTTTTTATTTATCACTCATAATATTTCATTAACCATTAAAATCATTAACTACATATATTATCAATTAATGTGCTTTAAAAAAAAATAAAAATAACCAAAAAAAAAAAAAAAAATTGTGTACTTATTTTCAAGATTTATATTAAAGGTGAATTGCTGCCCACCCAAAACGGGTCGTAACAGCATACCAAAGGGGTCACCGAGAGCTGCGAAAAAATATAAGTTTTTTCGATTTAAGAATTCTAAGTTAACACTTTTTAAAATTTAAGTTTCACAGTAACTGTTGAATTCGGCTGTGACAAATCTGTTTTACCTTCCAACATGTAAAAAGAAATAAAAAGAAAACAAGTAAGAAAGCTATATTCGGCTGTGCCGAATCTTTAAATACCCTCCACCAATGTGATGATTTAAAAAACAAAAAAGTTTGTTTTATTTATACCTCAGAAAATAAAAAAGTACCAAAGAGTGTACTTTCGGTACCTTTCATAAAAGGTACTTTTTATAGAAGGTACTTTTTATAAAGGGTACTTTTTATAAAAGGTACTTTTTATAAAAGGTACTTTTTATAAAAGGTACTTTTTGTAAAAGGTACTTTTTGTAAAAGGTACTTTTTATAAAAGGTTCTTTTTATAAAAGGTACTTTTTATAAAAGGTACTTTTTATTAAAGGTACTTTTTATAAAAGGTACTTTTTATAAAAGGTACTTTTTATAAAAGGTACTTTTTATAAAAGGTACTTTTTATAAAAGGTACTTTTTATAAAAGGTACTTTTTATAAAAGGTACTTTTTGAAAACAGTACAGAATTTTCGGAAAGTTCCTTGTTCCAGAATGTTTTATTTCACTAAAGGATCCTACATTCTAAATTTCAAGTTTGAATAAAATTTCAGTAAATAAAAAAAAGTACCAAAAGTACTTTTTCACCCATTTTACCTCAGTAGAATCAACATTGGCAAAACCCGAGCCTTAATGAGTCTTTTTTCCAGAAGGTGAACCGACATTGCAAATTTCCATTTTCTAGTACCATTATTTAAGGAAATATAAAATGTAACAAAAGTACATATTTTTACCCTTTTTACCCTATTAGAAAAATCATTGGCAAAAACCCAGCCTTAGCGGATCTATATTCCGGGAGGTGGACATACAGTCCAAATTTCAAGTCTATGTGACAATTTTTTAAGGAAATATAATCCAGCCGTATCTATATTCTAGGAAGTGAACATACTGTCCAAATTTCAAGTTTCTATGACCATTATTTCAGGAGATATGAAAAGCACCAAAAGTACAGTTTTTTACCCTTTTGACCCCCTTAGAATTAGCACTGGCAAAAATCTAGCCTTAATGGATCTATATTCCGGGTGGTGAACATACAGTCCAAATTTCAAGTCTCTATGATCATTATATCAGAAGATTTAAAAAGTACCAAAAGTACAGTTTTTTACCATTTTTAACCCCTTACCATTGGCTAAACTCCAGCCATAGTGGATCTATATTGCGGGAGGGTAACATACAGTCCAAATTTCAAGTCTCTATGACCTTTATATCGGGAGATATAAAAAGTACCAAAAGTACGGGTTTTTACCCTTTTTACCCCCCTTAAAACAACATTGGCAGCAAAAATCCAGCCTTAGTGGATCTTTATTCCGGAAGGTCAAACTACAGTCCAAATTTCAAGTCTCTAACTTCAGCGGTTTGGGCTGGGCGATGATGAATGAGTATGTCAGTCATATTACTCTTTTATATATATAAATTTTCCGGATTTGGGCCATAAAGTTTATTTCTGTCTTTTATTATTTAACAAAATTTATTTTTTTAAATGAAAATATTTTTTTTTTTAAGAAATCTGAACAAAATTGAATTTTGGCGATATTTTACATCCGATTTGGCGACAAAGCCAAAAAAAAGTCTGGCAACCCCGTTAATATGACGAAGCAAAAAATGGACACACACACACACACATGCTATATAAAAATAACCATTAATTTTTTTATTATTACTTAACGAACTTTTTTTTAATTAAATTTAGATTTTGTTTTACATATTTTAAAGCTTTTTTGTAAAGATTTTTTTCCTTTTTCTCAGTTTTTTTTTTCATTTCCGTTGTTATGTATCACACAAAATACGAGTTAATTTAGGGTTATGTTGAAAAAAACGATGTGTTTTTTAGTAATTCGCTCTTAACTTTTAAAATACTTAACCGATTTAAACAAAGAATACATCAGTTTTTGCCTGGGAAAATTACGCAACTTTTGGTACCCCAAGCGTTTAAATCGGTTTCGAAGTATTGCCAAAAACGTGATTTCAACAGACAGACAGACAGACAGACGGACGGACAGACAGACAGACAGACAGACAGACGGACATCGATAGATCGACTTAAAATCGATCAAGGATCATGAATATATATACTTTATGGGGTCCTAAACCAATATTTCAATGTGTTACATACGGAATGACAAACTTATATATACGCTCTATCACCAGAGTGGAGGGTATAAAAATGACTGGGTCGTTTTAGACGGCGGTTTGTGGGGGACATCTCCCTCATGATAATCGTTAACAAATTTTAATTCTAATTTTCTTTCCGTGAACCTTTTTTCATAGAGCTTGAGATACGGTTTTTAAATTCCCGGACTTTTTCAATTCCCGGGAAATCGTTTTGAAATCGTATTCGTATTCCCGGGAATTTTTTAATTTAAACAAATTTTGAACTTTACTATAAAAAAATTGTTATATTACAAATTATGGTCGTATTTTCCAATTTAAAACCATTTTAGATGAATTATTTTTTAAAATAGTTTTACTAACCTCTAAAATATACGTAGAAAGTTCATAAAATCTATTTTTTGTAGAAATATTGGACCTTATCATAGTTTTAGTATTTGCATTGACGTATTTCCACGTTTTAATAACGTTTTGGAAATTTTGACTACGCCAACCGTAAGAAAATTATATCTTGAAGGTATATTTAATTAAACTTTCGAATTATTAAAATTAATTGGCTTAAGGCATTCCGGCCAAAACGAGAACACCAATGTACTATATGGCCATTGTAACGACGTATTTTTACTGGTTGCTGGGATAGAACTCGCGGCGACCAAGGTTCGTTACAAAATATTTTTTTTTCACGGCCGATAGATATCAAGCTTTTACTTCATATATGAAATTTTAAGCTGAAAACCTGGTTTGTTATGACTTTTTTTAAAATATCGATATTTTTGTTTAAGCACTATAAAGATTGTTGTTCTGAATATGGAATACATTTGAAGTGAAATTTAGTTTGATTCCGTATTTTGTCACGCAAATCGATTAAGGAAAAATAATTATTAGGCCTAAATAACACTGTGTTACAAATGACCAAAAATAAAATATGCAGGGGTTCTTATATGAAAATTCGGGTTGGTTGGAGTCCATAGAGTACTGATATACTCATAGTTTTTCTGGATCACTTCGTTAAGTACGTTTTTTATTGGCAAATGTGTTGAAAAACGGCAATTCTTAAATTACAACTTTAAAAAATTATTACTTTGTTAGTTTGCAACCGATTTTCGATTTTAAGGATTTTTTTGAAAGGTATAAGTCTTACCTTTTAAACAAAACAAAAATATTAAAAATCGATCAAGAATTGGCCGAGCTACGATCGTTTAAGTTAAAAAAAATCCAATTTTTTGAAAAATTTGTCATGTTCTTTATACTCTAAGTTGAAAGTGCATCATTAAACAATTTTTGTTTTATTTTTGTATAAAAGTATAGTAAAGTAGCTTTCCAAAACACCAAAAAACATAACAATCGGTTAAAAAATTAATGAGTTATGCTAAGTTTTGTGATAGGACATTTTTAATTTTTTTCAGAAATGCTTGTAATTCAGGTATTATTCATAAATCTTATTGCTAGTAGTAATTTTATGTGCCTATGCATATAAACAAGAGATGGTAACATAATTAGATTTGTGCGTGATTGACACATGATCACAAGTGAGCGTGATTGAAAATCAATTTCACTCACGTGGTTGTGAGTGAGTGGAATAAAAAAAATGGGCGTGTCAGTTGCTTCTAAATCCCATTTATAATTTTTTGGTTTTGTTTGAAAAATGTGAGTGTTACTTCTTAAAAACAAAAATATTGAGAAAAGATTGAAAATAGGCTCGTTTAAGTTAAAAATCTTTTTTGAAAAGTAATACCTGCAACATTTTTATGACAGAAAAAGTTGTACGTTCGCAAACATTTTTGAAACGAAATTGGTAAAATTGTAGGATCATTTGATGGAAATTTTACCTATTTATAAATAAACGTATGAGGCATTCCACACCAAATATCCAGCAAAAAAAAAACATGTGTACCGTAAATTTCTGAACAGGTTGTATGAATAGCCCTATATGGAGCTAAGAAAATTGCGTTTTTGGTTTTAAAATTTTTCAAAAACTTGACTTAGGAGGTCAAATATTGGAAAAATGGTCAAATTTGTGTTGAGTTACCTTGTTTAAATATTTATTAAATTAAAACGGAATGCACCACAATCTCAAACATCGATTAAATTTTTTTTTTTTGGAAAATTTTCAGAATTAGTTCTGAAATTTTAGCATTTTTAAAAAAAGTCAATTAATCAAAAACCCGGCCACTTTTTTTTTTAGCTTAGATGTTTGTCTATCCACACAAATAAATTCAGACATATGTTTTTTTGAGAAAATCGCATTTGAATATTAATTTTCATAACAATTTTGTAATTTGCTTGTATTTTCTAGTTTCAACGTAGCGAATGACTATTAAATATTTACATTAGTCATACGCTACGTTGAACCAAGCAAATTACCAAATTGTCATGAAATTCAAAATTCAAATGCGATTTCTCGAAAATAACGAAAAAAACACATTACAATTTTTTTGTGTGGATAGACAAACTAGAGATGGGAACATGAGCAGATAAGAGCGTGAGTGTGACTGAATTCAATTTTACTCACGTGATTGTGAGTGAGTGTGAGAAAGATTATTGCGTGAAAGAGTGAGCGTGAGTTGATTTTTTTGCGTGAGTGTGCGTGATTTATTTTCTATTCATATTTCCTTTCATTCCAAAAAAAAGCAACAAAAAAATGTAAAATTTTGCTTAACCCATTACTGCCTGCCCATAGATCGGCTCGTACGATTTTGATGAAATTTTGAGATGTGTACCTGGAAGACCACAGTTGCTAGAAAAAATAAAAAAAAAATTTCCTCAGCTTCGACCTGAGATATGACATGGGTATTAGGCCGTGTAATTTTTTACTTTTATTTTTTGTTTGAGCTGAAAGGGGTCTAAAAAGTTTCTATTGGGTGTCAAAATAACTCCAATAAATTTTCGTGAAAACCAAAATTGTCCTTACCCCCCCCCCCCCCCCCGCATCACATTTTAGGTGCACTTTTCCTGAGTATTTTCGATTAAGAAAAATCTTTGATTTTTGTCAGTGAAAAACAAAAGTTAAACAAAACAAAAAAAATCTTGTTAAATGTTTACATTTAGCCCAATCTCTTCTCTTTTTTATGAAAAAAGAATTAGCCCGATAACGTCCATCTAGCCCGCGCTAAATTTTTTTAAGTATCAACACTTTTTTGGGTATTTAAATACCCATTAGGCAGGAATGGGTTAACTTCAGATTTCGTCCCGAAAAAATCAAAACAAATGTAAAATTTTAGATTTTGCTGAAAATTTTGAAAGATTTTTGAAATTACTTTTAGTATAAATAAGAATATTGTGAGTGTGAGTCAACGTTAGCGTGAGTGAATCTTGCATCGGCGTACGTGAGTGTGAGTTGTATTAAATTTACACACGTGATTGTGAGTGAGTGTTAGAAGAAAAATTATGCTCGTGATTGAGTGAAAGTTAAAATTCACTCACGTGACCATCTCTTAGACAAACATCTAATCTTTAAAAAAAAAGTTAAAAAAAACAAATGTGGCCGGATTTTTTATAAATTGACTTTTTTAAAAAATGGAAAATTTCAGAACGGGTTCTGAAATTTTTTTTATTTCACTCACACTTTTTTATTCCACTGACACTCACTCACAACGACGTGAGTAAAATTAATTTTCAATCACGCTCACTTGTGATCATGTGTCAATCACGCACAAATCTAATTATGTTACCATCTCTTGTTTATATGCATAGGCACAAAATATTACTACTAGCAATAAGATTTATGAATAATACCTGAATTACAAGCATTTCTGAAAAAAATTAAAAATGTCCTATCACAAAACTTAGCATAACTCATTAATTTTTTAACCGATTGTTATGTTTTTTGGTGTTTTGGAAAGCTACTTTACTATACTTTTATACAAAAATAAAACAAAAATTGTTTAATGATGCACTTTCAACTTAGAGTATAAAGAACATGACAAATTTTTCAAAAAATTGGATTTTTTTTAACTTAAACGATCGTAGCTCGGCCAATTCTTGATCGATTTTTAATATTTTTGTTTTGTTTAAAAGGTAAGACTTATACCTTTCAAAAAAATCCTTAAAATCGAAAATCGGTTGCAAACTAACAAAGTAATAATTTTTTAAAGTTGTAATTTAAGAATTGCCGTTTTTCAACACATTTGCCAATAAAAAACGTACTTAACGAAGTGATCCAGAAAAACTATGAGTATATCAGTACTCTATGGACTTCAACCAACCCGAATTTTCGTATGAGAACCCCTGCATATTTTTGGTGTAGCACAGTGTAATTATAATATGCAGCTGAAGCCTATTCTCACTATTTTTTCTTTAAAATTTTTAATTCTTTCAAAGTTTTAATGTCATTTTTATTAAATTATTTAAGATTGTGTTCAAAATGTGTAAAACAAATATATTTTTATTAAAAAATTAGCGACGAATTCCCGAAATTTCCCGGAGAAAAAATCCCGGGATTTTAAGAAAAATTTCCCGGAGAAAAAATCCCGGGATTTTAAGAAAAATATTTCCCGGGGATTCCCGGGAAATTTTTTTCGAATAGAAACCCTAGCTTGAGACGAACTTTTATTTAAACTTAATTTGAGCCAAAGCTGATCGTTGTTACCTATGGCGCCCTCTGATCAAAATTTTGCCAAATAAAAAAAAAATATATTTCGCAAGGCAATTTTTTTTTATTTTTTAATATTTTAAAAATCCAAATTTTTGGAGAACATTTTTCCAAAAACCCAAAACTGATGGAAGGGCGCCACGTATTAAAATGATCGTATTTGGCTCAAATTAAGCCAAGGAAGAACATTTTGATTTTTTTAAATTTTTTGACAGTATGAAAATTTTTAAAACCCTAAAACATTCATTAGAGGGCGGGCACATGGGTTAATAAAAAAACTCACGTGTTGATGCTCAATAATGTTAGTAGTTTACACCTTGCGGGAATTTTAAACACTGCTTTTTTGTGGGCGTGGCAAGAAAAAATCATATTTTTAAAAATTTTGAGAAAGAAAATTTGAAATTGGTGGATTCACATTTCTATTAGTAAGAACTATAGATGGGCACATGAGCAGATTATAGTGTGATTCGTGATCACGCGTGAGTGTGACTGAATTCAATTTTAATCACGTGATTGCGAGTTGAGAAAAAAATTGGGTGATTGAGTGTGCATAAGTAAGATTTTTTCGTGAGTCGATTTTTATACCCTACACCACTCTGTGGTACAGGGTATAATGAGTTTGTGCTGATCTTTGTAACTACTCGAAATATTGGTCCTAGACCTACCTTTAAGTATACCGATCGACTCAGAATAAATTTTTGAGACGATTTAGCGATGTCCGTCCGTCCGTCTTTCTGTCTGTCCGTCCGTCCGTCCATGTAAACGTTGTAAACACGATCGCTCCTTTTGCCCCAAGGACGAAGCCTATTGAAATCGGTCCATGTTTATACCTAGCCCCCATAAAAACGTCCCCTTTAATTTGACTCAAGTGACTCTTATTAGCAGGTATCCTTTCGAAATTTGGTAGGTAATCGTTTTTTGTATTCACAAATTATAATTCCAAATTTTAAAGGAATCAGACCAGTTTCTCTTGTAGTCCTCATACAAACCACCCTCCCGATATTCACATTAATCTCTCAAAATTCATGAAAGCTGGAAATATTTGAGTAAAATTTTGTTTTTAGGTGCTAAAGGTGTACATTGGTAACTTACATTTATCTGAACATATTCACATCATTTTTGGACTTGGTCCCCTTTATAAAAACTTCGACCGATATTAAGTTAAATCGGTCCATTGAAAACAAAAATAAGCCAATTCCACTTAAATTTTGTCCGCGTGTGTTTTCTACACTAATTAAAGATCTTACAAAAGATAGATCCAATCGGTCCATGTTTGGACTTGGGACCCATTTTTCGGAAAACACTGGTTTAGGGTATTATATGGTCGGTCTTATCCGACTATAACTTTCTTACTTGTTTTGCCTGAGTTTGCGTGATTTATTTACTTTTCACAAAAAAAGCAACAAAAAAATTTTAAATTTGCCTTAATTTAAGATTTCGTCCTGAAAAAATCAAAAAAAAAATTAAATTTCCTGAACTTTAAATTTTGCTGAAAATTTTGATAGATTTATAAAATTTTAGTTTTTGATTTTTTTGGGTATTAATAACTGTTTCGTAAGTCAACGCGAGTGTGAGTGAACGTGAGTGTGAGTTGTATTAAATTTGCTGACGTGATTGTGAGTGAGTATGAGTAGAAAAAATATGTTTATGAGTAAGTGTGCGTGATTCAAAAATGCCTGTCGTGAGTGTGAGTCAAAAATCACTCACGCGCCCATCTCTACTAAGAACTATTTAAATAGAAAATTTCATGACGTTGACGTTGGTGAAAACAAAACGCGATTTTTTTTTTTTTTTTGTAAAAAAAAAGTTTTTTATTGTTTAAATACCATTCGGCATCGAATTATGCCCACAAATGTCAACCAGCTGCCGAATTAAAGCATTTTGTATTTTTAGGTTATGTTGAATGTACCAAAATTTTCGAGGTGTTCTACATTTTCGGTTATAACTTTTGAACCGCTGAACCGATTTCGAAAAATTTCACACAAAATGTCTTAGAATCTGAAAAAAGTTATCCCAACCCAATAAACCAAATAACGATAAGTGATAGCGAAAATAGTATCATCTGTATGATACCGATTACGGTATCACCTTAAATTAAAATTATTAGGCGATTTTTTGCTATCGTCATTCCTGGAAATTTTGAAAACGATATCACATATTCATATCGAAACGAAACGCCTGGAATAACGATAGTTTTTCGATAAATTCTGGAAAATGGTGATTTCACTATCGTAATGACTGGAATTAACAATTGCGAAAAAACGATATCATATTTTTATGGAAAAACGATATCATAAGGAAAAGTACATTAAGAACAAAAACACTATCGTTTTCGTATAATATGGGATAATTAGGTGATATTACCTAGATATCATAACGGAATTGTTGGGTTTATTCCCAATAACTATGATATCGTTTTCGCTATTGTTAATTCCAGTCATAACGATAGTAAAATCGTAATTTTCCAGAATTTATCGAAAAACTATCTTTATTCGTGTTATCGTTTTCGCTATCGAAATTTCCAGGAATGACGATAGCAAAATCTCCTAAAATTTGAAAATAGTATCATAATTTCAATTTAAGGTGATACCGTAATCGGTATCATACAGGTGATATTATTTTCGCTATCACTTATCGTTATTTGGTTTATTGGGATGTTAATAAAACAGTTTCAGAATCTGAAAATGTTTTTCTGAAAATGTTTTCCACTTTTATATGTACATCGTCTCCCTACTGTAAGCACTTAACAATTTTCAAATTATATTTAGATTTTCGTTTACAATAAATCTTAACCTAAAATGCTGCACAAAGAGTTGGTAATTGTGTGTTAAATGCACAACTTGAAGATGTTTTAGAAATCTTTAAGTTTGAATTAAAGTTTGAATTTTTATTTTATTTATTTTCTTTTATTGTAGTTTTAAAGTTGTTGCTTGCCTGCCTGTTAACAAGTGCATTGGGCAGGCACTTAACAACATTCACTTAAATCGAAAAGTACTGACATAAAAAGAATTAAAATAAGGAATTTAGCCGAAGCCATGAATACTTTTTACAATGTTTAAAAATATTTTAAGTGAAAAAATTTTTTAAACTGAAAAAATAAAAAAAAAAAATTATAAGTGAAAAAAATAAAAAAAAATTGTTAAAAAAAATTTTTTGAGTGCAAAAAAAAAATTTTGATAGGGTGTGCTGTTGTGGAGTTATTTTAAATATTCATATTTAAAATAGATCCGGTAGATGGCGTTGGAGTTGAAATAATAAATTGTTAAAAATAACGTTTGTAAAACAAACAAGTGAGTGTTTAATTCGGCTTAGACGAATATTTTATACCCTCCAAAATGTAAAAAAAATATTTTTTTTATAAAAAAAATATTTTTTTTATAAAAAAAATGTCTTAGAATCTGACATTTTTTTTATAGCAATGACACTATTTTTTTAATCCAAATAAAATAAAAAATAAATTGGATAAAAAAAAATAATGGTTGATTTTGTTTTAGAGTATTTTTATTTATAGCCGATTTTACTCAAACTGAGAATATAGTTTGCTTAAAAGGATATTTTAAATATTTGTTTAAACTTTATTTATGTATTAAATTTATGATCCGATAGATGGCGTTTTTTAATAAAAAAGAAAAAACTTTTTTTTGATAGAACAAAAAAATTTCGTAGGTCCCATATTTGATGAAATTCAAAATTAAATTTGTTTTTTTCCAATTAGCTACAAATAATCAAAAATTACCAAAATTGGTGATCACCCATATTTATTTTTAATTAAATATTTTTCATGAAAATTCACTGAAACTTTGTAAGACTCCAAATATTAATATATTTTTGTCTAATTTTGGCTAAAAAAAAGTGACAATATTTTGAGATCACTCATAAAATGTATTTTGAAACATTTTTGTAAAAAAAAAAATTATAGAAAAAAAAGGTATTTCTTTAGTGAAAACAAGGTTTGATAGGTGGCGCTGTTGTGGATTTTTTTTGGAGTACATTTATAGACGATTTTACTCAAACTGAGAATATATTTTGCTCAAGAGAACATTTTAAATTTATGTTTAAAATTCATGTTTTAAATTTATGATCCGGTAGATGGTGTTGTTTAGTAACGAATATTTGACACAATTCAAAATTAAACTGTTTTTTCCCCAAATAGCTATAAATAATCAGAAATTAACAAAATTTGTGATCACCCATATTTATTTTTAATATTTTTTTTTCGTGAAAAATCACTTAAACTTTGTAAGACTTAAAATTTTGGAACTTTGTCTAATTTTTGCTTTAAAAAGTGATAATATTTTGGGATCGCCCATTAAATGTGTTTGAAATAAAAAAAAAAAAATTTTTTTAAGAAAAAAAGTTTTTTTGATAAAAAAAGAAAATCTAAAAACATATTTTTTAAGTGTTAAAAGATTTGATGTATGGTGCTGTTGTGAATTTTTTTGAGTATTTATCGACGAGTTTACTGAAACTGAAAATGTATAAAAAATTACCGAAATTTGTAATCACCCATATTTATTTTTTAATTTTTTTGTTTCTTGAAAAATCACTCGTAGCTCCCATATTTGCTACAATTCAAAATTAAATTTGTTTTTTCCAAATAACTATAAATAATCAAAAATGACCGAAATTTGTAATCACCCATATTTTTTTTTAATTTCTTTGTTTCTTGAAAAATCAGTCAAACTTTGTAAGTTTTTAAATTCTGGAACAATTTTGTCTAATTTTTGCTTTAAAAAGTGATAATATTTTAGGATCACCTGAAAAATGTATTTTGAAATTTTTGTTTTGATAGGAAAAAATAAATTTTTTATGTTAAAAAAGGTTTGTAGGTGGCGCTGTTGTAGCTTTTTTTGTTGTATTTAGTCTAATTTTTGCTTAAAAAAGTGATAATATTTTGGGATCACCCGAAAAATGTATTTTGAATTTTTTTTTGATAGAAAAATATATATTTTTAATGTGAAAAAAGGTTTGATAGGTGGCGCTGTTGTAGGTTTTTTTGTAGTATTTATGTTTATCGACGATTTTACTCAAACTTAGAATGCAGTTTGCTTAAATTTTTGTTAAGATCCGGTAGATGGCATTGGAGTTAAAATAATAAATTGTTAAAAATTTTAGAAATTGCCTGGCACTGCAGCTTTATGGGTTTCTAGACTAATATTTCCATGAGTGACGAACAGAATAACAAACTTATATTAAGAATCCCAAAGTAAAGGGTATAAAATGTTTTTTTTTAAAAAAAAGTTTTGAAGTGCTCTCATGTAGAAATTTGATTTTTCTGCATATTTCATGTTGCTGTTTTTTATTTACAATTTTTTTTTTAATTCAATTTAACATTTTTCACTTTGTAATATTTACGTTTGGGTTTTTTTTTATTATTGTTATTTCTCATTTTTGTTATTTTTTATATATTTTACAAAAATGTTTACTTTATTTTTCAACAATTTTTTATATTTTTAATTCCAACGAAACGAAGCGGAAGTTGCACAAACGCCATTAGGGAAAATGAATTTCATTTCACATCAACACTCAAAGTTAAATGCAATTTTTGTGAAAACTATGTATGTGTATGTGTGTAAATATTTAGGAATTTAAAAATAAAACCAAAAGGAGAGCGCAAAGCCCACCCAAAGAGGCCTAGTAAACAGCATCAAATGATTTGTTTTTTTTTATATTTTTAATTTTTGTTGAGTGAAACTATTATTTTTCCAACTGTAAAAATACTCATAAATGCAAACAACATCAAAAAAAAAAAAAGAAAGAAAGAAGAAAAAAAAAAAAATTATCCAGGAGCAGTCCAGTCAAGTTATACAAACAAAACAGACATACACTGGAGCACTTAAAAATAATTGCAATTGCAAATTCAAACACAATTCAAAAACTTCCACAAACAGGACTCTACAAGAAAGGCATGCACATAAACTTTTTCAACAATATTTCATTTTTTTTTTTCAATTACACCAAGAAGTATGCTTTACTTAATTAATTTTTTTTTTATAAAACAGGTTAAAGAATATAAAAATTGTAAGAAAAACATGATGAATAACAAAAAAAACAAAAAAAACAACACTTCAAAAGAATTCAAAACGTCTTCAAAAAGAGCATTCGACTTTGCTTAAGATTTGAACAACTTAAGACTTTTTAAAATTTTTACAAGACAGTAAAAAAAACTTTTAAATAACAATTTATAAGATTCTGCACTAATAGAAATACCTCAATAACTTTATAAATCCATTAGGACAATTAGATTTTTTTTAAAAAGTAAGCATGGGCTGTTTTTCATTAGATCCATGTTTTTTTTTCATATATAAATATTGATACATTTTTATAAAATTTTTTGTTTTAAATTAGTAACATATATAATGGTAATATCTTGAGATCACCCATAAGATTTTTTTTGATAAATGTTGGATGTTTTTGAAAAATAAAAAAAAATTAAAATGGTTTTTCTTCCAAATAGCTATAAATAATCAAAAATTACCAAAATTTGTGATCACCTATAATAATAGTAATATTTTGAGATTACCCCTAATATTTTTTTTTGTTAAATGTTGGATGTTTTTGCAAAATAAAAAAATTAAAATGGGTTTTCTTTCAAATAGCTATAAATAATCAAAAAATACCAAAATTTGTGATCACCCATATTATTTTTTTTAATTAAATTTATAAGTGAAAAATCACTCAAACTTTGTAAAACCCCAAATTTTGATCTATTTTTTTAAATTTTTTCTTAAAAATATCAATTTGTATAAAAACTGATAATATTTCTGGATCACCCATAATTTTGTTAAGTTGCTAACAAATTGTGGCGTTCAACTGTATATTTTAAATTTCCAACTGGGTTTTATATTTTGTTTTACAAAAATATTTTGTTTTAAAAATAGTAGTTTTGAATTTTACTTTTGTTTCAAAAACTTTTTAAATTAATTTTTCAATAAAATTTGTTATTGTTGTTTTATAATTTTCTATAAGCAGACGTGTTCTAATTTTTACGCAATTACCCACAATTTGGTGACCCAATGTCCTTGTTGCAAACTTCGACCGATCCTTTGGATCCTGCTTATCAAACAACATCAGGACATGTAACACGCTCTTCACTACAGGAGGAAACGAGAGCTCCGGAAGTAGCAGCAACAACATTGCAAAAGCTACCACCGTTTTGGACTGAACAGCCTCAATTATGGTTCATACAAATAGAGTCTTTATTCCAAATCTCGCGCGTTTCCCGAGATGAAATAAAATATTCTCACGTTATTGCCAGTTTGGATCCTTCATATTTAAAATTTATTGGTGACATTCTACTTGATCCACCAATTGCAAATAAATATGATGTCATTAAAAGTCGTCTAATAAAATCATTTTCCATATCTGAAGAGGCTAAATTAAAAAAACTTTTCAGTGGTTTGGTGATCGGCGATCAAAAGCCTTCACATTTTCTTCAAACGATGAAAGCTTTGGCAGCTGGAAACGATGTTAGTGACAATGTTTTGAAAACCCTTTTCCTAGAACAACTACCGGAAAACATTCGTTCAATTTTAGCAGCTAGCAACTTATGTCTAAATGATCTGGCATTGCAAGCAGATAAAATAATGGAAATCGCTCATCCTCAAATTTCCAGTTTATCGTTTCCAAATAATATTGTAAGCGAACTTACTGCCAGAATTGAAGCTCTGGATAGAAAGCTTGATGCATCTTTACGAGGTCGGAGTGAAAAAGGTAATTCTTTTAGAAACCGTCGTAGAAGTCGAAGCAGCTCTAAGGCACGTACAGACTGGTGTTGGTACCATAAACGTTTTGATACCAAAGCAACAAAATGTGTATTGCCTTGCAAGCACCCTCAAGCAAAAAACTAAATGCAATTTCGGGTACAGCGGCTCCCGAAATTTCAATATCAACAACAGGCCGCTTACTCCTCAAAGATAATTCAACAAAACGTGTTTTTCTGATTGATACTGAAGCTGACGTCTCCGTCATCCCTCCAACTACCAAGATTAAAAATTCTACAACATTTAAAGGTGAGTCTTCTCCAATTAAACTTTTTGCTGCAAACGGAACCGAAATTCGTGCGTATGGAACTCAACTACTACAACTTAATTTTGGTTTGCGAAGAATTTATTCATGGATTTTTCTTGTTGCTGATGTTACCCATCCAATCCTGGGATCAGATTTTCTTAAGCACCATCATTTATTACCCGATCTAAAGAATCGTGTTTTAGTTGATGGGAAAACGTTAATTACAACTCCTGCAAAATTATCTACAGTTAATTCAACATATATTTCTCATATTCGGAAAGATGATTCTGTTTATCAAACAATTTTGAAAGATTTCCCAGAGATTGTTAGCGTAAATTCATCACTTAAATGCAACAAGAAAACCAATGCTTTTCACTTCATTGAAACTACTGGTAGACCCGTCACAGCAAAAGCTCGTAGGCTGGATTCAAAACGTATGCAAATTGCAAAAAAAGAATTCCAATTCATGCTAGAACAAGGTATTATCCAACCATCTAAAAGCGAATGGGCCAATCCTCTTCACATGGTACCAAAATCGAATGGCGACTGGCGCCCGTGTGGAGATTATCGTTTTCTCAACAAGATAACTGTCCCAGATAAGTACTCTATTCCTTTTATAACTGATTTTACTTATAATTTAAAAGATTGTCGAGTGTTCTCCAAACTAGACCTGGTTCGGGCATATCACCAGATAAGAGTCAATCCTGCTGATATCCCCAAAACCGCAATTATTACTCCTTTTGGACTTTTTGAGTTCCTTAAAATGCCGTTTGGTCTAAGGAACGCAGCCCAAACCTTTCAAAGGTACATGGATGAGGTTTGCAGAGGTCTAGAATTCGTTTTCGTCTATATTGATGATGTCCTAATTGCTTCCAAAACTGAAGAAGAACACATCAATCACATCAAAATACTTTTCGAACGTTTTAAGGAATATGGAATATTAATAAATCCTGGAAAATGCACTTTTGGTGCTAAGGAAATTGATTTTCTCGGTTTTAATATAACTTTCGAAGGTTTAAAACCCGCTCAATCAAAAGTTGATGCCATTATTCAATATCCAAAGCCTGTTACCATCTTGGAACTAAGAAGATTTTTAGCCATGATTAATTTCTATAGGAAATTCATGCCTAAATTTCCGTTATTAATTATGATGAAATAGCCAAGGTACAAAAAACTGATGAAGAATTTGCAAAATTTCGTAACTCATCTACTGGTCTTGAATTTAAACTTATTCAAATCCCAAGTTCAAATGTTGAACTTGGGATTTCAGCATAACAGCTGAAGAAGTTGGAAGAAAATTTTTCGAAAGTTGGGTGAGTCGGTTTGGCTGTCCTCATAAAATTCATACAGATAGGGGTAGACAATTTATCTCAAAAGTTTTTCGAAGTATTGCCAAAAGTATTGGAGCACATCATATCCAATCAACTGCCTTTCATCCGCAAGCAAACGGAATTGTTGAAAGGTTGCATCGTACATTAAAAACTGCTTTGATCTCTCATGAAAATCAACAGTGGACAAAAACTTTACCTATCGTTCTACTGGGTTTAAGGTCAGTTTATAAAGAAGACATCAATTCATCTCCCGCAGAACTAGTTTATGGTGAAGTGCTACGACTACCAGGAGATTTCTTCAGTAGTAGCATGGATTATAGTATATCTCCATCAGAAGTTTTAACTAATCTTCGGATATCTTTTGAAAAAGTCAAGCCAGTACCAGCAAGCAATCATGCACTTCAAAAGCCTTTTGTACATAAGGAATTAATGAATTCAACGCACGTTTGGATGAAATCAACACCTGTTAAATCACTGTGTCCAAAATATTCCGGTCCATATAAAGTTTTACATCGAAGTGAAAAATTTTTCAAACTTCAAATTGGAACAAGAGTTGAAAACATTTCTATTGACCGTCTTAAACCTGCTTTCCTACAAAACGAAGTTGCTGAAATCAACGCGGATTCAATTCCTCTGATTTTTCCTAAAAAGGTATCGTTTAATTTGGTAAACTAGGAAGGGAGTAATGTGGCGTTCAACTGTATATTTTAAATTTCCAACTGGGTTTTATATTTTGTTTTACAAAAATATTTTGTTTTAAAAATAGTAGTTTTGAATTTTACTTTTGTTTCAAAAACTTTTTAAATTAATTTTTCAATAAAATTTGTTATTGTTGTTTTATAATTTTCTATAAGCAGACGTGTTCTAATTTTTACGCAATTACCCACAAAATCTTAAAAAATTATGGGTTTAGTATTCTTAAAACTGTTAAAATAGGTATTTTTTTATTCCACTAAAGATTCTTAGCTCTCATATTTGACACAACTCAAAAATAAATTGTTATTTTTTTTCCAATCAAATCAAAAATTACCAAAATTTGTGATCACCCATATTTATGCTTAAATTTGAAATTTTTCGTGAAAACTCACTCAAACTTTACAAGACTTCAAATTTTAATCTATTTTGTTAAACTTTTTGTTTAAATAAGCAAAATGTGTAAAAACTGACAATATTTTGGGATCACCAATAAATCGCCAAAAATTAAGGTTTTATTATTCTTAAGACCGTTAATAGTTTTTTTTTTTATAAATTTTAACTTAAATTTCTAGTGCACATATGACATTAAATTCAAATAGCTATAAATAATCAAAAACTACCAAAATTTGTAATCACCCATTTTTTTAAATTTATTTTTGTTCGTGAAAAATCATTCAAACTTTTTAAGACATAAAATGTTGATCTTTTTGTCTATTTTTTGTGTTTTTTGTCTATTTTTTGTGTTTTAAATGTAAAAAAAAATTTATAATTTTTTGGAGATCACCCACAATTTTGTTAAATTTCTAACAAATCGGAAAAAATATAGGTTTATTATAATAATAAAACAGTTTGTGGCTCCCATATTTAGCACGAATCAAAATTATTTTTTTTAAATAAAACTAAAATTTTATTAGATCTCATATTTGACACAATTCATAATTAAATTTCCAAAATTTGTAATCAACTATATTTTATGCTCAAATTTAAAACGTTTTGTGAAAAATCACTAAAACTGAAAGACACAAAAATTTGATATATTGTGTTAAATTCTTTGTTTAAAATTAGCAACATGTATAAAACAGATAATATTTTGGGATCACCCACAAGTTTCTAACAAATCGCAGAAAAGTAGGGGCTTATTTTTCTTAAAAGAGTTAAAATTATTTTTCTTTAAAATTGAACTAAAATTTTGTAGCTTTCATATTTCACAAAATTCAAAATAAAATGGGGTTTTCCCAAAGAGCTATAAATAATCAAAAATTTCCAAAATTTGTGATCACCCACATATTTTTTTATAATATTTTTTTCGTGAAAAATCACTCAAATCTTTTTTTTTTATAATAATAAAACAGTTTTGTAGCTCCCATCGAATCAAAATTAAATTGTTTTTTTTTTTTTTTTACCAAAATTTGTGATCACTCATATTTTTTTTAAATAAAAGTTTTTTCGTGATTTACAACAAATCGTAAAAAATGAGAGGTTTCTTATTCCTAAAACAGTATAAAAACTGATAATATTTTGGGATCACCCACAATTTTGTTAACTTTCTAACAAATCGTAAAAAAAATTTAGTTTATTATTCTTAAAACAGTTAAAATAGTTTTTTTTTCTTAAATTAAATTAAACTAAACTAAAATTTCTTAGATCTCATATTTGGCACAATTCAAAATTAAATTCTTGTTTTTCCAAATAGCTATAAATAATCAAAATTTACCATAATATGTGATCACCTACATTTATGCTTTAATACAAATTTTTTGTGAAAAAACATTCAGACTAAAAGACGCCAAATTTTGATCAATTTTGTTAAATTCTTTGTTTAAAATTAGCAACATGTATAAAAACTGATAATATTAAGGGATCACCCACAAGTTTCTAACAAATCGCAGAAAATTAGGGTTTTATTAATCTTAAAACAGATAAATTTTTATTTTTTTAAATTTTAACTTAAATTTCTTAGCTTCCATATTTGACACCATTGAAAATTATTTTTTTTTTTTCAAATAGCTATAAATAATCAAAACTACCAAAATTTGTGATCACCCATTTATTTTTTTAAATTTCATTTTTGTCGTGAAAAATCATTCAATCTTTTAAAGACCTAAATTTTTCATCTGTTTTGTTTAAATTCTGGCTTAAAATCTAAAAATACTACTAAAATTTCTTAGATCTCATATTTGACACAATTCAAAATTAAATTGTTGTTTTTTCCAAATATCTATAAATAATCAAAATTTACCATAATATGTGATCACCTATATTTATGCTTCAATAATTTTTTTTTGTGAAAATTCATTCGAACTCCAAGACTCCAAATTTTGATATGTATTGTTAAATTCTTTGTTTAAAATTAGCAACATGTATAAAAACTGATAATTTTTTGAGATCACCCACAAGTTTCTAACAAATCGCAGAAAATTAGGGGTTTATTGTTCTTAAAACAGTTAAAATATTTTTTTTATAAATTTTAACTTAAAATTTCTTCGCTCTCATATTTGACCCCATTGAAAATTATTATTTTTTATTCAAATAGCTATAAATAATCAAAAACTACCAAAATTTGTGATCACCTTTTTTTTAAATTTAATTTTTTTTCGTGAAAAATCTTTCAATTTTTTAAGGACCTAAAATTTTCATCTATTTTGTTTAAATTTTTGCTTAAAATGTACAAAAACTGATAATATTTTGAGATCACCTACAATTTTGTTAAGTTTCTAACAAATCGGGGGTTTATTATAATAATAAAACAGTTTTGTAGCTCCCATCGAATCTAAATTAATTGCCTAAGTGGCAATCAGTATCTTTGGAAAAATGGCAACACCTAACATTTGTGTCTAAAATATAGACCATGTCTGGCAATGTTTGCAAAAATAAGTACTTAGATCAGAATTGATGAAGGAGAGGAAGAAGAATAATGATTACTAAAAATAAAAATTTGTTTACACATTACAATAACAAGTCTTCTGTGAGAAAAAACAACAGCAACAACTACACTCGAATTGAAAAAAATCAGATTTAGTTGATACTTGCTTAACAGCCTACTTGGCGTATCGGTCTAGAGTGATTGTACGTTACAAGCAGTTAATAGCAAAGTATTACAGATGATGATGAGTTCAATTCTTGTCGGCTGCGATCTGTAAATAATTTTCACATATAGAGTTTTATTGACTATTAACTAAAAAAATTTGACATTAAAAGTTTTTCTGAAGATTATTATAACTGGATAATATGAAACTAGTAAGAAACAAACCAGGATGTCTAAATTTTTAGAAAAATTAAAATTTTTCTTTCACACTTTTCTCAATTCAAAACCATATATAACAAATCAAAAAATTATAGTACATAATTATAATTAGAGCCTGAGCTCGACTGTCTTTACAGAAAACAATAATTTAAATTGTTTTATTTTTTTTTTAAACAGCTATGAATAATCAAAAATTACCAAAATATGTGATCACTCATATTTTTTTTTTTAAATAAAAGTTTTTCGTGATTTACAACAAATCGTAAAAAATGAGATGTTTCTTATTCTTAAAACAGTATAAAAACTGATAATATTTAGTGATCAGTGAAATGCTAGCGTAACAAGAGCACATAATTCACTTGTGGCCATTTTGTCCTAAGTTTGTCCTTAAACAAAAAAAATACATATTAAAAAAAGCGGAACCCTGCATTTCACTAAAACCGCTGTAACTCAAAAACTATGCGGACCATTAAGTTGCGATAAAGTTCATTTGAAAGGTAATACAAATATCTTTAATTTGAGTATAATATCCAAAATTTTTTTTTTTGTTTTTTTCCTAATCGAAACTAAAATGTCCTTATTGTTCTTTGTAGGCAACCTTAGAGCAAAATGGCCATATGTGACTTATTTGCTTTTGTAGCGATACCATTCCATGTAGTAATTTTTAGGATTGCAAAATTTTTTTTTTTAGATTTCTTCGGAGGTTGCAAACACATGTGATTAGTTAGCATCCCCTTCTAATCGTCGTAGGGTGCTGCAATTTGGCTCAAAACATTAGTTACGATACCATCTTTCATTTTTTAAGGTACGTTGACCTGTAGCGAAGCAAAAGGAATTTTGGGCCACCCTAGTGATCACCCACAACTTTGTTAAGTTTCCAACAAATCGTGAAAAATTATTATTCTTAAAATAGTTAAAATAGGTTATTTTTTAAATTAAATTAAAAATTTTCCATAATATGTGATCACCTATATTTATGGTTTAATAATTTTTTTTTTGTGAAAATTCATTTAAACTCCAAGACTCCAAATTTTGATATATTTTGTTAAATTCTTTGTTTAATATTAGCAAAATGTATTAAAACTGATAATATTTAAGGACCACCCACAAGTTTCTAACAAATCGAAGAAAATTGGGGTTTTATTATTCTTAAAACGGTTAAAATAGTTTTTTTTATAAATTTGATTGAAAATTAAATTGTTTTTTTTTTTTCAAATAGCTATAAATAATTAAAAACTACCAAAATTTGTGATTACCCATTTTTTCAAATTAATTTTTTTCGTGAAAAATCATTCAAACATTTTAAGACCTAAAATTTTGATCTATTTGGTCTAATATTTGTTTAAAATAGGCCAACATATATAAAAAATGATAATATTTTGGGATCACCCACAATTTTGTTAAGTTTCTAACAAATAGTAACAAATTAGGTGTTTATTATTCTTAAGACAGCTAAACTAGGTTTTTCTTAAATTAAAATAATATTTCATAGCTCTCATATTTGACACAATTCAAAATTAAATATCTTTTTATCAAAAAGTTATAAATAATCAAAAAGTACCAAAATTTGTGAACACTTATAATTTTCTAAATAATTTATTTTTTGTGAAAAACCACTCAAAATTTTATAGACTCTAAATTATGATATATTTTGTCAAACTATTTGTTTAAAATAAGCAACATTTATTAAAAAGATAATATTTTGAGATCACCCATAATTTTTTTAAGTTTCTAACAAGGTAAAAAATGAGAGGTTTACTATTCTAAAAACAGTTTAAATAGGTTTATCAAAAATTTACAAAAAATTTCGTAGCTTCCAAAATTTGTGATCACCCATATTTTTTTGTGAAAAATCACTTAAAGTTTGTAAGAAATTTTTTAAAACAGTTGAAATAGGATTTTCTGAAAAATACAAAAAAAATTTTGGCTTTCTAATTTGACACAGTTCAAAATTAAATTGTTGTTTTTTTAAAATAGCTTTAAATAATTAAAAATTACCAAAATTTGTGATCACCCTTATTTTTTTTTAATAATTTTTTTTTTTAAGAAAATCACTCAAACTTTTTTAGACCCTCAAATTATGATCTATTTCGTTTAAAATTAGCAGCACATATAAAAACAAAAAATTTTTTGGGATCACCCATAATTTTGTTAAGTTTCTAAGAAATCGAAACAAATGAGAGGATTATTTTTGTATTATTTTGTAACTCCTATATTTTACACAATTCAAAACTAAATTGTTTCATCCAAATTGCTATAAATAATAAAAAATTACCAAAATTTGTGATCACCCATATTATTTTAATAAATTTTTTTCAAGAAAAATCATTCAAACTTTTTAAGACCTAACATTTTGGTCTAATTTTCCGTTTAAAATTAGCAAACATATATAAAAAATTTTATAAAATTTTGGGATCACCCACAATTTTGTTAAGTTTCTAACAAATCGTAACAAATTAGGTGTTTATTATTCTTAAAACATTTAAAATAGTTTTTTTTTTAAATTTAACTAAAATTTCGTTGCTCCCATATTCATATATTACAAATTAAATTGTTTTTTTCCAAATAGCTATAAATAATCAAAAATGACCAAAATTTGTGATCACCCATATTTTTTTAATAAATTTTTTTTTTTTCAAGAAAAATCCCTCAACATACATTTTTAGACCCCAAGCTATGACCTATTTTGTTTAATTTTTATCTTTAAAATTAGCAACACATTTGAAAACTGAATATATTGGGATCACCCATAATTTTGTTAAATTTCTGAAAAATCGTTAAAAATAAGGGGTTTATTATTCTTAAAACAGTTGAAAAAGGGTTTTATAAAATTGCGAAACTCGTTTATTTTACACAATTTAAAATTAAATTGTTTTTTTTTTACCAAATAAATAATCAAAAATTACCAAAATGTGTGATTATCCACATTTTTTAATTAATTTTTCTTTTCGTGAAAATTCACTTAAACTTTGTAAGACACCAAATAATGATCTATTATGTTTAAGTTTTTATTAAAAAAGTCATAACTAAAAAATTTTGAGATCAACCATATTTTAAAATTATAAACTTATTGTTTTCTCTCAAAATCGTAAAAATTTCAGAAAACCACGTTGAAATATTTTTAAAACTTCGTAACTCCTATATTTTACACAATTCAAAATTAAATAGTTTTTTTGTTTTTCAAATAATTATAAATAATCAAAAATTACCAAAATTTGTGATCACCCATAGTTTTATAATTTATTTTTTTTTGTAAAAATTCACTCAAACTTTGTAAGACCCAAAATTATGATCTATTTGTTTAAGTTTTTATTAAAAAAATCACAACAAAAAAATTTTGAGATCACCCATATTTCAAAATTATAAACTTATTTTTTTCTTTCAAAATCGTGAAAATTTAAAAAAACCATATTGAAATAATTTTAACTTTTATTTTTGTCGTTCTTTTAAAATTTGATAATTTTTGCTTGTCATTTAATATGTATTTAAATAAATTTTTGAAAAATGGGTGATCTCAAAATATGGTTTAATTTGCTTTATAGCCCAAAAATTGCATAACAAAAGAATTTGTTTTAATTTACGTTCTATTTTAAAAGAGTTTACCCATTTATAGGTCATATACACACACTCTCCTCTACTTGTTTTGCTAAAATGAAAGTGAATAGAAATAGGAAACACCTGCAGTCTAGAAGAATTTTCTTTTGTTTTTAATATTATTTTCTCTTGTTTTTTTTTTTACCCCATCTCTCGCACGTTTATTTCTGGGCTTAATTAGAAAATTTTTTCTTAGTTTTTTTTTTTGACGCATATCTTAAAAAATTATTTGCATTGTTTTGTTAAGCATCATTATCACCATCATCGTCATCACAACATGTGTGGTTAACATTACAATGCTTAAGTCAACTTTGATTACATTATTCTGGTAATGTTAAAGAAAAATTCTTGGCTTAAGAAGGAGCAACAGCAGCAAGAGGTGGATGTGTTATGTACTTTCAACATTAAACATTTGTTTAAAAAACATGCAGTTGAACATTTAAGCTGTGTTTTTTTTCTTACTTAGCTTTTCACTTTAGACTCTCATTGTTGTGCTGGTAACACTGTGCATCAAGAAAAATGAGCCTCAATGGCTTCAACGCCATATGAAAGTAGACCATCAAATGGACAAATTTACCAAAGGGTTTTGCAAAGTCAGTTCGGATTTCTTTTTTATAGCCCACTGAAGTTTTTATTTTTTTATCAAAAGCGTTTGGAAAACGTCAAAAATACTATAATAAGAACACATCTGAGCTTCAAAATATGATTTGATGTCTTCAGTGAAATTTTATGGCGATTCTTTTCTTAGAACATTTTAACCCTCTAACTGCCATTTTAAGGGGTCATTTTAGTCCTTTTTCAAAAACTAAACACAGAAGTCTAATAAAACGTCCATTTAGAGGGTTAAAATGTTCTACTAATATTTTCCTCATAAAATTTCACTAGGGGTTGTCAAATACTCAAAGTTTGTGCGACATGCGAAAAGTGCTTAAAAAGGGTCAAGTATAAATAATCAATGTTTGTTATATTTTTTTACCAAAGCAGTGTTAAAAAATACCGAAAAAAACAGTGCAAATGTACTTTTGAGCTTAAAATGATGTTCTGATGTGTTTTATAAAATTTTATGATGATTCTTTTCTTTGACCAAATTAACCCTCTAGCTCCCGTTTTAAGGGGTCATTTTTGTTCTTTTTTAAAAGAAATACAAAAAAGTCTATAAAAAAAGGCAGTTAGAGGGTTAAAATGTTTTACAAATATTTTCTGCATCAAATTTTACTAGGGCACGTCTAAGACAGAAAGTTCGTCCGGCATATAGAAAATGCTTAAAAATTTTAAAGTATTCAAATTTTTTTTTTTAATTTTTTTTGGCCGAAATATAAAAAAAAACAAGCAACAAAGTTAAATTCGACTTTGGTGATCACGGCCAAAGTATTAAAAGATATAACTAGGACTTAGCATATTTACTTGTTGTTGCCATAAGCAGTTTGGTATTGCATTTGAGCGAAAGCGGTTCAAAAGTTATGAACGAAAATGTAAGAACACTTTGAAAATTGTGGTACATTCAACATAACCTAAAAACAGAAAATGCTTTAATTCGGCTGCTGGTTGACACATGTGAACAGAATTGATCACCGAATGGTATTTAAACAAGTACAAACATATTTTTTACAAAAAAAAAAACATTTTCGTCAAATTTTTTTTTTACCAACAAATTTTTTTCGCGGATTTTTTTTTTTTAATTTTTGTTTTGTTTTTTTTTTGCAAATAAACTTTTTTCCATCGTGGAGGGTACACTCAAAATAATTCTACAGTAAAAGGTTTAGTAAGTGATATTGTACCTAAATCTACTAATTGGTTACTAATTTTAGTATCTTCAAAGTACTAAAATTAGTAATTTTTACTGTTTTTGACTAATATTAGTTAAAAATTTTAGTATTGGTTACCAATTTCTGCACTAGGTCCTTTTGGACTAAAATTAGTTAAATTTTTAGTATTGAATACCCACGTTTTTTTTGGGTGTAATAATACATTCGACAAATTCGAATTTAACTTTGTTACTTGTTTTTTTTTTTATATTTCGGGCCAAAAAAAAATATAAAATTTTTTTTTAATACTTTAAAATTTTTAAGTATTTTCTATATGCTGGACGAACTTTCTGTCTTAGATGTGCCCTAGTAAAATTTGATGCAGAAAATATTTGTTACACATTTTAACCCTCTAACTGCCTTTTTTTATAGACTTTTTTGTATTTCGTTTAAAAAAGGACAAAAATTACCCCTTAAAACGGGAGCTAGAGGGTTAATTTCGTCGAAGAAAAGAATCATCATAAAATTTTATAAAACACATCAGAACATCATTTTAAGCTCAAAAGTATATTTGCACTGTTTTTTGTCGATATTTTTTAACACTGCTTTGGTAAAAAAAAAAATAACAAACATTGATTATTTATACTTGACCCTTTTTAAGCACTTTGCGCATGTCGCACAAACTTTGAGCATTTGACAACCCCTAGTGAAATTTTATGGTGAAAATATTTGTAGAACATTTTAACCCTCTAAATGGACGTTTTATTAGACTTCTGTGTTTAGTTTTTGAAAAAGGACTAAAATGACCCCTTAAAATGGCAGTTAGAGGGTTAAAATGTTCTAAGAAAAGAATCGCCATAAAATTTCACTGAAGACATCAAATCATATTTTGAAGCTCAGATGTGTTTTTATTATAGTATTTTTGACGTTTTCCAAACGCCTTTGTCAAAAATATGAAAACTTCAGTGGGCTATAAAAAAGAAATCCGAACTGACTTTGCAAAACCCTTTGGTGATTTTGTCCACTTGATAGTCTACTTTCATACGGTGTTGAAGGCATTGAGGCTCAATGCGATGACCCAAAATTTGTTGCACAGTGTAATAGAAAGTAACAATGGAGAAAATTTTAATTAGACGCAAAGTTAGGCTGCCTGTTGGTTTTTGTTTTGCTGCTGCTGCAATTGCAACAGTTGGAAAGACAAAAAGAATGTATGATGTGTATGAAAAGCAGAGTTTCGCAAATTTGCTGAGGGAACAAGAAAATATAAGTGAAAGTGTTAATATCCTGTGAGTTTTTGAAGGGGGGGAGGAAAGCCGAAGATGGGGGAGACTTCTACCTATACAAAAAAAAATAAATCTAAAAAATTTTTTTTTTCAAAAATAGCTAAAATTTGTTATCACATATATTTTTGTTTTTAGTTACTTTTTTTTCGTGAAAAATCATTCAAAATTCGCAATACTCCATTTTTTTTTTTTATAAATAACCAAAATTTGTGATCACCCATATTTATTTTTAGTTAATTTTTTTCGTGAAAAATCACTCAAACTTCGCAAGACCCCTAATTTTTATCTATTTTGTTTAATTTTTTGTTCAAAAGTAGCAATATGTACAAAAACTCTTAATATTTTGAGATCACCCACTATTTTGTTAAGTTTCTAACAAATTGTAAAAAAAGCTAGGGGTTTATATTTTTTTTAACATTTTCGCAGCTCCCATATTTGGCTCAACTTAAAATTAAATTGTTTTTTTTTTATTAAAAATATAAAAGTAAAAAATTACCAAATTTGTGATCACCCATATTTTTTTTTATTAAATTTTTTTTATGAAAAATCACACAAACTTTTTGTTAATTTTTTTGTTTAAAATTAGCAAACATTAAAAAAAAGTGATAATATTTTGAGATCACCCATAATCTGGTTAAGATTTGTTTGTGATCAGCCACAACTTGTTAAGTTTTTAACAAATCGTAAAAAATCAGAGGTTTATTATTTTAAAAAGAGTTGAAATTGGGTTTTCTAAAGTAATCAAACAATTTTGTAACTTTCGTATTTGGCACATTTCACAATTAAGCAGTTTTTTTCGAAATTACTATAAAAATCAAAAATCACCAAAATTTGTGATCACCTATATTTTTTTTAATTAATTTTTTTTTTTATTAAAAATCACTCAAATCACTCAAAATGTCGGTCGAGGACCCCATTAAGTTTATATATCATTGATCCATAATGGTTTCTAAGACAATCTAGCGATATCCATTCGTCCGTCTGTCTGTGAAAGGTATGATGCAGTCCAAACATTCTAGCGATATTCGTCTGTTGAAAAAAAAAATTGATAAAAAAACTTTTCTGATAAAAAGTAAAAAAATAAAAAAATTTTATTAAATAAAAAATTATTTGATAAAAAAGAAATTTTGATAAAAAAAATTTTGGAAAAAAAACTTGATAAATAAAAATTGGTATTGAATAAAAAAAAAATTTTAAAAATTGGTAAAAAATTTATGAAAAAAAAAAAAATGATAAAAAATTTAATTTAATATTTAATTTTTTTGTTTAAAATTTAACAATGTGTACAAAAACTGATAATATTTTGAGATCACCCACAATTTTATTAAGTTTCTAACAAACTTTTTATGAAAAATCACACAAACTTTTAAAGACTCCAAATGTTAATCAATATTGTTAATTTTTTGTTATAATTAACAAACATTAAAAAAAGTGATAATTCTTTGGGATCGCCCATAATCTTGTGATCACCCATAATCTTGTTAAGTATTTAACAAATTGTAAAAAATAGGAGGTTTATTATTCTAAAAACAGTTGAAATAAGTTTTTCTAATATAAATATTTTTTTATAAATATACACAATTAAAAATTGCAAAATTTGTGATCACCCGTATTTTTTTTTATTAAAATTTTTTTATGAAAAATCATACACACTTTTTGTTAATTTTTTTGTTTAAAATTAGCAAACATTAAAAAAAGTGATAATATTTTGAGAACCCCTATAATCTTGTTAAGATTTGGTTGTGATCACCCATAATCTTGTTAAGTTTTTCACAAATCGCAAAAAATAGGAGGTTTATTATTCTAAAAACAGTTGAAATAGATTTTTCTAAAGTAATCAAACAATTTTGTAACTTCCGTATTTGGCACCTTTCAAATTGAATTGTTTTTTTTTCGAAATTACTATAACAAATCAAAAATTACCAAAATTTTTGATCACCTATATTTTTTTAATTAATTTTTTTTTTAATAAAAATCACTCAAATCTCTCAAAATGTCGGTCGAGGACCCCATTAAGTTTATATTTTATTGTTCCATAATGGTTTTTAAGACAATCCAGCGATACCCATCTGTCCGTCTGTCTGTGAAAGGCAAGATGCAGCCCAAAGATTCTAGCGATATTCGTCTGTTGAAAAAAATTTATAAAAAAACATTTCTCATAAAAAATAAAAAAAAAAATTTGAAAAAAAAATTTGATACAAAAGAAATTTTGATAACAAATTTTTTGAAAAAAAACTTGATAAAAAAAAATTGGTATTGATTAAAAAAAATTAAATTTTTTTTTTTTTTTTTTAAAAATTGATGAAAAAAAAAATGATAAAAAATTTAATTTAATTTAATTTTTTTGTTTAAAATTTAACAATGTGTACAAAAACTGATAATATTTTGAGATCACACACAATTTTATTAGGTTTCTAACAAATCGAAAAAAACTTGGGGTTAATATTTTTTTAACAGTTTCGTAGCTCCCATATTTGGCATGATTTAACATAAAATTGTTATTTTTATAAATATAAACAATAAAAAATTATCAAATTTGTGAACACCCTTATTTTTTTCTTATTAAAATTTTTTTATGAAAAATTACTCAATCTTTTAAAGACTCCAAATTTGAATCTATTTTGTTAAATTTTTTGTTTAAAATTAGCAACCTTTAAAAAAAGTGATAATTCTTTCCGATCACCCACAATCTTGTGATCACCCATAATCTTGTTAAGTTTTTAACAAATCGTAAAAAATAAGAGGTTTATTATTTTAAAAACAGTTGAAATAGGGTTTTCTAAAGTAATCAAACAATTTTGTATCTTTCGTATTTGGCACATTTCACAATTAAATTGTTTTTTATTTCGAAATTACTAAAACAAATCAAAAAATACCAAAATTTGAGATCACCTATATTTTCTTTAATTAATTTTTTTTAATAAAAATCAACAAAAATGTCTGTCGAGGACCCCATTAAGTTTATATATTATTGATCCATAATGTTTTTTAAGACAATCTAGCGATATCCATTCGTCCGTCTGTCTGTGAAAGGCATTCTAGCAATATTCGTCTGTTGAAAAAAAAATTGATAAAAAAACTTTTCTGATAAAAAATAAAAAAAATTTTGAAAAAAGAAATTTGATAAAAAAGAAATTTTGATAAAATAAAAATTTGAAAAACAAATTGGTTTTGATTAAAAATTTTTAAAAAAAATTTTTTTTTAAAAAAATTACTAAAAAAAATTAATGAAAAAAGTGATTCATGAAAAATTGTGATTGATGAAAAAAATATTTTTGATGAAAAAAAAAATTGAGTAAAAAAATTAAGATGAATAAATTTGATGAAAAAAAAAAAATTATGAAAAAAAAATTTTATTTTCAATTACACAGTGCAACAAAATCGGAATGGGATGAAACCAAAAGCAAATGAAAGTTGACATTTTCTATAACAAAACCCTCAAGGATTTTTTTTAGTTCAGTGCTAGTTTTTTTTACAAGCATTTGTATTTTTTTGTAATTTTAAACTTCTTTAAAAAATCGCTAAGAACCTCTGCTTTAAGTGTAGAATTGCAAAGATTTTAATTTGCATAACATTGAGGCAAGTTTGATTAATATGTGTTTTAATAACTTCTGTGTGTCATGTGTGCAAAATATATGCATATTAATATTTTTGGTTTATAAATAAAAAAATCAGGCTAAGGTCGCAAAACAACAGATGTATTCTTCAAAATATGTTGTGCAAAAAAAAAAAATTCTGGAAAATTATTTTTTTTTTCTTGAAAAACTTTCACTATTATGTCGTAGTTTAACTTAAAGTTGGTTGATTTTTGAAATTTAAAAAATTTAAATAATAAGACTTTATCCCAGTTTTACAACAGTTTAAAGTTTGGAGAGCGCTTGAGCTTAAGTTTATACCCAAAAGCTTTTTTGGGGAAAGGAGATTCCAGCTTCTGAATAAGTTAGATTTTTACTGGTTCACAAATCACATTTATTATCATACGTACTAGTTCATCTTTAAAGTTGAGTCCATTAAGATTAATAAACAAACTAAATTTGCATTAAAGGGAATATAAACTAAGTTTAGTGGAAGAATTGCACGAACATTTCAAAAATCACGGGTGTTGCCTTTGAAAACAGTTTTTGTGTTTATATGGAACGTTGTCTCTATATAGCATCAATAAAATTTGAATGTCTGCTGTTAACTTGTCTTGTTGGATGCTTTAAATATATATAATTTAACACTAAAATAACCGAAAGTATCAATTTAAAATAAATAATATAGTAAACTATTTAGAGAAAGCTTTTAGAAAAATCTTACTAAGCTTTTTCTGAAAACCTAAATCTTGATAACTTTTTTTGAAGTATTAAAAAAGCTCGGGATTGATCTAGTTTACAATTCGAATGAATGTTCTATTAAAAGCTTTAATAAAAATTTTAAAAAGAGATCAAGATTGTTTAAGCTTTTAATTTTTTTTTAAATGCTTCAATTAAAGCTTTTATAAAAACCGTGATTAGAAGATTGATTTGATTTAAGAATTTATTTGAATTGAAATGATTTAAGAACATACATAATCGAGGAAAAGGTTACTATATTCAGAGATTAGTTGAACTGCAAAAAACAAGAAAATCAGGGATACAGCTATTAAAAATATATTTGGCAGCACTAGTTTGAACCTTTTTTTATATCTCACCGTTTTATTCTTCCTATCCCAACTGAATGTTTTTCAAAGTAATAAGTCATTTAAAGCTTTTTGGTTTTCTGAAAATTTTTATGTTTAACTCTGTTTGGAGTAACACAAAAGCTTACTAAGAGCTCAATATTAAAAGCTTTTAAATAACTAGTGATGTTTTTAAATTCAAAAAGTTCAATATATTATTTTAATTCATTTTAAATTTTATTCTCAATTCTGTTTGTAAGATCTATAGTATAAATTAGAATTTGTTTTCCAAGTGCTCTGGTTACTGTTGTGTTAAGATTTAACATGTTCAAAAGAATGTTTAAATGCCGTGCATTAAACATCGAACCTGTTTCCTAAGTAAGTTCACAATGTGAATTATACTAACATATGCATCCTGTATTGAGGGTTGGTAACTACACGGAAAAAATGAGAGGTTTAACAAATTTTTAAATAAATTTAGCAAAGAAATTATTTTAAGCACATTTAAATTTAATTTCTCTTATACAATAGAGCTTTTAATTTAAAGCTTTCAAAACTTAAAAAAAAAATGCTTTTAACTGAGCTTTTAACTTAATATAAAATACATATTTTAGTATTTTTAAAGCTATCTATATAAAGACAAAACAAATGAGCTTTAAGCTTAATACAAAACATAAATATTAATCTTTAAAAAAAGCTTAATTACAACAATTATTTACTTATATCGAAAGCACCTCTAAAACATTAATATTGATATTAATTAGTTAAAAACTTTAAAGTAGAACTACCGAAAAGCTTTTTTTTTTAAATTTATCAAAAACTTTTATATAGCTTAAAGAAAGCTTAGTTATGGCTCTTTTTATACCATCCAACCACTGTATGGGGGTATACTCACTTTGCCAATCCGTTTGTAACGCATGGAAATATCGGTCGGGGACTCCATAAATTATATATATGGGGCATTCCATGTCAAATCGGACACTTTGAAAATTTTTTTTTTTAGATTTTCCCAATTTGTTTACAGTTTTTAGTTCCCTTTGAAAACTCCTTCGTGGTAAATTTTCAGATTTTTTTGATGACCCGTTCAAAAGATATCGAATTTTAAAAAATTGGTAGTTTGTTCCTTTACTCAAACTTCTTTTACTCATAACTTCTTCAATAATGGTCCAAATTTCAATTTTTTTTTTCAAAATTTTTGTTTTTTTACGTACTTTTTAAAAAAAAAATCCCAAAAAATTCTTAAAACCGCTCTAATATGCGATTTTTAAGTTTTAAAATTTAAATCTCATTTTTGAAAATGTTTGTACTCTTCGATTTTTTAGAAATTTTTGTGTGTAAAACATCTATCGATTCTACAAATTTTTTGCCTACTACTGCTCGAATGGTGCGTCACACAGTGAGACAACCCTATAGTAACTGCGGCAATAAATGGTTTTTGGCGCGTCGTCCAATTTAGATGAAATTTTCACAGTATATTAACAGATATATGAGTAACAATTCCCTGAAATTTCAGCCTCATAACTTTATTACTTTTTGGTCTAGAGCAAGTCAAAGTTGAGTTATGCCAACGCGCTTGAAATATGTTAGTTCAATATGTAATATTCAAAAGCTTAGTAATAAAAAAATATATAATAAATATAACTTTAAAGTATTTTTTTAATTAATTTAGTTGTTGTAGAATGAGTAGATGAAAAAATAAATAAAAAAAAAAAAACACAAAAAAAAAATCTTAAAAACAGAATTGTGGTGTAAAAATTGAACATTTTGCATTTTCAATGGACTAGGAAATATAGAGCAGCCCCTCGCCCTAGGTGCAGACTTATATCAAATGAAAGATTGAAGTCTCAGCTTTCATTTAAAGTAAAGGAAATATAGCAAAAGTTTGCAAAAGTACTTTAAATATACAAAAAAATACAAAAAAAGTACTTTAAATATACAAAAAAATACAAAAAATAAGCTACGCGCACATTCTGTCGCTATACGTATGCTAGCATGCAATAGCATGTTTACAACTTTTTACTTTTATTTTTTTTAATTGTTTACAACTATTCACTTATTGTTTATTATTATTTTATTTACATTATTCATTTGTTTAATAATTTTTTTGAAGGTCATTGACTTTGGGTAAGATATTTGCATAATTTTTAATTTAAATTGATAGTTCAAGCTGTTGTTCTTATATAAGTTGTGTTATGCTCAATTTCTAATGTGGTTAGTTTAATTGTTATACATTACATTGTTATCCTTACATTAATTCATTTAGAACGAGAATGAAATTGAAAAAATTAGAATACCATGATGATATTAAAAAATTATTGATAGAATGAAAAATTTTTTTTTTCTTGTTTATTGCATTTCAATGGGAGGTGGGCGTAATAGTGGGCGTGTTATTGTAATTTTTGCATGAAACATTTTAAATGATATAAATTACAGTAATATCAAATTTAAAGGTAGTACCGAAAATATTTTAGAAAATATGGCACTTTTTATGTTGAGGTTGTATGGGGGGTGGGGGTAAAAGTGGGCCAAAGTTAAAAATTTTTTCCGATAATTTTTGTAACAATATAACATTCAAGTATACTAAAATTGAAAGTTATACCTAAAGTATTACGGACAATACGACATTTTACAAATTTCGATTGTATGGGAGGTGGGCGTAAAAGTGGGCGGATTTTCTCATTTTTTTTTTTAAAAAACTTGAATTGTCTCAAAAATAACCTGTGCAAAATTTCAGAGCTCTACAATGACTCCTTGTATTTAATGCCGGCGTTGTCTCACTGTGCGTCATAGAGGGATCCTTTATATGGCCGACCCCCAATAATTTTTTCGTCTTAACATTTCTTTGGAACAAACTAATACCCTATCTCCAATTTCTAAGGGGGCTCCCACACAAAATAAATTTTTTTAAAATTTGCTCCAACAGCTCTAACTGCCCTAATAGTGCCCTTAGAGCAATACAATGTATGACCGACCCACAATATTTTTTTAGTCCCAACATTTTCTCTGAACACACCTACCCTCTATCTACCTACTGCTCCAAAGAAATGTTAAGAAGTAAAAATTAATGGGGGTCGGTCTTATAAAGGACCCCTCTATGACGCACCATTGCACACTGGTCGATCCCATTGGCCAAAAATAAAAAATAAAAGTCAAAAGTTTGTCACCAAATGTGGCATCACTATTTCTTATAAAAACAAGGTTTAAAAATTTATAGTTGTTTTTGTTTTGTTCCAACTGTACTCTTTAAGAACAGCTTCAAAAGAGAGACAGAGTTAACAGTTGGTTTTTGAAGTGTGAAAAAGTGGAAAATTAAGTGCAAATTCAAATTATTTAAAACATTAAAAAAAAAAATTGTGTTGAAATAAATCAAAATGAATATTGTATTAAAAGGTATTAACTAAATTTTAAAATTATTACAAAGTGTTTAGCTTCTTGTGGATTTTTTATAAAATTATTATTTTCCCAGTGTGATTTTTAGTGTTTGTTCGTCCATATATTTAAATTTCAACTAGAGTTTTAGTTGTGTTACCCCCAGAAATCTCCAATGGGATTTTTTTGGTTTATTAGTTAATATTCCAAGATTCTAAAATTGTTAATATCAGCTGCTTTGGTTTGCCCGTCTTTGAGTTATCTCCCACAATTCAAAGCGGCCTCGATGTTTTTTTGTCCAAATTTGTGTGGTGTTTTGTTAATTTATGTTTGCGTTGCTCTGTTATTGTTATGCATGTAAAGAAATGTGATTGTTTTTTCTTTTCCATGAACTTTTAATTTTATTTTTTCTTAATTTTATCCTTATTATAAATTGTTTTTGCAATAGGCACATGTAATAATTGCAAAATTTCGCGATCACATATTTTTCATATTTTGTGCTTCGAAAGAAGTGCAAATGTTGAAAAAGCTCGAAAAGTGAAGGATACCGTGAAAAGCTATATTAAAAATGAGGGCTACACATTTGAAGAAAGTCAATTAGAAGCACGCTTAAATTATATTTGCAAAAAAATTTCAGAATTTTGGCAAAAATGCAATCGTGTAAAAACAAGAGTTCAAAATACATATTCTGATTGGCTTGCCGAAAAGGATTTGAATTTATTAAACTCAGAAAAATCTGAGTTGAACCAAGATCGAGGACGTCCTAGGTTAAGTTTCGGAGAGTGTTCAAGCAGGACAAAGCGACGACGAATAGCAGAAATAGAAAAAAGCAATATTGCATATTTATTTTTTTATAGCGGTTTAAAAATTGGTAATATTAAGGCAGTTTTTAGTTACAACCCCCCTTAACCTTCTATAATTTTTAATTACATTTTATTTTATATTTAATAAGTGAATATTTTTCTTTTTTTAAACTAATCTTTTACAAATATTTTTAACATTTGAATAATAAACTAGTTTCGCACATTTTTTCTCAATTTGCTTACGTGAATGTGGGTGCTACCGTAAGGGGGGGGGGGGGGGTGTGTATGAGTCATCGACCACTCCTATTTTATCAATAAATAGTTCTGACATATTTATAAAGCCGTGACAAAAGTTTCACGACGATACCTATACTGGAAGTATTTTTGGCCGCCAACTCCATACAGCTCCGACCACTGTGCATTGGAGCAGTAGAAATGATTTTAAGACTGTAAAATTACAATAAAATTTTTTAAAAAAATTTAAAAAAATAGTAATAATCGTTATCCCACAATCCTCCTGGGTAAAAAATTTGTAGAATCGATAGATGTTTTACACAAAAAAATTTCAAAAAAATCGAAGAGTACAAACATTTTCAAAAATGAGATTTAAATTTTAAAGCTTAAAAATCGCATACTAAAGCGCTTTTAAGAATTTTTTGGGATTTTTTTTTAAAAGTACGTAAAAAAACAAAAATTTTGAAAAAAAAAAATTGGCAATTTGGACCATTATTGAAGAAGTTATGAGTAAAAGAAGTTTGAGTAAAGGAACAAACTACCAATTTTTAAAAATTCGATATCTTTTGAACGGGTCATCAAAAAAATCTTAAAATTTACCACGAAGGAGTTTTCGAAGGGTACTAAAAATGGTAAATAAATTGGGAAAATCTAAAAATTTTTTTTTTCAAAGTGTCCGATTTGACATGGAATGCCCCATATGTATTATTGATCCATGATTGATTCTAAGACATTCTATGAATGTCCGTCTGTCCGTCCGTCCGCCTGTCTGTAGATAACACAATGCAGTCCAAAATAAAACAGCTAGACTCCTGAAGTTTGGCACAAATATGTCTTATGAATGGCCAAAATCGGGCAAGGGGGAAAAAATATCCCCCTTGAAGAACTGAACCAACATCTGAAAAAATACACTTTTTTTATATGTTTTTTTGTATTTTTGTTAAATATATGAAACATTTGGTATATTTATTTAAAAAATTAAAAAATATATTAAGGTGAATGTGTTTCCCAACGTCTGTCGCAGAACAACCGTTTTTTATATATTCAAACCACAGTGTGGGTGTATACTCACTTTGTCATTCCTTAAGCATAGTACTTTGTTCGATTTCACGGGAAAACATCTGTCAAACTCCATATAAAAAAATAAATTTTGGCAACGCGAGGAATTATAGGGAAATTGATAAAAAAAGTTTTCACGCATTTTTATTATACAAGACAATTTAAATTGCCGTGAAAAAGTGACATTTCAGTTTTGTTATGATCGTTTCTTTCTTATAATTGTCAAGAGTCGTTGATTTTTAAATGTTTTATTGTGATTTGAGGCGTTTAAAGTTTATGTGAAATTTTCACCGTAAGAAACAGAGTACTTAGCTTTACACAGAAAAAATATTGAGAAAAAAATTTGATTATTCACTTGTTTAAATTTTTAAATAAGATTTGAGTATTTTTTTAATTGACGCAATTAAAAATTTACTCAAAAATTAAAAAAAAAAAATTTAAGTAAATAATTTAATACAAAATTTAATAGTTTTTTATTTTCTTTTATTCTCTTCGTGTTTTGAATTTTTATTTAGTTTATAGTTTTTTGTATATGAAATTTTGAAATCATCTTTATAAAATTTGTCTATGTCTTTAAGGCTAAAATATATTTGGTAATGTTTGAAAAAACATTTTTTTTTGAAAAAATGTGAAAATTTTTTAAACTTTTTAAAAAAATACATTGTTAAATTTTGAGTAAATTTTTACTTAACACAATTAAAAAGTTACTTAAAAAAATCAAAAAAATTTTTAATTAAATTTTTAATTGTGTCCATTAAAAATTTACTAAAATGTTTTAGTAAGCATTTAATAATTTTTTATTAACAATTTACTCTATACTATTAAATCGTTTACTGGAGCAAAATTAAGTAATGTTTTACTCAATAGTATTAAAAATTTACTCAAATTTTTTTTATATTTTTTTCTTTGCATGTAACGCATCAAAATATCGGTCGGGGACCCCATGATCGATATTTCTATGAATGTCCGTCCGTCTGTATAACATACGATTTATTCTTAAATAAAAGGATCAGACTTCTAAAGTTTAGCACGAATATGTTTCATAATCATAGGTCGGTTAAGTTCGTAAACACGTAAAATCGGACCAGGAGAAAATAATTAAAGATAAAAAACAACATCTGAAAAACTCCACATTTTTAAATGATTTTTGTATTTTTGGTTAACAAATTAAAAATTTTTATGCTAGAATAATTTCAAGGTCCTGCACTTGGACCTAGGGGAATAGTCGTTTTTTCGGCCCGGTCCTTTTGTGGGCGTAGATATAAAAACTAGTTTAAATAATTATAAAATTGTTTTACTGTAGTGCTAAAGCTTAATTAAATTTAAAACCGAGAATTTTCTAAATATTGTTTTTAGTGTAGTATAGAACTTTTAAAGATGTATTGATTCTTTTAGCATTTTGCCCACAACATTTCCATAAACTAAAAAATACACAGGATGACTTTATCTACGACTATTTTCCGACACTAAAAAATTATTTTATTTACGGTAAAAACTACAAAAAATTACTGTTAGTTTACAAATTAAGTTTATAAAATTATAAACAATTAAACTAGTTTAAAGAAAAAACGATGAACACTTTAAATAACAAAAAAAAATATGTTAAACAAAACTTCGGATAATATGAAAAAAAAAACAACTACATGAAACGACTGTTACTACATGCATTAGTAACAGTTTGTGTTAGCTGTTACCAAAAGACTGTTAAAAACATTTAATTGAAATTAACTATAAAATTTTTCTCAGTGTATGAATATAACGTTAAATATAGATATTTTTAGGAAAAATTATAGCTTAGCTTTTATAACTATATTCTTAGTTACAACTGCCAACTACTTACTAGCTACTTCTATATTATATTATTGTGCTCATGTATGGAGGAGTGGAAACTATTTAGAGTTCATTGAAATTGTATTAACTTTTGAACAACGAATGACAAAAGTTAAATATACTTATACAATTCAATATTAAATGTTGTAAGGATGTTTGTGTAAGGATGTTCTGTAAAAGGATGTTCTGTATCATATATTAACGTTAGCTGTAGATTTATTTCCACTAATGTATACGGATTGAAATTGTCCTGAAGTGATAAAAAGCTATATTTAGTTAAAATTTTTATATTTTCTAATAATTTGTTTTTAATTTAAACAACGAAGGGTTAAACTGAAACTCAAAAATTATATAAAATGCTAAAAGTTTCCCACTTTATTTTTTTGCCTCAGCTGTTTATAATTTGGGACAATTTCATTCCTTATACGTTATCTACATATATCCTAAAAATTGTATTCATAAGAAATATAACAAAGTTAATATTGAAATAGAACAATTCATGCATATATCTGAACACACTATTTTTAAATGAAATTGAAAGATTATCAAAGTGTGCCAAGAAAATCTTTTTAGAAAAAAAAAAGATTTGGAATTCCTACAAAGAAGCTTTTTATTTATAGTTTTCAATAGAATTATAAATTAAAGAATAAATATGCTTTTAACCGAGCTTTTGACTCAATATTAAACATGTATTTATAGACTTTTTTTAAGTTTTCTATAAAAAACAAAAAAAACAAACAAATGAGGTAAATAAAAAATAGCTTTCAAATGAGCTTATGTACAAAAAGTGTTTAATTATATTGAAAGTTCGGCAAAAATCCTAATTTTGTGATTAATTTCTTAAAAGCTTTAGTTTGAGATGACTTAAGCTAAATCTTGGTTTTTTTTTGTATCTTGTTGAAAGTTTAATAATTGGACTAACTCAATAAAACTTTAGGTGTGTTCCAGAACTTTCCGGGTAAAGTTCGGTAAAATGAGAGAAAATCAAAAAACCTCTCACGATACCACAAAAATGCACAAAAGTACGGGAACGCTAAAAACCACATTTCATGCCCAAAATAATAGAAAATGTAAGCAAACCAATAACGCTAAAATATTTTCGTAAGAAAAATTACTTTAAAGAAGAAAACAAATTTTAAAAGTTTATTTTAATAACAAATTATCTTTTTTTGTATTGAAATAACACATTTCCTTGGTTTAGTTCTTTATTTTATTTAAACTTTCAATTTAGCTTTACAAAAAAAAAATCAGCTGTTTTTTCAACATCTGACTGTTACCAATTTACCCGAAAAAAAAGTGCGGGTAAGTTCGGCAAAATGAGAAAGTAATTTATTCTCTCAAAAACTCTCTCATTTACCCAATTTTTGCGTACGGGAACGCTTTCCGGGCTGGTTTGGGTACACGCGGGCACCCGCGGTAACGTTCTGGAACACACCTATTATGTCTCTTTCTATAAATTCATTAAAAGCTCGGCTGAAATGGCCTTTATTTACAAATTTGTGTATACTGTCAACCAAAAGTTAAGTATAAAAAAAAGCTTTTAAATGAGCTAAAGTACAAAAAGTTTTTAATTGTACACTTAAAAGAAAACAACTTGTCAAATTATTATAAAAAGTCCCGTATCCCATTTTACCAATATTTGACAGTGTTCCTTGTTTTTAACAAAAAATTTTATATCGAAATTTATCTTTTTCTTTGTAATTTTACATTTTTTTTCTTAAATGTCCAAATTTCAAAGCTAATATTACAACATAAAATCTACACCTTTTCCAATTGAAATTCAGAGAATGTCAATTGTAATTCAGAAATCACAATTGAAATTCAGAATAGCCCAATTGAAATTCAGAAATCATTATTGAAATTCAAAAAAGCCCAATTGAAATTCAGAATTTGCAATTGAAATTCAGTAAAGCACAATTGAAATTCAGAAATCACAATTGAAATTCAGAAAAGTCCAATTAAAATTCTGAAAAGCACAATTGAAATTCAGAAAATCACAATTAAAATTCAGAAAAGCACAATTGAAATTCAGAAAAGCCCAATAGAAATTCAGAAAAGCTCAATTGAAATTCAGAAATCGTAATTGAAATTCAAAAAACCCAATTGAAATTCAGAAAAGATCAATTGATTATTCAGAAATCGTAATTGAAATTCAGAAAATAATAATTGAAATTCAGAAAAATTTTCTGAATTTCAAATGGTTTTTCTGAATTTCAATTGTGCTTTTTTGAATTTCAATTGTGATTTTCTGAATTTTAATTGTGCTTTTCTGAATTTCAATTGTGCTTTTCTGAATTTCAATTGTGCTTTTCTGAATTTCAATTGGGCATTTCTGAATTTCAATTGTGATTTTCTGAATTTCAATTGTGATTTTCTGAATTTCAATTGGGCTTTTCTGAATTTCAATTACGATTTCTAAATTTCAACTGGTCTTTTCTGAATTTCAATAACGATTTCTGAATTTCAATTGTGCTTTTCTGAATTTCAATTATAATTTCTGAATATCAATTGGGATATTCTGAATTTCAATTGGGATTTCTGAATTTCAATTGTGATTTCTAAATTACAATTGATCTTTTCTGAATTTCAATTGGAAAAGGTGTCTAAATTTTTTTTCGAAAAATTTTTTAGAGCTGAAAGCCTTATCCCTTTTTTTTAACAAATTAAAAATAAAAAAAAAGAAATTGGTCTTTTCTGAATTTCAATTAGGGTTTTCTGAATTTCAATTGTGATTTCTGAATTTCAATTGGGCTTTTCTGAATTCCAATTATGATTTCTGAATTTCAATTGGGCTTTTCTGAATTTCAATTGTGATTTCTGAATTTCAATTGGGCTTTTCTGAATTTCAATTATGATTTCTGAATTTCAATTGTGCTTTTCTGAATTTCAATTGGGATTTCTGAACTACAATTGATCTTTTCTGAATTTCAATTGGAAATGGTGTAGCTAAGTCACAAGAACTTCTTGTAAGTATTATCGCATGAAAAAAGTAGTAAATTTACAATTTTATTGGGAAAAAACTTGTAAAATTACAAAAAAGCTCGTAAATTTTACAAGAAATTCTCGTAAAATAGAAGGTAGCACATAATTTAGTTAAATTGTTTGTAATTTAACAAGCTTTTTACCAATAAAATTGTAATTTTTACTAGGAACTCTCGTAAAAATGGAGGTAGCATTAAATAATTTTACGAGGTTTTTTTTTGTAATTTTACAAGATTTTTTTGTTTAAGTGTATTGAAAGATAGGCTAAAAACTTAATATTGTGATACAGTTCTTAAAAGCTTCAGTTTGAGATGACCAAAAAGCTGAATAGTGACTCTTTTTTATATATTGTTTAAAGCTTAATATGTTAATGAAACCTTGTGTTATTTGTATATATTAATTAAAAGCTTAGCTGAAAGGGCCTTCATTTACAAATTTATCTATATCATCAACCAAAAGTGAAGGATAAAAAATAGCTTTCAAATGAACTTAAGAACAAAAAGTAGGTATTAAGTTTTATTAAAAGCTCAGAAAAAACTTAATATTATGATACATTTCTAAAAAGCTTCAGATCGAAAAACTAAAATTTGAATATTTTTTTTACATTTTGTAAAAAAATAAAGTTAAACAAACTAAATGAGACTATACGGCTGTTTTTATATATTCATTGAAAGCTCTGCTAAATCGACCTTCATTTAAAAAAACTTTTATATACCCTTAACCAAAACTGAAGTGTAGAAAAATAGCTTTCAAATGAAGTCTAGTACAAAAAGTATTTAAGTATATAATAAGCTCTGCAAAAAACTTAATATTGTGATATATATTTTAAAAAGCTTTAGTTTGAGATGACCGAAAAGCTTAATCCTGACACTTTTTAGGCTTTCTGTAGAAAAACGAACAAATGAGCTAAAAGCTTAAACATAAACAAGAATTAAATTACATTGAAAACTCGGCAAAAACTTAATATTCTGATACATTTCTAAAAAGCTTTTAAATGAACTAAAGTACATAAAGTATTTAATAATATTGAAAGCTCAGCAAAATATGTTAATAAGTGAAACATTTCTAAACAGCTTCAGTGTGAGATAGCCGAAAAGCTTAATTTTGACTCTTTTTATATTTTTTGAAAGCTTAATAGTTGGACTAACTAAATGCAATTGTATGGCTCTTTTTATATATTCAACAAAAGCTCGGCTGAAACGGCCATCATTTACAAACTTATATAGACCCTCAACCATACATGGGTTTGACGATTTCATTGGCGTTATATTGAAACTAATGCCAATGAAATTTTTAGCATTGGCATTGTTTCAATCAATGCCAATGCTCGCCAATGCTTAGTTGAAACTAATTGGCATTAGTTTCAACTAATGCCAATGAAAATTCAATGCCAATTAAAAATTCCCATGTATTCCCTCAACCAAAAATAAAAATCGTACAATTTATCTAAAATTTATCTGATTTTTAATAAAAAAAAACAACAAAATACTCCCTTTGTCAATTAATTGGTTTACTTGATAGTGGGTTACCCAGCAAAACTTTGGTAATGGGTAGTGATTATATAACACATTACCAGGTAATGTATATACCTTATTTGTAGCATTATTTTAGGATGTCTTACCAAATATTTGTTCCACAACGTATTATTTTAAAGTGAAAAATAATGCATTACTAATAATTTGCTACGTAATGCATAATTATTGGAAAAAATGTATTTCATATTTATTATTTCTAAACATTAAATCATGGATGACTTATATTTGGTTACATTATGTATTATTTGAAAGTTTGAAATAATGCATTATTTATAATTGGATGCATAATGCATTACAATAACATAAAAAATAATTATTTTATAAAAAAATGCATAAGTTTAAACTAGAGATGAGCTCACGACAGGAAATTTCTAACGACACACTCTCACGAGCATATTTTATCTACTTACACTCACTTACAATCACGTGAGTAAATTTAATACAAAATTACTTTTTCACTACACTATATTATTTCATTTCTCGTAACCTATAAAATATCATATATTTTACACCTTACTCGTATTCTTCGTTATAAATTTATGACTTATTTTATACCTTACTGGTATTCTTTGTGATAATGTGGATGCATTACTTTGAGTCTCATCGCCTGTTAAAATCATCAATGCTGCAATGTATAAAATAAGAGATCCTATACCTTATTTTATACCTTATTTGGTAATCTAAGTTTTGCTGGGTAGCTCCAATGTTGTATTATTTTTTTTTTGTAAATTTTCATGTCTTCTGCCAGGAAATGCTGTAGAGTATATTTGGGGCATTCCATGTGAAATCGGACACTTTGAAAATCTTTTTTTTTAGATTTTCCCAATGTGTTTACAGTTTTTAGTACCCTTCGAAAACTCCTTCGTGGTAAATTTTCAGATTTTTTTGATGACCCGTTCAAAAGATATCGAATTTTTAAAAATTGGTAGCTTGTTCCTTTACTCAAACTAATACTAATACTTTACACAAACTAATACCCTATCTCCAATTTCTAAGGGGGCTCCCACACAAAACGACATTTTTTAAATTTGTTCCAACCGCTCTAACTGCCCTAATAGTGCCTTTAGAGCAACAAAATGTATGACCGACCCACAATATTTTTTTAGTCCAAACATTTTCTCTAAACACACCTACCCTCTATCTTTAACTGTTAAGGTGGTCCCCATACAATTTTTTTTTATTTTTTGTAAATTTGTTTTATTTAATCAGCTTCTACCGGTCCAATGGTGCGTCTGAGAGAGGTCATTAGTGAGACCGACCCCCATTTATTTTTACCCTATAACATTTTTTCAAAACATACCTACGCCCTATCTCCACTCCCTAAGTAGGCTCCCATACAAAATTACATTTTTATAAAATTTGCTCCAACTGTTATTTGTATGGGAGCCTACTTAGGGAGTGGAGATAGGGCGTAGGTATATTTTGAAAAAATATTGTAGGGTAAAAATAAATGGGGGTCGGTCTCAATAATGACCCCTCTCGGACGCACCATTGGACCGGTAGAAGCTGATTAAATAAAACAAATTTACAAAAAATAAAAAAAATTGTATGGGGACCGCCTTAACAGTGAAAGATAGAGGGAAGGGGTGTTCAGAGAAAATGTTTGGACTAAAAAAATATTGTGGGTCGGTCATACATTTTGTTGCTCTATGGGCACTATTAGGGCAGTTAGAGTGGTTGGAACAAATTTTAAAAAATGTCGTTTTGTGTGGGAGCCCCTTAGAAATTGGAGATAGGGTATTAGTTTGTTCCAAAGAAATGTTAGGACGTGAAAATTAATGGGGGCCGGTCTTATAAAGGACCCCTCTATGACGCACCATTGGAGCAGTAGAAATGATTTTAAGATTGGAAAATTACAATAAATTTTTTTCAAAAAATTTTAAAAAATAGTAATAATCGTTATCCCACGATCTTCCCGGGCAAAAAATTTGTAGAATTGATAGAAGTTTTACAAAAAAAAAATTTCAAAAAAATCGAAGAGTACAAACATTTTCAAAAATGAGATTTAAATTTTAAAACTTAAAAATCGCATACTAGAGCGCTTTAATGAATTTTTTGGGATTTTTTTTTAGAAAGTACGTAAAAAAACAAAAATTTTGAAAAAAAAAATTGAAATTTGGACCATTATTGAAGAAGTTATGATTAAAAGAAGTTTGAGTAAAGGAACAAACTACCAATTTTTAAAAATTTGATATCTTTTGAACGGGTCATCAAAAAAATCTGAAAATTTACCACGAAGGAGTTTTCGAAGGGTACTAAAAACTGTAAACAAATTGGGAAAATCTAAAAAAAAAGTTTTTCAAAGTGTCCGATTTCACATGGAATGCCCCATTTACAAATTTTATACACTTTCGATATCATTTTTAGGGGGTGGTTTATGCATTTTTTTGTATGATGCTGACTATATTAGATCAATTTGATTAGGAAAAATATAGATATACAACATTATCATTACTATTTTTATTATTATTATTATTATTATTATGACAGTCATAAAATATAATAATGTACTATGTCATATCATTGTCAAAAGATTGTCATCAATAGCTACGAATAACAAAAAACCACAATACAACATAAAAAAGAAATTTATGCACTACTATTATAGCAGTAGCAGCAAAATATGTAGTAGTAGCATTGAAATGATTATAACAACTTACCACATGCCACAAAACACAAGATTACCACAAAAAAGAAGTCTTAAGATATGAATCTTCAAATTTTGAAAAAGCACAATACTTTTTGGGTATTTTAATAAGTTTTATGGCAAATTATGTGAAAATTGAGCTATTTTTAGAAATGTATAGCCCAAGGTTGCAACAGAGATGATGATGTTTGAATGGCAGCAATTTATGATAAAAAATCATCACAAAATGAGAAACATTTTGTGAGAAAAACTTTGAAGTTTTGTGGTAAAATGTTTAATAGAAAAAATATTATAAAAACTATTAAACGCAAGTATAACAAGTGAGAGTGTTAAATTCGGCTGTGCCGAATCTTTTATACCCTCCAACTTATATTAAAACAAAAAATTTTGATAAAATTTAGATAAATTCGACTTTGCCGAATCTATGAATACCCTCCACAATACCTTTTTTAAAGGATAGTACATTTGTAACTTGAAAAAAAATTAACAATTTTGATTAGAAATATTTTATTTTGAGTAAGAAACTCTTTTTTGTCATTTAAAAAAAAAAACAAGAAAAATTACAAATTTTTTTTTTGAGTGTAAAACTTTTTGCGAGTGTAATGTTTTTTTTCTGTACAAATATTTCTGAGTTAATGCACGTACGTATGTACACAAAATCTGTCATTTTTGTAAAAAAAATAATTTTTTTTTGAGTGTAAAATTTTTTTCGAGTGTAAAATTTTTTTCGAGTGTAATTTTTAATTTACCAATGCTTTCAACACTAAACAAGTTTAAAAAACATTGCTTTAAAACTAAACAAGTTTGAAAAGCATTGTTAAGTTACCACCAATGCTTTTAAAACTTGTTTAACACGTGGCATTTAAGATGAAACCAATCTGAAATTCAGAGTTTTGCTTATAACTTTGGAACTACTGGACCGATTGAGCTGAAATTTATTACCAAACAGACCTGGGAAACGGCAACAATAAATGACAAGTTTCAGCAGTCTCATTATTTTCTTTCGAAAGTTATCGTGTTTTTTATCTCGTAAATTCGCGAAAACCCCTTGCCGAAATTTATTCTTTTGCTCGTAACTTTAGAGCGGTAGAGCCGTTGAGTTGGGGGACTCCTTTCACATCGCGGAATATGTTTACAAGTTCATGTTATTCTGCTTTGTGCACTAAAGTTTTATAATTCCATTAGTATTTTAAGATTTTTCTTATCCACGCCCTCAAAAGGGGGCGGCCCAAAACAAGCGAAAGTTTTTCTCTCCTGGGTCCAAGCGCAAGACTTTTAACTTTTGCGAACATAAAAATATAAAAAAAACGTCTAAAAAATCGGCATTTTTCAATGGTTGGTTAAGTTCTTCAAGGGGAACTTTTCCCCCCTGGTCCGATTTTGCCTATTTCCGAACTTAACCTGCCTAAGACCATAAGACACATTCGTGTCAAACTTGAGGAGTCTAGCTCTTTTATTTTGGACTGTATCGTGTCAACTACAGACGGACAGACGGACGGACATCGCTAGAATGTCTTAGAATCGATCACTGATCAATTTATATATGGGGCATTCCATGTCAAATCGGACACTTAAAATTTTTTTTTTTTTTAGATGTTCCCAATTTGTTTACAGTTTTTGGTACCCTTCGAAAACTCCTTCGTGGTACATCGGGCATCGCTAGAACGTCTTAGAATCTATCACTGATCAATTTATATATGGGGCATTCCATGTCAATTCGGACACTTTGAAAATTTTTTTTTTTAGATTTTCCCAATTTGTTTACAGTTTTTAGTACCCTTTGAAAACTCCTTCGTGGTAAATTTTTAGATTTTTTTAATGACCCCTTCAAAAGATATAAAATTTTTAAAAATTGGTAGTTTGTTCCATTACTCAAACTTCTTTTACTCATAATTTCTTCAATAATGGCAAAATTTAATTTTTTTTTTTCAAAACTTTTGTTTTTTTACGTACTTTTTAAAAAAATATCCCAAAAAATTCTTAAAAGCGCTATAGTATGCGATTTTTAAGTTTTAAAACTTAAATCTCATTTTTGAAAATGTTTGTACTCTTTGATTTTTTTGGAATTTTTTTTTGTGTAAAACTTCTATCTATTCTACAAATTTTTTGCCCAGGAGAATCGTGGGATAACGATTATTACTATTTTTTAAAATTTTTTGAAAAAATTTATTGTAATTTTCCAATATTAAAATCATTTCTACTGCTCCAATGGTGCGTCATAGTGGGGTCATTTATAAGACCGACCCCCATTAATTTTTACGTCTTAACATTTCTTTTGAACAAAGTAATACCCTATCTCCAATTACTAAGGGGGCTCCCGCACAAAAAGAAATTTTTTAAAATTTGCTCCAACCGCTCTAATTGCCCTAATAGTGCCCTTAGAGCAACAAAATGTATGACCAACCCACAATATTTTTTTTAGTCCAAACATTTTTTTTTGAACACACCTACCCTCTATCTTTAACTGTTAAGGCCGTTCCCATACAATTTTTTTTATTTTTTGTAAATTTGTTTTATTTAATCAGCTTCTACCGGTCCAATGGTGCGTCCGAGAGGGGTCATTAGTGAGACCGACCCCCATTTATTTTTACCCTACAAAATTTTTTTAAAACATAACTACGCCCTATCTCCACGCCCTAATTAGGCTCCCATACAAATAACAGTTGGAGCAAATTTTATAAAAATTTAATTTTGAATGGAAGCCTACTTAGGGCAGTTAGAGCGCTTGGAGCAAATTTTAAAAATGTCATTTTGTGTGGGATCCCCCTTAGAAATTAGAGACAGGGTATTATATTGTTCCGAAGAAATGTTTAGACGTAAAAATTAATGGGGGTCGGTCTTAGAAATTACCCCTCTATGACGCACCATTGCACACAGGGCCAGCATGATCCAATTCCGGCCAAAAGTCTTTATCGTTCTTGGATTCGTCTGAAAATGTGCTTCTAGAGGAATTCGAGGTCGCTGATTTCAAAATTTAGTTAAAAACCAAAAAAAATCAAAATGGCGGATCCAATATGGCGGACAATTTTTTTTTTAAATTGTCCAATTGAACTTAAATTTTGTCCAATGCATTGGAGCATTAGAAATGATTTTAAGATTGGAAAATTACAATAAAATTTTTTCAAAAAATTTAAAAAAATAGTCATAATCGTTATTTCACGATCCTCCTGGGCAAAAAATTTGTAGAATCGATAGAAGTTTTACACAAAAAAATTTCAAAAAAATCGAAGAGTACAAACATTTTCAAAAATGAGATTTAAATTTTAAAACTTAAAAATCGCACAATAGAGCGCTTTTAAGATTTTTTTGGGATTTTTTTTTAAAAAGTAGGTAAAAAGCAAAAATTTTGACAACAAAAAATTTGAAATTTGGACCATTATTGAAGAAGTTATGAGTAAAAGAAGTTTGAGTAAAGGAACAAACTACCAATTTTTAAAAATTCGATATCTTTTGAACGGGTCATCAAAAAAATTTGAAAATTTACCACGAAGGAGTTTTCGAAGGGTACTAAAAACTGTTAACAAATTGGAAAAATAAAAAAAAAAATATTTTTCAAAGTGTCCGATTTGACATGGAATGCCCCATATATTCATAATCCCCGATTGATTTTGAGACATTCTAGCGATGTCCGTCTGTCCGTCCGTCTGTCCGTCTGTCCGTCTGTCCGTCTGTCCGTCTGTCCGTCTGTCCGTCTGTCCGTCTGTCCGTCTGTCCGTCTGTCCGCCTGTCCGCCTGTCCGTCTGTCCGCCTGTCCGTCTGTCCGTCTCTCCGTCTGTCCGTCTGTCTGTCTGTCAGTCTGTCAGTCTGTCAGTCTGTCAGTCTGTCAGTCTGTCAGTCTGTCAGTCTGTCAGTCTGTCAGTCTGTCAGTCTGTCAGTCTGTCAGTCTGTCTGTGGAAATGGTGATGACGGCCAAAATATTACACGGAGATGACTGAAACTTAACATATTTATTGAGAATTCTCCCGAGAAGTTTGGTATTGCATTTGAGCGATATCGGTTTAGCGGTTCAAAAGTTATGAACGAAAATGTAAGGACACCTCAAAAATTTTAATGCATTCAACATAACCTAAAAATACAAAATGCTTTAATTCGGCTGCTGGTTGACTTATGTGAACATAATTAAACACCAAATGGTATTTAAACAAGTACAAACATATTTTTGGACAAAAAAAAGAAAAAAATCGCGGATTTTTTTTACCAATTTTTTTTTTCGCGGAAATTTTTTAAAAAAATTCCTTTTAAATAAAGTTTTTGCAATTATCTATAGAAATTGTGAGGGTATCACTACATTCGGCAAGGCCGAATTTAACTTTTTTACTTGCTTATTTTGCTATTAATTTATTAAAATGAGTAAAATACGATAAGACACAATTAAAAAAAAAAAATAAAATTTCGCGGATTTTATTTTTTTTCGCGGAAATTTTTTTTTTCGCCAAAAAAAAAAAATCAATGCATTTTCCAAATTAATATTTAAAAACTGTCCCAAAAGCATAAAGATTTAATTTTTGTTGTTCTTTAGCTTTACAATTTTAAATCGCGAATATCGCGAATACGAGCGGTTTTACTAGCTAGGTGCACAACTTGTTAATTTTTGCGACTAGCACAGTGTAATTAATTACAGTCCTTGAAATTTTAAGACTTTAAGAATTTTTTTAACTTTCATAAACTTTTCCTTTCAATTAATTTAAATAAAATTTCCTTAACTTTTCTTTTCAATAAAGTACATGTTGCATTTACTTGCCAAAGATGTTAGAGGTAAAATTGGAACAAGTACACTCAAAAATAAAATGTCTATAGAATGAGCAGAAAAATCAAATGAAACATCAAATAAATTAACGGGGGCTTAAACAAAAAAAAAAAAAGCAGCCTTCATGAGAGCAGTTTTTAAACAGCTATAAAGAAATAAATATGCAATACTTTATAATTCTGTTTTTTTTAATTGAAAGATAAACCATTTAAATATTTTAAAAATTTTATAACACAAAATTTGGTCAACTAGAACTTCCAGGGTTACCACTCAATTACAAAATGCTTTTTTTTAAGGCTGGAGTTGTACAGCCAAAACTACTGAACCGATTTTGATGATTTTTTTTTTTGATTTTTTGAATAATTTTGATTTTGTTGATGTTATGCTAATGTGAACTTAAAAAAAATGGAAAAAGTTACATTTCTTCTTTCATTAAAAACATAATTAGGTCAAAATTAAAAAAAAAATGGCCACGATAAGTACTAGAAAATCTAATAATCTTCAAATCAAAAAAAAATCAAAATCGGTGTAGTAGTTTTTGCTGTACAAGGGAAGGGGGGTTTCATATTTAATTTTTTCTAGGGGGTATCCTCCATTACGAACATTTTATCCTTTTTTTCACCAAATGTGAAAAAAGTTTGAGTGTAAATATTGCATTTACTTGTCAACCATTCAGGCACAAAAATTACAAAAAAAAATTTTGATTCCACCCATATATACTTACATATAAGTACTGAAGAAGAAAACTACAAGATAATGTAAAAAGTTTAGTAGTTTTTAGTACATGAGAAGGATGATTGCGACGACGACGATGACAAAGAAAATGTGGCAAATGATGATGTGCAACAACTTTGAAAAGAACGTGGTAATTAGTAAGAAAATGAATGCAATTCAAAAGTAACATGTTGAAGAAGGTGTATTGTTTCAAGACAATGAACAAATGCACCTGGTAAACTATTTTTATTTTGGCATGGTAATGTTTTTAGGCTTAATATTTCTCATGAAGAATTTTTTTTCAAAATTTGATTATGCCATTAAATAAATGTTTTTTTCATCAAATATTTTTTTTTCATCTGCAAATTTTTTTTCCATCAAATAATTTTTATTTATTAAATATTTTTTTTTCATTAAATTTTAGTTTTTTTCAGAAACTTTTGAATTAATTTTTTTGTTTAAAAAACATTTTTCTTTATCAATATTTAAAAAAAAAAATTTCAAAAAAAAAAAAATTTAAAAAAAAAAAAATTTAAAAAAAAAAATTTTCATCAAAAATTTTTTTTTCAAAAATTTTTTTTTAACTTTTTCTAAACTTCTTTGAACAATAAAAATAAAACTGTAACAAAAGTACAAGAAACATGTTTTTTTTTATCAAATTTAAAAAAAAAACAAGTAGAAAATTAAATTCGACTTTGCCGAATCTATGAATACCCTCCACAACGCATTTTTTTAAAGTATAGTACATTTTTTAACGTGAAAAAATTAACAAATTTGATTAGAAATTATTATTAATTTCAAAAAAAAATTATTTGAATTAGAAATATTTTATTTTGAGAAAAAAACTCTTTTTTTGTAATTAAAAAAAAAAAATTACTAATTTTTTTTTTTGAGTGTAAAATTTTTTTCGAGTGTAATGTTTTTTTTACTGTAAAAATATTTCTGAGTAAATGCACGTACGTATGTACACAAAATATTGTAATTTTTGTAAAAAAAAAACAAAATTTTTTTTTGTGTAAAATTTTTTTTGAGTGTAAATTTTTTTTTGAGTGTAAATTTTTTTTGAGTGTAAAATTTTTTTCGAGTGTAATTTTTAAGTTACCAATGCTTTTAAAACTAAACAAGTTTAAAAAGCATTGCTTTAAAATTAAGCAAGTTTGAAAAGCATTGTTTAGTTACCACCAATGCTTTTAAAACTTGTTTAAACACGTGGCATTTTAGATGAAACTAATCTGAAATTCAGGGTTTTGGTTATAACTTTTGAACCACTGCACCGACTGAGCTGAAATTTAATACCAAACAGACCTGGGGAACGGCAAACATACGTGCCAGGCTTCAGCAGTCTTATTGTTGTCTTTCGAAAGTTATCGTGTTTTTTATCTCGTAAATTCGCGAAAAACCCTTGCCGAAATTTACTGTTTTGCTCTTAACTTTTGAACCACTGGACCGATTTAGCTGGATTGCAATACCAACCTAACCCGGTAAATTATCAACATATATGCCAAACTTCAGTAGCCTCTGTAAAGTCTTTCAAAAATTAGCGAGTTTTCAACGGACAGACAGACGGACGGACGGACATCGCTAGATCGACTTAAAATCGATCGAGGATCACGAATATATATACTTTATGGGGTCCTAGACCAATATTTCGAAGTGTTACAATCGGAATGACAAACTTATATATACCCTCTATCACTAGAGTGTAGGGTATAAAAATTGTGGCAATCGAAGGAGTGCTGATGATGAAAGGGTGGCATCTTCCGAAAGCTGTCGACATCTCCACTTAGCCTGTGTTGTAACTTGATTTTTTTCAGATTTTCTCATTGTACAACAATTATTATTTCTCAGAAATAATTAATATGGACTCAAACCGAACTAAATAAAACTTCAGTTCCAAAAAAAAAAAATTTTCTCAAAAAAAAAAAAAAATTAAAATAAAATAAACAAGTAGAAAAGTTAAATTCGACTTGGCAGAATCTATGAATACCCTCCACAATGCCCATTTTAAGAGATAATAAATTTTCTAACGTGAAAAAAATAACAGTTTTGATTAGAAATATTTTATTTTGTTTAAAAATTTTTTTTTTTAGTAATTTAAAAAAAAAAATAATTTACTAATTTTTTTTGAGTGTAAAATTTTTTTTGAGTGTAAAATTTTTTTCGAGTGTATTTTTTTTTCTTTTGGTATAAAAATATTTTTGAGTGGCAAAACTACGTTGTAAAATATTTTTGTGACTTACCAATGTTTTTAAAACAGGTTTAACGGGTTTTTAACACGTGAATTTTTGGTGAAGCTAATCTGAAATTCACGGTTTCTCGAATAACTTTTGAACCACTGGACCGATTTCGCTGAAATTCAATACGAACGAGACTGAAGGAACGAAAAATATATATACCAAGCTTCAGCATCCTCAGAATTGCTTTTCGACAGTTATAGTGCTTTTTATCTCAAAAATTCACGAAAAACCCTTGCCGAAATTCAGTCTTTTGCTCATAACTTTTGAACCACTGGACCGATTTCGCTGGATTGCAATACCAACCTGACCAGGTAAATGCCCAACATATATGCCAAACTTCAGGAGCCTCCGTTAAGTCTTTCAAAAGTTAGCGTGTTTTCAACAGACAGACAGACAGACAGACAGACAGACAGACAGACAGACAGACAGACAGACAGACAGACAGACAGACAGACGGACGGACGGACGGACGGACATCGCTAGATCGTCTTAAAATCGATCGAGGATCATGAATATATATACTTTATGGGGTCCTAGACCAATATTTCGAGGTGTTACAAACGGAATGACAAACTTATATATACCCTCTATCACTAGAGTGGAGGGTATAAAAACAAAAAAAATTTTGATCAAAAATTTTTTTTTTTTAATTTTCTTTTTTTTCACCATTTCTAAACTTCTTTCAGCAATAAAACTAAAAATGTAACAGAAGTACAAAAAACAAGTGTGAGTGTTAAATATGTTTGCGCCGCATCTTTTATATTATCCAAAATGTAGAAAGCTGTTTTGCACTTAAGTATATAAAACAATTTTATGTTTTTTATTTATATCCACACCCACAAAAGGGGCGGACCAAATTGGAGTTTTAAGAGGTTGGTTTAGTTCTTAAAAAAAAGCTTCTTTTCTCTGGTTCGATTTCGTCCATTTAAGAACTTTACCAGCTTATAAACATAAGACATATTCGTGCCAAATTTTAGGATTCATGCTCTTTTGGTTTAAACTGCAGTATAGAAATTAGGATTAGTTTTAGTTCTTCTGTAACCGCTTTTTGCATTCGAAAATTTTTGCTGGGTATTTAAATAAGTTCTTTGAGTATTCTAGCATTAAGAACTGGGAATATAATTTATTTCTTTATTAAACACTCATGTTTCTTTAAGATGCATGTTAATCATCTTTTTGGGAAATTTAATTAAAAATTAAAATTTTATGCACATACGAGAACAATTTAATTGTAGATTGCACTACTTGTTAATAAGAGGAACGTGAATCAGAAGCAGTGTTTAAAGAATTTATTATTTTTAAGGAAGGAAGTTTTTTGTTTTTGCTAATTTTTGAAATTAGTTAAAAAAAAATAAGGCTGGATTACTCAATGATCCGTTATAAAAATAATTCACCGTTAAATTTAACTTTTTCATACAAATTTTGACACAAGGCTCCGTAAAATGGACGGTAAGCAGATAACTGGACTTTGAGTAATCCGCTCTAAGAGTAATAAATGTGGTCAAATGTGTGTAGTCAACGATTACAAAGGCCAAAAAAAAAAAAAATTAAAAAAGGTCGAAACCCCGGGACTAGAATACACTTTTCTAAGGGTTTAAGCTGCGCTGAATCCGAATCTGTACTCAGAATTTCTCCATCACATCAGGTTTTCGAGATATCTTAGCTTAAAGTTTGAAAACCCCCTGTTTTTCGCTATATTCGAGACGTCATAACTGTGCGAATTCACCTTTATTTATAAAACCTGATATGTATACCTTTAACATAAATGTTTAACCTCTGCAATATCTTGTTCCTTCTCTGAGATATCTTACATTAAGTTTAAAAAATTCAGTTTTTCGCTATGTTCACGGGTTTTTGCTATATTCGCTATACATTCTACGATGAAACTATAAAAGTCTTAAATTCCCAATTAAAAAAAAACAAAAAAATGCTTTTTGAATTGCTTAGATATCCTTTCTATTTGCTGAGATATCGCCCGCATCCAGAGTCACGAAGCTAGAACAAACTTCAGGTTAAGATATCTCAGAGATGAAACAAGATATTATAAAGGTTAAACATTCATTTTAATGGTAAGTTGTAGGACTTTCAGATGACATATCGGGTTTTATAAATAAAGGTGAATTTTCGCAGTTATAACGTCTCTTATCAAGCTAAGATATCTCGAAAACCTGATGTGAAAGGCAAATTCCGAGACCAGATTCGGATTCAGCGCAACTCAAACACTTAATAAATTAACCTCTAATCCATGGGTTAAACATTTTTTGGCCTGTGTTATTGTACATTTTAGACTCCACGATTGTTGGACCAAATTTAAGAATCTTCGACTATTCTAATTTTTAGATCCACTACTTTCGATCCGAATTTTCGAAAAATAGATAATTCGCGATTATTTAACTTTTTAGATTTTACGATTATTCTATCAAATGTATATATGATCCACAATTTTTTGAATTTTTTATTTCACAATTCGATCTTGTTTTTTGATTCACGATTATTTGAACTTTTAATTCCCTAATTATTTGATCGAATTTAATAATCCTTGATTATTCTCGGCTCTTTTCGATTCCAGCGATATTCGATTATAAATCAAAATTTTTTAGAATCACTTTAGATTCCATAGTCAAATGCTTCCACATTTTAGATTCCACAACTAAGTATTCTATTAAATATTATAATTCCTGATTATTCGACTTTTAAGATTCCAGATTCATTCGGTTCGAGATTTTAGATCCCAAGTTTATTCTAGCCAATTTCAAATTCCACGACTATATGATAAGTTTTGTTGATGCCGCGATTATTATCGAATTTTATAATTTACAAGTATTCTTCATTTAAGAGTCCGCTATTAAGTGTTTCTGAGAAATTATTTGTATACTAAATTTTCTCTCACTATTAGACATTTTAGATCCCGCTACCATTGACTTTTAAGATTCGCATTTATTCGTTTTAGATCCCGACATCATTGTATTGAATCATTGGAAATTATATTTTCATAATTTTTCGATCTGATTTAATAACTTAAGAATAAATTCTTCATTAAATATTGTAATTCTTCGTTTAGAATCCACGATAATTTGACATTTTAAATTTAACAATTAGTTAATGGATTTTTATACCCTACACCACACTGTGGTACATGGTATAATGAGTTTGTGCTGATGTTTGTAACTACCCGAAATATTGTTCCTATCCCAACTTTAAGTATACCGATCGACTCAGAATCACTTTTTGGGTCGATTTAGCGATGTTCGTCCGTCCGTCTGTCCGTCCGTCCGTCCGTCTGTCCATGTAAACGGTGAAAACACGATACAGTTTGCCATTTTTAATCAATTGACTTGAAATTTGAAACTTAAGCCTCCTTTGACTCAAGGACGAATCCTATTGAAATTGAAAAAAAATCGGTCCATATTTAGACCTAGCCCCCATACAATGGTCCTCTTTAGTGTTGGCTCAAATGACTATAATAACCGTGTTACAATAGGTATGTAAATGTGTTTTGTCTTCACAAATCACCATTCCGAATTTTAAAGAAATCGCACCAGTTCTTCTTGTAGCCCCCATACAAACCACCTTCCCGATTTTCACACAAATCTCTCAAATTTCATGAAAATAGAAAATATTTAATTAAAATTTTGTTTGTGTATGTTAAACGCGTACTTAAATAACCTTATCAAATCTAATAATCATCGGACCAGTTTTGGACTTAGGCCCCTTGTAAAAATTTTACCCGATATTCAGTTAAAGCGGTTTATTGTCAACAAATAGAACCCTTTTTCACTCAAACTTGATTTGTGAGTGTTTTTTTACACTTTTTAAAGATTTGACAAAATATAGATCTAATCGGTCCATCGGACCCATTTTCCGGAAAACTCTGGTGTAGGGTATTATATGGTCGGTCTTGACCGACTTTAATTTTCTTACTTGTTTTAATTTACGATTGTTCGACCATTTACATTCCACAATTATTCAACCATTTAGATTTTACGATTATTCAAATTTAATAATTCACAATTGTGAATTTATCATTCCAAGACTTTTCGATCGATTTAATAGACATTTTATTTTCAGTGTAGTCATTATGTTTCCAAAAACATTTTTTTTAAATATTGTTTTGAAGCGCACAAAAAAAATTTAATTTAAATTATACTAAATTACTTAGTTTGTTGTTTTATTGCCTGTTTATTCCCCGTTTCTTAAAAATTTTCAACTTTTTCTTTCCGTTTCCTTTTTGAAATTCCTGTTTTTTTTTATAAATATGCCAAGATGGTGTCAGTTAGAGGAATAACAAACTTAAAGAAATTTACTAAACAATTTTAATTTTTATGCGTTTATATTAAATTAAACATCCGGTCAACAAGATTAATTTCCGTTTAGTAAATTCTAACTTTTTTTCTGAAGTAGAATTAAAAGAATAATTAGGAGACAGGAGACATTGATAATAGGGTGGTTTTTAAATTTTTTAACAGTTTTTTTGTTTGTTTTAAAGAAAAAAAACTGTGAAATTTACCTCAAATAAATTCAAAATCAAATAAAAAAAAAAATTAAAAAACTACTCAATTTACTCAAATTTAATAGAATTAAATGACCTTGTAATACAATTGATTAAAAAAATAATTGATTTAATTAAATTTTAAACCAACACATTATTTCAAATATATTCAATCAAATTTTGTAATCCAAGATATTTCGATTTGACTTTAAAATTAAATTTTATAATCCACGATTATTCGATTAAACTTTACGATTCAGTTTTATAATTTGACCTATAACCTTCACGATAATTCGAATATTTAGATTTAACTTTAAAATATAATTTTATAATCCATGATTATTCGATTAAACTTTATGATTCAGTTTTATAATTTGACCTATAAATTTCACGATAATTCGAAAAATTCACGAAAAAATCCTATTACACAAAATATTTTTGAAATAAAAAATCTCCACCTTACTGATTATCTTTTGGTATAAAATAAAGTTTACTACTTGTTCTTTTGTAGTACTAAACCACTAATTGGTTGTTATGCGTTTTTATACCCTCCACTCTAGTGATAGAGGGTATATATAAGTTTGTCATTTCGTTTGTAACACCTCAAAATATTGATCTACGACCCCATTAAGTATATATATTTATGATCCTCGATCGATTTTAAGTCGATCTAGCGATGTCCGTCCGTCCGTCTGTCTGTCTCTCTGTCCGTCCGTAGAAAACACGCTAACTTTTGAAAGACTTTACAGAGGCTACTGAAGTTTGGCATATATGTTTGTCATTTACCTGGTCAGGTTGGTATTGCAATCAGCCAAATCGGTCCAGTGGTTCAAAAGTTCTGAGCAAATGAGTAAATTTCGGCAAGGGTGTTTCGCGAATTTACGAGATAAAAAACACGATAACTTTCGAAATACAATAATGAGACTACTGAAGCTTGGTAGGTATTTTTGTCGTTCCCCGGGTCTGTTTGGTATTAAATTACAGCTCAATCGGTCCAGTGGTTCAAAAGTTATAAGCAAAACCCTGAATTTCAGATTAGTTTCATCTAAAATGCCACGTGTTTTAACAAGTTTTAAAAGCATTGGTGGTAACTAAACAATGCTTTTCAAACTTGCTTAATTTTAAAGCAATGCTTTTTAAACTTGTTTAGTTTTAAAAGCATTGGTAACTTAAAAATTACACTCGAAAAAAATTTTACACTCAAAAAAAATTTTACACTAAAAAAAATTTTACACTCAAAAAAAAAATTTACACAAAAAAAATTTAGTTCTTTTTTTACAAAAATGACAATATTTTGTGTACATACGTACGTGCATTCTCTCAGAAATATTTTTACAGTAAAAAACATTACACTCGAAAAAAATTTTACACTCAAAAAAAAAAAAAAAATTAGTAATTTTTCTTTTTTTTTTTAAAAAAATTACAAAAACAAAGTTTTTTACCCAAAATAAAATATTTCTAATCAAAATTGTTAATTTTTTCACGTTAAAAAATGTACTACCCTTTAAAAGAAATGCATTGTGGAGGGTATTCATAGATTCGGCAAAGTCGAATTTAACTTTTCTACTTGTTTATGATTAGCATTTTTTTTTAAATTAGAATCATTGATTTCATTTTTGCTAAGCAACAAGTAAAAAAATGTCATAAAATCATAGAAGTAAAACAGCGATAACGATAAACTATAAAAAAAAATGTGGAATACTTAAATATGGAAAATATTTAATAACGAAAGATTTTTTATTTTTTGTTCTGAGAAAATTTTTCTTGGGAAATTGTTGAGATTTGGAGATATTTTGTAAATAGAAAAAGTCTCAGATTCTGAGAAATTTCTTCTATAGAAAAATTCGCAGCTTCTGAGACATTTTTTCTTTATAAATTTATAAAGAAAAAATGTCTCAGAATCTGAGACTTTTTCTATAAAAAAAGTGTCTCAGAATCTTAGACTTTTTATATAAAAAAAATGTCTTTGAAGCTGAGAATTTTTCTATAGAAAAAATGTCGCAGAATCTGAGCCTTTTTTTATAGAAAAAATGTTTCGGAATCTGAGACTTTTCTATAGAAAAAATTACTTAGAATTTGAGACTTTTTCTATAGAAAATATATTTTAGAGTTTAAAACTTTTTGTATAGAAAAAATTCTCAGAATCTTAAACTTTTTCTATAAAAAAAAGTCTCAGATTCTGAGACATTTTTTCTATAAAAAAAGTCTCAGATTCTGAGACATTTTTTCTATAAAAAAAGTCTCAGATTCTGAGACATTTTTTCTATAAAAAAAGTCTCAGATTCTGAGACATTTTTTCTATAAAAAAAGTCTCAGATTCTGAGACAGTTTTTCTATAAAAAAAGTCTCAGATTCTGAGACATTTTTTCTATAAAAAAAGTCTCAGATTCTGAGACATTTTTTCTATAAAAAAGTCTCAGATTCTGAGACATTTTTTCTATAAAAAAAGTCTCAGATTCTGAGACATTTTTTCTATAAAAAAAGTCTCAGATTCTGAGACATTTTTTCTATAAAAAAAGTCTCAGATTCTGAGACATTTTTTCTATAAAAAAGTCTCAGATTCTGAGACATTTTTTCTATAAAAAAAGTCTCAGATTCTGAGACATTTTTTCTATAAAAAAAGTCTCAGATTCTGAGACATTTTTTCTATAAAAAAAGTCTCAGATTCTGAGACATTTTTTCTATAAAAAAAGTCTCAGATTCTGAGACATTTTTTCTATAAAAAAAGTCTCAGATTCTGAGACATTTTTTCTATAAAAAAAGTCTCAGATTCTGAGACATTTTTTCTATAAAAAAAGTCTCAGATTCTGAGACATTTTTTCTATAAAAAAAGTCTCAGATTCTGAGACATTTTTTCTATAAAAAAAGTCTCAGATTCTGAGACATTTTTTCTATAAAAAAAGTCTCAGATTCTGAGACATTTTTTCTATAAAAAAAGTCTCAGATTCTGAGACATTTTTTCTATAAAAAAAGTCTCAGATTCTGAGAATTTTTTTCTATAAAAAAAGTCTCAGATTCTGACACATTTTTTCTATAAAAAAAGTCTCAGATTCTGACACATTTTTTCTATAAAAAAAGTCTCAGATTCTGAGACATTTTTTCCGTGTCAGATTTTGAGACATTTTTTCCGTGTCAGATTTTGAGACATTTTTTATATAGAAAGAGTCCAATTTTTTCTAAAAAAAAGAATCAGATTCTGGGACATTTTTTCCATAGAAAAATTCTCAGATTTTGAGACATTTTTTTTTATAGAAAAATCTCAGATTCTGGAACATTTTTTCTATAGAAAAATTCTCAGATTCTGAGACTTTTTCTTAAAAATGTTTCTATATACAACAAATGTCCGCGATTTCTATAAATTTTTGAGAGCAAAAAGTATTTTTTACACAAAAAAATGTTATCTTAAATTTATAATATCACCTTTTTCTGCAGAATCCGAATTTGAGGACTTCCATCACAAGGCGTAAATTTTTGGTCCATTTTTTAACTGCTGCTGGAGTTTAAAGTATTCCAATGTTCCATTGTTTCTATAAATTAAAAGAATAAAAATGCTTTAGTTAATCTGTTGTATCCTTTATGTATTTCTGTATTTTTCTAGGTCATACATCAAATGTTTCAATTTTGAAAAAAAAAATAAATGCTTTCCTCAATATTTTTTTATTTAATGACATTAAATTTTGTGAAGTTTTGTTTTTTATTTATCAGTTGAGGGAACCGAGAACTTGAAGTTGTGGCAACCGGCAAATGCCGTTATTTACGGTTGCTACAACCGGGGTTTGCAGTTGTAGCAACTTTTTTTTTAATTTTGTGGCAACTGGCACAAAAATATTTTACAAAAATTAAAAAGAACAGCAAATTACGCTTGCGGCAACCGCGTACGGTTGGGACAACCGCAAGCCGGTTACGACAACCGTATTGCGGTTGTGGCAACCTCATTCCAACCGATTTTTTATGTGAGTGTAGACTTGGTGAAAAAGTAGTTTTGGTAAAAAAATGATTTTTTTTCACGAAAAACGAAATTATGTTACAAAAAATTTAATGAAACCAAAATTTTTGGTGAAAAAAAATTTTGATGAAATAAAGTTTTTGATGAATGTTTTTGATGTAAAAAAAATTGAGAAAAAAAAATAATTTTTTGGTGAGAAAAAAATTGATAATAAAAATTTTGATAAAAAAATTATATAAAAAAAATTATGAAAAAAAATGATAAGAAAAAAATTTTTTTTTGATGAAAAAAAAATTTGATGAAAAAAAAAAATTAATGAAAAAAAAATTTATGAAAAAAAAAAATTTGATGAAAAAACAAAGAAAAGTTGATGAAAAAAAATTTTTAATAAAAAAAAAAAAATTTTTGATGAAAAAAAATTTTTTGATGAAAAAAAAATTTTTGATGAAAAAAAAAAAATTTTGATGAAAAAGAAATAATGAAAAAAAATTGATGAAAAAAAAAAAAAAATGAAAAAAACATGGTAAAAAAATTTATGAAAAAAAAATTTGATAAAAAAAAATTAATGAAAAAAAAAAAAAATTGATGAATAAACAAAAAAAAATTGATGAAAAAAAATTTTTGATGAAAAAAAAAGTTTTAATGAAAAAAAATTAATGAAAAAAAAAGTTTGATGAAAAAAAAAATGAAAAAAAAAATTTGATGGAAAAAATTTATAAAAAAATTGATGAAAAAAAATTTGATGAAAATTTTTTTTTTTTTGGTGAAAATAATTATATGTTACTTTTTATTCACCAGCTGGTGAAAAATGGTTTTATTCACCACGAGGTGAATTATTATCCAAGTTACAAACCCAAGTTATTAAAAGTTTTGGTTTTAAGAAAATGAAAATAGTAATTCTTGTTTTCTTTTTCGTTAATTGTTAGCTTATATAGTCAAACTGAGGTGGCGTCCTGCAGCTTTTTTAAAATTAGACACCAGCCTAAAAACATTATCATGTTAAAACTCTGAAAAAGTACTTTTTTGGAAATTCCGATTCTAAGGGGGTAAAAACGAGTACTTTGGTACTTTTTATATTTGCTATAATAATAATAAAAGAGGTAATAATATATCCATAAATAATGGTCCTATTAACTTTAAATTTACAATGTAGCATCCTCTAACGGGGAAAATCTCAAAGAAAGTACTTTTTTTCTAATTCCAATAGGGTAGAAATGAGTAAAAAATTGTACATGTGGTACTTTTTATATTTTCTTAAATAAAGGTCATAAAAACTTAAAATTAGAAATGTTGGATCCAACAACAGGAAAAAACTCTGAAAAAGTACTTTTTTTTTGGAAATTTCGATTCTATGGAACTAAGAACGAGTACTTTGGTACTTTTTATATTTGCTGAAATAATGGTCCTAGAAACTTGAAATTTAGAATTTTAAAGCATAATTTTTTGGAAATTCTGTATATTTAAAGGGTCAAAATATTTCATATTTCCGAAAAAAATAAAAGTTGTAATAAATAATGGTCCTACTAACTTGAAATTTTTACGCAAAATATTACTTTTTGGAAATTGGGATTCCAAAGGGATAAAAAGGATTTAGAATTGAACTTGTGGTACTTTTTATATTTTCTTAAATAAAGGTTATAAAAACTTAAAATTAGGAATGTAGAACTCCACAACAGAAAAAAAAATATTGAAAGGTACTTTTGTGGAAATTCCGATTCTAAGGGTTACCCCCGAGTACTTTGGTAGCTTTTATATTTTCGGAAATAATGGTCCTGGAAACTTGAAATTTGGATTGTAGGATCATCTAGCGAAAAAAACATTCCAAAAGGATATCTTATAAAATTATGATTCCTAAAGGGTAAAAAGGAGTAAAACCCTGTGCTTTGATACCTTTTATATTAACTGCACTCAAAAAAAACCTTGTAAAATGACAAGAAAAATTTGTAACTTTTTTTGCTATCTCCTATTTGACAGCAATTTCTTGTAATTTTACAAGCTTTTTACCAATATTTTTTTAATTTTACAAGCATTTACCAATAAAATTGTAACTAACCAATTTTTTGACACGATAAAACTTACAAGGAGGTTTCGTGTTTTTACTAGATTTTTTGCTACCTCCTATTTTACGAGAATTCCTAGTAAAAATTACGAACTTTTTCGTAAGATTACAAGATTTTTACCAATAAAATTGTAAATTGACAACTTTTTTGCGCAATAAAACTTACAAGGAAATCTCGTAAAAAAAATTAAAATTACAAAAAAAATGTAAAATTACAAAGAAAATGAAAATTTCGATCGAAAAGTTTTTGTTAAAAAACAAGGAAAACTGTCAAATTTTGGTAAAATGAGATTACGAGACTTTTTTTTAGTAATTTGACAAGGTTTTTTTTGTGTGTAGAGCAAAAAAGAAACAAACATTTTAGTGTATTTTTTCTATTTTTAAAAAGAACTTTAGTATTAATCATACGCCACATTTGTATTTTAGTAGAGTTAGTATTAATCATACGCCACATATGTTAATAACACAATTGATATTCATCATACGCCACATATGTTGCTTAATGAATTTAATTATGAGTTAAAACACCTCAATTCAACCGAAAAAAGTAGCATTTTTGACCTTACCTCTTTCGAATTTGATGAAACTTGGAATATAGTTGGTCCCTTACAAAAAAATCATAGTGCCAAAATTTTGGACTTCTGGTAGTTTTTCTTCGCGAGACATGGGGTCTTGAAAATTGGCAAAATCGTATATATTTGACAAAAGTGTTCTGAGATAAATAAAGATAACTGGAAAAGTAATAACAATACAGGCCTCAGTCAGGTTGCACATAATAGGTAATGAGACAGCCTTTAAAATGGCGTTCCCAAAGATTTTTTTTGAAAAAGGTCAAAGGTCATTGGTTTTAACCTTAATTTTTGGAGAGCTATATCTCAAAAAACGATATTTTTAAAATTTTGGAAAAAATATATGTTATTAAGGATCACCTATACTACTTAAGTTTAAATTTTCAGGATGGAGACTTCATTGGAACTTTTAATATTAATATAAACATAATGACAGGGAAGAAAAAGCGGTGTTTTTCCCCTTACAGAAAAAAACTATTTATTTGGTCTTTGAGATTCTGGTACCAAATTTCACTTTTCTGAATGTTTTTGACGTGCTGAGTCCAAATATGATCTTTGAACTGGCCTATCGCAATTAGTTTTCGAGATATCTGCACATTAATGTGTGAAAATTGCTAAAATGCTATTGCTGTGTTTTTTGAACATTTAGGTGCTTATATCTGGAAAAGTAATAGCGATAGGCCAGTTCAAAGGTCATATTTGGACTCAGCACGTCAAGAACATTCAGAAAAATGAATTCTGGTACCAGAATTTCACAGGGAAATTACACCGATTTTTCTTTCCTGTCACAATGTTTCTATTAATATAAAAAGTTCCAATGAAGTCTCCAGCCTGAAAATTTAAACTTAAGTAGTATGAGAGATTCTTAACAACATATATTTTTTCCAAAATTTTAAAAATATCGTTTTTTGAGATATAGCTCTCCAAAAATTAAGGTTAAAACCAATGACCTTTGACCTTTTTCAAAAAAAATCCTGAGGAATGCCATTTTAAAGGCTGTCTCATTACCTATTATTTGCAATCTGACTGAGACCTGTATTGTTATTACTTTTCGAGTTATCTTTATTTATCTCAGAACACTTTTGCCAAATATATACGATTTTGTTAATTTTCAACACCGCATATCTCGAATACTGGAGTGACCAGAAGCCTGAAAAATTGGAAAAATCTCTTTTTTGTAAAAGTAAACCCCAGTACTAAATTTCATTAAATTTGGAGGGGGTGCGGTCAACTCCTCGGTTGAATTGAGGTGTTTTAGCTCATAAATGTATTATATGCTGGAGTAGCCAAATGCGACAAATATTAAAAATCAATTAAATTTTAATAGAAATTACACTACACTATTTCCAAATGAACTTAAGAGAATCACAAATGTAAAACCAAATAAATATTCGGAGAACACCAATTAAAATTTTGAAAAATCACATATAAATTCAGGAATTCTAGTCGGATGTAACAAAAATCTATATTAAAATTCAGAAAATGGGAAAAATAATTCAGCAAAGATAAAATTAACTTTTTGTTTTTTTTTATTATCTTTTAGGTACTTTATTTTCCATATAAAATCTTCTCCCCCTCTCAAAATCACTATTTCTCTTTATCACAATACCATGTTTAACCTTTTTATGGCCATTTCATTCAATTTCACTTTAATGTTTCATTCATAAAAAAACAAAAAAAAAAAAATAAAAAAATAATAATACTTTTAATATAAATAATTCATTCAAAAACTACTTTTAACTATTATGATATCATTACGACGACAATATTACCCGGTGACTTAAGGGAAACATTTAAAAATATAATATAAAAAGTTTTTTGTCGCTTATTTTCATTTTATTATTTTACTATTTTACTACATTTTAAATTGTTTTCACCTCCTGCCAAAGGAAATCTCAATGTGCTATATCATTCTTAAAGTTTTCATTTTTATTTTCCATTTTTTTTTATATGGCATTGAGTGTCTTGTATTTCAAGCAATTCATCCTACAACGTGATATATAAATTTTTGCAAAGTTAAGTTATAAAGGACTTTCTCTCTTTCTTAGGTAGCAGCTACACAAGCTGCTGAAATTGAAAAAAAAAAAAAATACGAAAAAAAAACGATACAACTTATTCATTCATCTTTTTAAAACAACATGACGACGCAGAAGTATCAAATTTAATATAATGTAAATTTTATGATTTCTGCATGTGGTGGCAAACAGTAAGTGAGTAAGTAAGAAAGTACGAAAGAAAGTAGTAAAGTAGTAGAAGTAGTACTGAAAGTGTAATGTTCTTAAGAATGGATAAACAAAAAACACACTGAATGGATAAGAAAACTAAAAATAAACGAAACGTTCAAGTTTCTTTTTTACTCTATCAAAGATGTTTTTGCATTTTTTTTTCGTTTCTTGAGTATCCTTTTAACAAAGAGTTGCCATATTTATGCAGAAACCACGATTGCAAAACTAATTTCTTTATTTTTTCGAAAGGACCGAATTATCATTGATCTTAAAATCGTGGATTATAAAATTTGATAACACAGGTTGACAAAAGTTAACCTTTTTCAATTTGCCTGACCTTTGACTGATTTATATGGACTTTAGTGTGCTGATTCCGAATATGTTATCCAATCTTTTCCATCAGCTCTCGTTCGCGAGTAAATCGCTGTTAAAGAGTCGAAAAAGTGAGCTTTTTACCAACTTTGCTTGGCTATAATTTCCAAAACTAATTTTAGAGCCTCAGTTTTAAACATGAACTTTACTATATTGGATGCGAGGATTCCAAAACTGGTATTAGTTTTTTTCTGACAGCTTTAGTTTTCGATTTACTAAAAATGGCATAAATATTCAGACAAAATTAAAGAGGACATACATTTAAAAATTTTATTTTAGCGATATCTCAAAAACTAAATATGACTTAACAATAGTAAGAGCATTTTTGGAATCAGCATATCCAACATATCTGAAATCGTTATTCACTTTTTGGATGTAAGACTAGTGCTGGTAAATTTGGACTCACAAACATGCCAAAAATAGCCTATTTTCAAAGTTTCCTTAGGCTATATCTCGAAAACTAGAGCTGATCCAAATAAACGATAGCCAGATTTGAAATCAGCGTGTCCCTATTACCCAAAAATGGCTATCAGAACCCGGGCAAAAAAAAAGTGTTGCCCTGTGTAATCGGAAATATTTTCGAATAAATAGATTTTATCATTTTTATCATTTGTTAGATTATAATATTTTTTTATTGAATAATTGTGGATTATAAAATTTTTATCGAATAATCGCGAATAATAAATCTTATAGAATAATCGTGGGTTTTAAAACTGTATCAGCCGAATAATCGCGGATAATAAATTTTATAGAATAATCGTGGATTATAAAACTGTATCAGCTGAATAATAGTGGAGCATATATTTTGATAATCGGGAAATCTAAAAGGTCTAATAATCGTGGATTGTAAAAATTTATCATATATTCGTAAATTATAAAATTTAATCGAATAATCGTGTATTGTAAAATTTAATTATAAAAGCTCATATCATAAAATTTTATCGAATACTCGCAGATTATAAAATAAAACAATTACGCAGTCGTGGATTATAAAATTTAATCGAATAAATATTGATCAAAAAATCGTGGTACTTAAATGGTCAAATAAACGTGTACTATAAAAAATTCATCATATAATCGTAGATGATGAAATTTTATTGAATAATCGTGAACTATAAAATTTAATCGAATAACCGTCGATTATAAAATTTGACAATCGGATACACTAAATAGTCAACTAATCGCGCATAACTAAATTTAATCATATAACATTGTATTATAAAATTTTGTAGAATAATCGTTGATTGAAAAATGTAATCGAATAATCGTCGATTAAAAAATTTGACAATCGGATACACTAAATGGTAAACTAATCGCGCATAACTAAATTTAATCATATAACATTGTATTATAAAATTTTGTAGAATAGTCGTTGATTAAAAAATGTAATCGAATAATCATGGATTGTAAAATTTGATCAAATGCTGGTAGATTATAAAATTTGATACTCTGAGAAATATAATTCTCGGAGAATAATCGTGAATCGGGAAGATAAAATTTAATAGAATAAGCGTGAATTACAGATTTTAATAAAAAATCGTGGATTAAAATATTAAATCGAATAATCGTGAATTGTAAAAATTTAGCTAATAATCGTGGATTATAAAATTTGGCAATCAGAGAAATAAAATGGTCGAATAATCGTAGTTTATTGAATTTTATCTAATAATAGTGGATTACAAAAACTTGTCATATAAACGTGGCTAATAAAATTTTGTCGAATAATTGAGGATTGTAAAATTTAATCGAATAATAGTGGATAGTAACATGTAATCAAATAATATTATAAAATTGAATCAAATAATAGTGGATTACAAAAATTTATCATATAATCGTGGATAATAAAATTTTTGTCGAATAACACTGTGGAACAAATTCAGGTTAGCAAAAGTTAGGGTGATTCTGAGAGTGAGGGGTGAAAATAAAGGATAAATCAGGAGACCCGTATCGCGGCGTTTGTTTATGTTAGTTCGAATTTCTTTTTAATCGACCTTCGAACTTTGCAGTCAAATGCCGATTTTCAGCATATTGTTTATATGGTTTTTTGGACTATAACTCGTCGACTAATTGATATTTTTTCAATCTGTAAGCCAAATTATTGCTAGAGACCTGTCCAACAATTAAATAGTTGTATAAAATTGATTTAGAAAATTTTTGTGGTGCTTATGAATCAAAATGTTGGAAATTTTTTTTTCATGCTTTTTGAAAATATTTTGCTTCATAAGCACCACAAAAATTTTCTAAATCTATTTTTTACAACTATTTAATTGTTGGACAGGTCTCTAGCAATAATTTGCTGAAAATCGGCATTTGACTGCAAAGTTCGAAGGTCGATTAAAAAAATTCGAACTAACATAAACAAACGCCGCGATACGGGTCTTCAAATTTAGCCTCTTTTTTCACCCCTCACTCTCAGAATCGAACTAAGTTTTGCTAACCTGAATTTGTTCCACAGTGTAATAGTGAATTATAAAATTTTATCAAATAATCGTTGATTATAAAATTTATCGAATAATCGTAGGTTATCAATTTTTTCGAATAATCGTGGATTATAGAAAATGTTGGAATAATCGTTTATAAGAAAATTTTATAATCGGGAAAACGAAAAGATCGAGTAATCGTAGATTATAAAAATTTATCATATAACCGTGGAATATAAAATTTAATTGAATAATCGAGGATTACAAAATTTACTCGAATAATTGTGGATCGTAAACTTTGATTATCGTGGACTCCAAATGATCGAGTAATCGTGGATTATAAAAGTTGATCATATAATCGTGGCATGCAAAATTTTATCGATTAATCGAAGATTATAAAGTTTCACCGAATAACCGATGATCATAAAGTTTGATATTTAAAAAATTTGGTTTGATATCATAATGGTCGAATAATCGTGGATTATAAAGTATCGTGCCTCAGAAAGTTTGATATCTGGTGAACTAAATGGTCGAATTATCGTAGATTAAAGAAATTTATAATACAATCAGTGCTTATAAAATTTTGTGAAATAATTGTGGATTATAAAATTTAATCGAATAATTATGGATCACAAAAGTTGATAATCTAATAAACTAACTTGTCGAATAATCATAAATTATAAAATTGATAATAAAATTATGGATTATAAAATGTTATTGAGTAATTGTGGTTTATAAAATTTAATCGAATAATTATGGATCGCAAAAGTTGATAATCTATTAAACTAAATTGTATATTAATCGTAAATTATAAAATTGATAATATAATTGTGGATTGCAAAATTTTATCGAATAATGGTGGATGAGAAAAATGTATCGAATAATCGTGGATTATAAAAATTACCCATTTAATCAGGGTTTATTTTTATTATTTATGGATAATAGAATTTGTTAATCTTGGAATCTAACTGGTCGAATAATCGTTGATGATAAGATTTTACCACATAATCGTTGATTATATAAATTAATTTTTTCAATGTTCGAATAATCGAGAGTTATAAAAAATTAGCATAAAGAATAATCGTTGATTATAAATTTTTATAGAATAATAGTAGTTTGTTAAGTTTAATAATCGGAAAATCTATACCATGGATTAAAAAATTGATTATATGTTCGAGGATCTTAAAATTGTATCAAATAATCGTATATAATAAAATTTAATCGAATAACCGTTGATCTTTATATTTGACTAGTCGAATAGCCTGTCCCTGCCAGGCGGAACACCAAATCGCTTTTCTCAATAGTTCTAATATTTTACCAAACTTTATAAAAAATTATGTTTGTGCTTCAAAAATTTAATATTGCTAGATTGAGTTACATCAATATATTTCCCAAACTGGAAAAAAATTTAATGGGTATAAAAGGTTTTATTGATAAAATTTTAGAACTAAATTTAGCATGCCCATTTCGTCTCTTCGTCCATAAACCGGATATCAAAAATCCATCGTGTGGATCTGTTCCATGGTCACTCCTATATACACACAAAAAATTATTGGCTAAAAATTTTCAATTAAATCTATTGATCAACAAAATTTAAATAAGTCAATCAATGTTTTGATTAAAATTTTTTTCAACATACAAAATTTTTTTTCGGTTTAATTTATTTGAATGGAATAATTCAAAAATATACAAAATAATCGGGTTTTACTTTTTTTATTGTTTGGAACATATAGAAAAGCAAAAAAGATGAATTTTTTGATAATTTTGTCATAACCTTACAATTCATTTGTTAAATCAATCATTATTTTGATTGACTTTAAATAAAAAGTTGATCAAATTTTTGATCAAAATCAAAAAAATGTTTGATTGAAAAAATTTTCAATCAATCACCTACAATTTGATGATTGGTATAACAATTTTCTTTATTGAAGGAATTTCAATCAAAAAATTGATTGAATCCGCGTTTTTGTTGATTGAAATTCGTTTCGATTTTTTTCAGTGTACATGGCAATTTTTATCTTTCTTTTTATCATGAAGGGTTTTAAAAATTAGTTAAAATGTTAAAAAACACAAACATTTTTCCACTTAAATTTTTCCTTATAATTCTCCGTACACAGTTTAAATATTAAATCTGACTTCATAAGGATATGATCCATTGTCAATACTTTATGCTTTACAATTTTCAGCTTTCTTACTCATTAGGGGTCTCAGAAATAGTTTAAATATTTAAAAACTAAATTTCGCTGTCTTCCGCCACTCCCCCTGACTTAAAGGCCGAAAGTCCTGCTACGTTACAGATTATATATACAAACTGAACAAAATTCACAACGGATTTTTTGTATTTCCGCCCTTTCACTGGATATCCAGGTCAGAGTTGATCTTTGCCATAGTCCGTACCATATGTATTCTAATTTTCATCTTTCAAGGTCATAAGGTGTCTTCAAAATTAGGTAAGATGTAAAACATAATTTTTCCACGCCCATTTCTTCTCTTAATTCTCCGACCCTACACAGAGAGAACAGTTTAGTTGTGCCAGCCGAATTTAGAGCCAACTGCATAGTTTAATAACAACAACCGAAATTTTCGGTTGCCATAACCAAAATTTGTTTTGAAAATTTAACTTCTGTTGGTCCAAATAAATTTCGGTAATCGCAACCGAAAATTTCAGTTGTTGTAATTAAACCATGCAGTTGGTTCTTTATTCGTCTGGCACAATTAAACTGTTTTTTCTGTGTATTCCAAAATTTTTAAATCTGACTACTTTATAATAAGCTCCATCGTTAGTACTATACTCGTATCCACGCCCCTTTTCCCTCTCAATTCTCCGTCCACAGTCCAAAAATTTTAAGTCTGACTACATAAGGATATGATTCAGTGTCAGGACAATATGCCTGCAATTTTCGGCTGCGTAGGTCATTAGGGCTTTAAAGTTAGTCAAATAAAAAAAAATAAAACACAATATTGCCTTGCCCTTTTTTCCTCTCAACTCTCCATCTACATTCCAAAAATGTTAAATCGGACTACTTTAGAATATACTTCATAGTAAGGACTACATGTTAGAGATTTTCAGCTTCCGTATTCATTGGGGCTGAGCTTAAAAATACTCTAAAATGTTAAAAAAAAAAAGTTTTGCCAAGTCCCCTTTTTCTCGTAATTCGCCGCCCACAGGCAAAAAATCCGACTTCGTAAGAATCTGTCCCTGGTGTTTTATTATATACATACCAATTTTACGCTTTTAAGTCCATCAATGAGATTCAAAAGGCGCTGGATACACAAAAAATAAGAGAAACACAAAAAAATAAAATATATATTCAGAAAATAGATGGAAATAAATTTACCACGCCCTTTGCCTTTCTTATTCTCCACCCATACACTGGATAGCAAAAATCCAGGCTCGTGTTGATCTTCCACAAGAAACCTTCTATATACATGCCAATTCTGTGCATTTTGCGCTTCCTTTGGGGGCTTCAAAAGAAGTTAAAATGTTCAAAATCTCAATTTTGTCACTTCCCATTTTCCTTTCAATTCTCCGCCCACAGTCCAAAAATTTAAAATTTGACTACTTCAGGATATGCTTCATCGATAGGACTATACGCTAGAAAATTTTCAGCTTCTTAAGTCATTAGAGGACTTTAAAATAAGCAAAAATGCCAATTTTCATCTTCATATATCATTGGGGGTCTTCAAATTAAATATTAAAAAACACAATTTTGCCACGCCCCATTTTTCTCTTAATTCTCCTTCCACAGTTTAAAAAATTTAAATCCAATTACTTCAGGATATGCTTCATTGTTAGAACTAAATGCTATGCAATTTTCCGCTTCCTAAGTCATTTGGGGCTTCAAAAGAAGTAAAAATTTAAAAAAAATCCCAATTTTGCCACGCCACTTTTCCCTCAATTCTCCGCCTACATTACGAAAATTTTGAATCCGACTACTTGGGGATATGCGCCATCGTTAGGACTATATTCTAGGAAATTTTCAGCTTCCTAAGTCATTTATGGGCTTCAAAAGAAGTAAAAATGTTAAAAAAATCTAAATTTTGCCACTCCACTTTTCCCCTCAATTCTCCGCCCACATTGCGAAAATTTTAAATCCGACTACTTGGGGATATGCGGCATCGTTAGGACTATATTCTAGGAAATTTTCAGATTCCTAAGTCATTTGGGGGCTTTAAATTAAGCAAAAACGTCAAAAAAATCGAAAATCCGGCTACGTTAGGATCTGCCCCAGGTGTTTTACTATAAGCATGCCAATTTTCAGCTTTGTAGCTCATCAGTGGGCTTCAAAAAGCTCTGGATAGACAAAAAAAGAGGAACACACAAATAGGGAAATTATATATATAGATATTGGGGAAACTTAATTTTTCAAATAATTGTGGATAATTGTGACGATCAAATAATCGTGGATTATAAAATTTAATCGACTAATTTTAGATCATAAAATTTTATAATCGCGGAATCTGAATGGTCGAATAATAGAAAACAAAAACTGATAATATAATCTGGAATCATAAAATTTTATCGAATAATCGTGGAAAAATTGTTAATCGTGAAATCAAATAATCGTGGATTATAAAAATGTATTATATAATTGTGGCAGAATAATCGTGGATTAAGTAATATTATGAAATTTTCGTGGAATATAATATTTGATCGAATAATCGTGTAATCGTAAACGTCGGTTTATGGTGAATTTAAAAATCAATTGGAATATAAAAAGCGGAATAATCGCGGATTATTAAATTCAATCGATTAATCGGAATAATCGCGTAATCTTAAACGTCGGTTTATGGTGAATTTTAAAATCAATTGGAATATAAAAAGCGGAATAATCGCGGATTATTAAATTCAATCGATTAATCACATTTAGGCTTTATCCTAAAATTTACAAATATTTAAAAAGATGTTTGTTTATTAAAGAATAAAAACTTCTCGGAATCCTCGAATATTCAATGAAATTGTATGATTAAGGTTGATTTTGAAATTATTGATTATTCGAACTTTGTAAATTTTTAAGTTTACGAATATTCGATCAAAAATTTTTGATTTCAAATCTGGAAATCACAGATTTTCGTTTAAGTTTATTTTTTTAAATTATCCATTCCATTCTACACTCAAAAAAAAAAACCCTTGTAAAACGACAAGAAAAGTTTGTAACTTTTATTTTTTGCTCTTATTTGACAAGAATTCCTTGTAATTTTACAAGCTTTTTACAAATAATTTTGTAAATTTACAAGCTTTTTACCAATTAAATTGTTAATTTACAAATTTTTGGATTAAACTTACGAGAATTCTTAGTAAAAATTACGAGATTTTTGTAATTTAACAAGATTTTTACTAATAAAATTGTCAATTTACAACTTTTTTAGCGCAATAAAACTTACAAGGAAATCACGTAAATTTACCAGATTTTTTTTTTTGTAAAAAATGTTGAAAATTTGTAAAACTGTCAAATATTGGTAAAATGGGAAAACTGTCAAATATTGGTAAAATGGGATTACGAGACTTTTCCTTGTAATTTGACAAGGTCTTTTTTGTATTTATTAGACTTAATTTTGATTCTCGTAATTTCAACAAAATCGTTGTATGGCATCTCCGTTTTTTATTTCATTCAAGTAGCTGTATCAGTATCCTCATTGTTGTATCTTTAAACTACCTTGATAGCTTATCATGTGTTGTATTGTTGAAGTGAAGTACATGGATTTTCAACAAAACTTTTTCTTTTGCAAAAAAAAATAAAATAGCAAAAAAAAGACAAGTACAACATAATTCACCTTATTTTTAATAATATTTTTTTTTTTGTGCTCACGCGTAAATACCAGCAGGAATAACTTTCTAAATTTAGTTTGAAAAGTGGCCACAAACTGTTCATGTTTTTATTTTTTTTGCTGCTGCTGTTGTTGCTGGTAACGATGTATTGGAATAATTGCCTTGGATGGGGGTTTAGTATAGTGTTTAAAAAGTGGTTGGCATCGCTATGCAACGGCACACACATAGATTCTAAGGTCCACTATGGTGTTGTATTTATAAAAAGTTTAAATGTATTTTATAAAATGCACCTGGCGCAGATTTAGTTATATAGTCTAAAAATTTTTTTTATGTGAAAAATTGTGAGAGAATCTGAAAAATTTTCAAGGACAAAAAAGTATCAGTAATTAATGGCCTAATTTTGTAAAACGCAATGCGTCGCGTTGTCAAAATTTCTGTGTAATTTGTTTTTCTTACAACAACAAATTGTGTTGAAATTTCGACAACGCGCGCCGCGATTTTCAAAAATTCGCTTTTTGGCATAAATTCCTTCATTTGTGTCTGCAAAATAGAAACTGTAAATATTTACGTATATAAAAAACAATTTCCATTACAACATTTAAAATCCTAAAAACCGACATTTAAAATCCTACTGATGATAACACTAACTGAAGTGTTTGAAACCGTATATGAGTCATTCCACACCAACTGTTCCACTACAGAAAAACCATGGTGGTTTCAATAGGATATCATTTGCAAAGTATTCGCCCTTAGGGCACTATTAAATAACAAAAATAAAATTTAAGATTTTTCAAAAAGTGGGCCTTGGAGGCATGGTCAAAAATTGAAAATTTCAGCATTTTTTGCCTAACAAGGGAAGTATCTCAACCCTTATGAACCGATTTGCATGAAACGTAAAATATATATAAAAGAGACAATTCTAAGGTTGGGGTGTCTCGGCTTATCGGCCATATTGGGGATTTAGGGGTTCAAAACATGGGTCAAAAAATGGCGAAAAAATCGTTTTTTGGATTTTCAGCCATTTCCTTCTAAGAAACTATATGATGTTTACATATGAGAAGAAAGGTTTTTTTAATGCCTATCTAACGGTGGCATAACCTTGTAAAAGTTTGGCTTCGTTAAATACTTTTTTCATGAAAATGTGAAAATTTTGGGGGGTATTTATATGAAAACATAGAGCTACGATGTCCATATGAATACGAAATAATCTTTATTAAATTTAATTCGACACGTATTTTTGCTCTAGAGGATATTCCTGTTAGTTCGTGAGATATCGAAATTTTCCCGGAGGTCCATATGATTTCATAAGGGGACAACGAAATTTTGAAACGCTGATATGGCCGAAAAGCCGAGACACCCCAACCTTAAAATCGTCTCATTTATATATATTTTAAGTTTCAGGCAAATCGGTTCATAAGGGTTGAGATACTTCCCTTGTAAGTATCTTTATTTCAATATTTATGCCAATAAAATGAAACACAGTGATGTCTTTAAAATAAATGTTTTTTAAAGATTTTTGTATGGGCTATCGATTAAAAAAATAAAAATTGGAAAATTTTCAGAAGAAGTTCTGAATTTTTTAAATTTAAATTTAAACTTTATTTATCAAAAAACATGCCACAATTTTATTTCTTTTTTTAATGTTTAAAAATTAGTAAAGGTGTATGTCTATCTGTTCTGAAATTTTCAGAGATGCATTTTTCCTTGTTTTCGAGAAAACAAATGTTGAACATTGCACTATGCTTATAATTTACAATAATGGGGTATATTACGTATGCGAATGAGTAATATTAACTCTTAAAAAACATTTAAAATAGAGATGTGATCGTGGGTAAGTTTTTTTTTACCATCACGCACTCTCACCAAGGAAATTATTTTAATCACGCATGATAATTTATTTCGCTCACGATTAGTCACGCTCACGTGAGTATCGTGCCCGTGACAAAATTTTTTCTACTCACGTGAGCGTGCGTGAACGTGAGGAAAATTAAAAATCGTGCGTGATTAAAACTTTTCCTTCGTGAGCGTGCGTGAACGTCAAAAAAAACTCACCCACGAAAACATCTCTATTTTAAATGTTTTTTAAGAGTTAATATTACTCATTCGCATACGTAATATACCCCATTATTGTAAATTATAAGCATAGTGCAATGTTCAACATTTTTTTTCTCGAAAACAAGGAAAAAATCATCTCTGAAAATTTCAGAACAGATAGACATACACCTTAACTAATTTTTAAACATTTAAAAAAGAAATAAAATTGTGGCATATTTTTTGATAAATAAAGTTTAAGTTTAAATTTAAAAAATTCAGAACTTCTTCTGAAAATTTTCCAATTTTTATTTTTTTAATCAATAGCCCATACAAAAATCTATAAAAAACTTTTATTTTAAAGACATCACTGTGTTTCATTTTATTGGCATAAATATTGAAATAAAGATACTTAGGCAAAAAATGCTTGAACCCTTACAGCTGAAATTTTCAATTTTTGACCATGCCTACAAAGCCCACTTTTTGAAAAAATTTAAATTTTATTTGTGTTATTTAATAGTGACCTAAGGGCGAATACTCTGCAATTGATTTCATATTGACATGACATCACTTTTTTTTTGCTGAACATTTGGTGTGGAATGCCTCATATATGGAGTGTTTGAAATGTCTATATTCTGCATTTTTTCAACTTGAAATATCATACAAAAATAATTTTAAATTAATTTCAATAAAAAAACTTTTAGTTATTATTTTTTTTAAAGAAGATAAACTCCGATCGGAGTGATATTTTGCATGTAAGTTTCACTTAGGGGACCGACCAGTTCGGTATTAGAATTTTATCAGAGAGAAAAGCCCAAAACGAGCCACCCTATTAGGTATTTACTCAAAGTGAAAATTTTCTAGGCAAACATTTTGATTTTTACGTTAAAAAAATTAAAATCACTATAAAATGTTTTTGCACTTAAATTCATTTGTATTTAAAATTTCTTGGTCATTATGGAGGGTATTCATTGATTTGGTCAAGTTTGATTTCTTTTTTACTTGTTTTTATTTCATGTTTCAAGCCAAAAAAATTTCAGTGTCTGGCTTTAATCCAACTTTTTTTGCCTATTTTTTCGTTATAATCCATTGTGTAAGCTAATGTTTTTCGTATGTTTGTATGATTGCTGACATGTTGTTCTACAGAGTTTAGTATTTCATGAATACAACATTTTTTTCTTTTGCAACATGTCTCATTAGAGTGACATTCTTTTGTATAACAAAAGTTTTTCTTCCGATTTTGAATGTCCGGGCAAATTTATATTGTCGTAGACCTGAAACTTATGTGGTTAAAATTTTAGGCCAATCAGGTTAAATTTACCCATGGCGGCCGGCGATTAAAGTTTGGGGTTTGTGAAAATTAAAAACCCAAACTTTGATCGATGGGCGCCACGGGTTAAAATTATCGGATTTGTCTCAAATCAATGTTAAATGAAAGTCTATCTCAGGGTCAAGGAAATACAAATATTTTTTTTTTTTTTAATTTCTTCAGTGTAGGAAAAAGCTGAAATTTTTTGTAAGATTCAAATAGCGTTATCTCGAAAACCGTTGTAGCGATTTTAAAATTTTTTAATATTCGGGTTCAAGGCATTAAAATTAATAAATTTGATGTATGACAATAATCAATATCTAGCGATACATAATTTTTATTAATTTTAGCATGCTGAATACGAATATCAAAACATTTGTGAAATCGGTCAAGCGGTTTTTGAGATATCGCCATTAGAAGCTTGTCGAAATGTTTCCAGAAAATGTTTCACAAAAAAAAAACATGCTGTTTTTTGTTGTTTTGTCCAAAAAAAAAAAAATTATTTTACAACATAAAAGAAATAAAAATTTGGTCAATATGAAAGGTGATTATGTGAGAAACGAACTACTTTTAATTTTTTTAATTTTGGTTCAAAATTACGCCCTCTATTGGAAAAAAAAAATAAAAAAAATCAATTACTAAATACACCGATTCAATTACTTTAGTATTTGAATTTCCTCCGAGCACGAAAATTGTAGTATTGATTACTAAAGAAATTAGTTCAATTACTAAAGTAATTAATCCAATTACTAAAGTAATTGGTTCAATTATCGTGCTCGGAGGAAATTCAAATACTAAAGTAATTGAATCGATGTATTTAGTAATTGATTTTTTTAATTCTTTTTTAATTTCTCCAATAGAGGGCGTAATTATACCCTACAGCACTCTGTGGTACAGGGTATAATGAGTTTGTGCTGATGTTTGTAACTACCCGAAATATTGGTACTAGACCTACCTTCAAGTATACCGATCGACTCAGAATTACTTTTTGAGTCGATTTAGCGATGTCCGTCCGTCCGTCCATCTGTCCATCTATCGGTTTAAGCACGATACAGGTCGCAATTTTCAATCAATTGACTTGAAATTTGAAACTTAAGCTTATTTTGGCCCAAGGACCAAGCCTATTAAAATTGGAAAAAATGCCTCTGAACACCATATTATAATAGATATCGTTTTGAAATTTAACTGGTAATAATATGTTATATGCACAAACCATCATACCAAATTTCAAAGGAATCGGTTCAGTCCATCTGGTAGTCCCCATACAAACCACCCTCCCAATATTCACATAATTCCCTCAAAATTCATAAAAATTAAAATATTTGTTTAAAATTTATTTGTATGTGTTAAACGTGTACTTAGATAAACTTATCAAATCGGAATACATTTGGGCCGTTTTAAGACTTAGTCCCCCATATAAAAGTTTCGACCCATATTCAACTAAATGGGTCTATTGGCAAAAAAATAAACCAATTTCACTAAAATTTGATCTGAGTGATTTTTCTACACTAAATAAAGATCTAACAAAAGATAGGTCCAATTGGTCCATGTTTGGACTTGGGGCCCATTTTCCGGAAAACACTGGTGTAGGGTATCACATGGTCGGTCTTGGCCGACTATAACTTTCTTACTTGTTTTTAATTAAAAAAATTAAAAGTAGTTCGTTTCTCACATAATCACCTTTCATATTGACCAAATTTTTATTTCATTTATGTTGTAAAATATTTTTTTATTGTCGTTCCCCTGGCCTGGTTCGTATTAAATTTCAGCCAAATCGGTTCAGTGGTTCCAAAGTTATTAGCAAAACCGTGAATTTCAGATTAGTTTCATCTTAAATTCACGTGTTGAAAACCCGTTAAACATGTTTTAAAAACATTGGTAAGTCACAAAAATATTTTACAACGTATTTTTGTCACTCAAAAATATTTTTACATTAAAAAAAATACACTCGAAAAAAATTTTGGTCTCAAAAAAAATTTTACACTCAAAAAAAATTTAGTAAATTATTTTTTTTTTCAAAAATTACTAAAAAGTTTTTTTTACAGAAAATAAAATATTTCTAATAAATTTTTTTTCTCGTTAGAAACTTTTCTACTTGTTTCTTTTTTTTTAAATTTCTTCAACGTACATTGAAAAAAATGCAATTTTTCGCATGATTCTAATAGCGGTATCTCGAAAACCTTTGAACCGACTTTAAATTTTTTTAGATATTCGGGTTCAGGGCATCAAAAATAATAAATTTGATGTATGGTAAGACATAGTTTTCCTACATTTATTTTTTCAAATTTTTAAAAATCCAAAATATTGGTCGATGGGTGCCACGGGTTAATTTAATCTAATTGGTCTCAAATTTTGTAGCACATAATTTTTAGGTCATGCAGAAAAAAAAAATACTTGGACACTTGGGAAAATCAAAAGTTGAAGAAAAAATGCCACTCTAATGTCTCATACTCGTAGTAGTGAATTAATATTAAGTGACTTAGAAAATATTAAGTAAACTTTTTTCACAAAAAAATTTCATATTTTTGTATTCTGTATTTTTTATGTCTAGTAAACAAATTTTTGTTATTTACAGGATTTCGTTTTTTGTGGATTTAATTTTTATACTAATTTTAAAAATTATGAAAAACTATTCAGTTTGTCATTCTGTATACACGTTGAGTAAAACCATGTATGGAATATGATTGCAGCTACCAAATACCAATGGAAGGGCAACATAGTATGGTTGATCAATTTGATTATATATAGTATATGATGGGACAATTATATTATGATGATCAACATTTATAAAAAGACAATTTTTTTATCATACTATGATCAGCGACATTTAAAAAATGGCAATTTTTTTTATCATAATATGATCGCTACAATCATGTTATGATAAAGTTTATCAATCATACTATGTTGCCCCTCCATTATGGTTGTCGCAAACATGTTTCTTCGCTGTGTGTATATCATAGTGAGCTCGCCTACAAGAAACATGAGTGTAACAATCAGAATGGAAATGGGTCATAGTATGATTGATAATTTTTTCATAATATGATTCAAGCAACCATATTATGATCCTCAGTGATCATAAAATGATCAAAAACTAACATTTCCTCTTGATTTTTTTTTCAAATTTTAAAAGAAGTGCCTTCAAAATTCGTCAATTCTATTTGAATTACTCTCACTTGTTTATATCTTTTTATTTTGTCATATCTAAGGATTATTTTCCCATGAATTTGTTTTTTTTTTGGCAGCATTTGATATTATTTCGATTACATGAATATTAAAAATAGAAGAATATAATAACTTTTGTTAGGCAATCAGTCACTAAAAAAGCAATAAAAATAAAAGGTTAAAAATACATATTTTTATTATTTATTACATTTCCTTATGATACGATATTTTTGGTATTTTATGATGTGGTTGGGAAAGAGAAAAAAAGGAAACAAATATTAGAGATAATATTTAAAATTTTTGACAATATGTTACCTTATATTTATTTTGGTGTGATATGAAAAATATATTAAAGAAATTGAATTCAAATAAATCTCTTAACTTAAAGTGTTTTCAGATCCTTCAACCACAGTATGGGACAATAATCACTTTGTTAATCCAAGTGTAATGCATCGAAATATTGACTTAGGACCCCCAAAAATAAGTATATTATACAGGCATTTTTTAAATGGTAGAATGACTTTTTTGCGATCATGAACGTCCGGTGAAATTTTTATTCTTCTAGACCTCAAACTTATATGGTAACATTTTTAGGACAATCGGATTAAATTTATCCCATGGCGCATGTCAAAGTTTTGAATTTTTGAAAAATTAAAAAAACATTATGCAGTACATCTTATTTATTAATTTTGATGCGCTAAACACGAGTATCAAAAACTTTCACGGTCAAACTGTTATCAAGATATCACTATTTGAAATTTGCGAAAATTGCGGTTTATTCTTCTTATATTCAAGAAATTTTTTAGAAAAAATCTCAATATTTCTCCCCCTTGACATTTTCATAGAGCTTGAGACGATGTTTCATTTAAACTTAATTCGTTCCAAATCCGATAGTCCTTCAATCAAAGTTTTAGATTTTTAAAAGATTTCCACCAAAAATTTGGAGTTCTGAAAAATAATAAAAAAAAAAAATAATCTTGATACATTATTTTTTTTTAATGTTGTCATGCTAAACACGAATAAAAAAAATCGAAAATCATTCAAAAGGGTTTCGAGTTATCGCCATTAGAAATTTGACTTCAAATTTTCAAAAATGGCGGTTTTTTCCCACGTCCAAGAAATTAAAAAATATTAAAAAAATCAAATTGTTTTGCCACTGGCTCTTTCATAGAGCTGGAAACGATTTTTCATTTAAGCTTAATTTAAGTCCAATCCGATCATTTTAATCCATGGTACAATCAAAATTTTAGTTTTTTAAAAAAACTTTTGGAAATTTAAAACTTTGATCGAAGGGATGCGGGGTTAAATTGATATAATTTATCTCAAATACAGTTTAATTGAAAGTTTGTCTTAAACTCTACAAAAAGTCATCGAAAAAATGGAGGGCTTCTCCCATGTTGGAAAAACTCGTAATTTTTGGGAGTTTTTGCCACATTTCAAATGGCGATTTCTCGAAAACCGTTCGACCGATTCTAGATTTTTTTTTTTAATTCTAGAATTAATAAAAATAATGAATAGGAAGATATTTATACCCTACACCACTCTGCGGTACAGGGTATAATAAGTTTGTGCTGATGTTTGTAACTACCCGAAATATTGGTCCTAGACCTACCTACCGATCAGAATTACTTTTTGAGTCGATTTAGCGTTGTCCATACAAACACCCCGTTTGGATTAGGCTAAATTTCAAAGGAATCGGGTCAGTCCTTCTTGTAGTCCCCATACAAACCACCCTCCCGATATTCACATAATTCCCTAAAAATCCATAAAAATGGAAATATTTGTTTAAAATTTTATTTGTAGATGGTAAACGTGTACTTTGGTAACCTAATTAGATCTGAATACAATTGGACCATTTTTGGACTAAGTCCCCCATTTAAAAGTTTCGACCGATATTCAGTTAAATCGGTCTATTGGCAAAAAATAAACCAATTTCACTAAAATTTGATCTGTGTGTGTTTTCTTCACTAAATAAAAATCTAACAAAAGATTGGTACAATCGGTCCATGAGACCCATTTTTCGAAAAACACAGGTGTAGGGTATCATATGGTCGCGAATATCGCGAATACGAGCGCTTACTTCGAAAAACGGCTGTCGCCATTGAATTCAGCGTACCCGAATTAGCTTTACCAGCAGGGTGCGCAGCTTGTTAATTTTTGCGACTAGCACAGTGTTATTAAGCTCTCCTTCCAATTATCTGGAATTTTTTCCATTTCCCATATTCTTCTAAATAAAGATTTTAAAAGATTTGCGGTTGTTTGGGAGGCAGCCTTAAATGGTTCGGCTGGTAGGTTGTCAATACCAGGGGCTTTGTTGTTTTTAAGTTGATCAATAGCGGCTGCAATTTCATCTACATCACTGTCCGACAGCCAATATCACACATGAACCGGATGATATACGTCTGAAAGTAGAGATCATATGTAGTAAAACTGCCTTTACAGTTTTTCATTTCTTGATCCTGTTGCCTTTTAAAAGGACTTCAAAGTTTTAAATGATTACATTTTGTAAAATATTTTTGAAATATTTGTACTTGGCCTAGGATAACACTGGTGATGGCAAATTAAAGAGGAGGATCTCCCCTAATTTTTCTATGTTTTTATTTTGGCATAAATAATAGGATAAAAGGATATGAATAAAAAAGTCATTTGAAAACTTTATCAATATATTTTGTTGAAAATTTTTAATGATATTAAACGATAATATACATACCTCCTTTTCCCTGATATATAAAAATAATAAAATAGGAAAATTAGGGGAGATCCTCCTCTTTCCTTTGCTATCACTTGTGGCATCATAGGACAAGTCTAAATATTAAAAAAAAATTTATAAAATGTAATCCTTTAAAACTTGGAAGTCCTTTTAAAAGGAAACAGGATCACGAAAAGAAAAAATGTAAATGCAGTTTAACTCCATTTATTCTCTAGTTTCAAACGTATATTATCTAGATTGTGTTTAAACTTTATTAAATTTTTGTAGGACGGTGTATTAGGTGGGTTAATGTTTACCATAATTGCATTGCCAGCAATAAGCTCTTATAAATATAAGCAGCAAATCTAATTTTTTAAAATTGTTAAGAAATTTAAACAGTCTTAATATAATTTTAATTTAAATCATAAATATGAGTGATCATACATTTTTATTCCCTATGATCTCTCTTCATTTTAAATAATTTAAAAATGTCTCCAAAAAAAAATTTCAATTTTCATTTAGTGTCAAATTACTATTGAAAACTTCTTGCATGTCAAGTCTTAAAAGCATTCAACATTTAACACAAACCTTCTGCTTAGTATTTCAAACTGTCTTTGACATATTTTTTTTTGGGAAATTTTGTTTCCCCTTAGTCATTTACGCATTTCAATTCATTTTTCATGTTCTTAAAATGTTTTCTGTTTCGTAAAGTATAACACTACAAACTTTTTGTACATATGTATTCATTCCATCTAACATCATGTCATCGTGGAGCACTTGCTGCTAACTGGTGTTGCTGTTGCTGTTGTTGCTACTCCTGATGATGATGTTGCTTTTGCTGTTGCTGACACAATTGTGTCATTTTGCAAATCATCAAATATCACATGTCCTACTCCATTGTCGATAATATAATGGATTTTATTGTTAAAACGTGCTAGTGCTTGTCTTTTGGCTTAAGTGAACAACTAAAGAAACAACTTGTTTTTGGAAAATATTTTTAGTGTTTCATTTCTGAAATAAAGAAATATGTAGTATTCAAAAAGTGCTACAATAAGCAAAATGTAGTCAAATAACTATTCACAAATAAATTCAATATACCTTAGAGAGAAATTGGCAAAAAGAAAAAAAAACCTTATGTTGTAAACGTGAGAAACAAAAATTTCTAAAGGGCAAAATTACAAAACGCCTTGAAATATTTTATGGGGGAAAAAAACTAAATATTTTTAAATGGTAAAATGGTAAGAAGAAATAATAAAAAGAAAAGATTCCATTAACAAGACAAACCGACATTTAAAATCCTACTGATGGTAACACTAACTGGAGTGATTGAAACCGATATGGGAATGCCAGAAATGTCTATAAATTTTAGAAATTCAAATTTTCTTATGCATTTTTTCAACTTGAACCCCTATAACAAAATGTAAACTAAAACCATTTTTCAAAAATCTACCATAACAGATCGATGTGGAATTTTATTAGCTAAAATACAAAAAAAGAAAAACTAAAATTGGATAAGAATTGCGACTGGTAGGCAAAATTGGATAAAAAAGCCCATTTTTCCCACTGTGGGATTAACAGAAATGTCTATACCCAGGCAGAAAAAATACGAACGGGAGAGCGCGCTCTCCCGTTGCGAAATCATAGCAAAAATACCAGGAATATATCGAAATCCGGAATTTTTCAAACTTCATGTTAAGATATCTCAGAGAAGAAACAAATTATAATAGAATTCGTTTCTAATTCCATTGGCAATTAGAAGAAGAAAATTGAACCATCTTTGTAAGATCATGATCATCAACAATCCAACAACCAAATATTAGTTAGTTGATGATCGTGATCCTACTACGATGTTACAATTTTCGTCTTCTAATTCCAAATGGGAGTGGAGTCAAATATGTATTTATATTTTCATTAACGATTGTCACTAAAGACCTTTTGCTACTTGTAGTATAGGGTTTTTATTTTTGCTAAATAATCTTGACAATGAGATCTGACAAATCTCGAACACGTGTCAATTAAGTCTTGCAAATAATGACCAACATAAATAAATTTAAAACAGAACAAGTAGAAAGTTAAATTCGACTTATTGTTAGCCGAATCTATAAATACCCTCCACAATGCCCTTTTTAAGTGATAGTAAATTTTCTACACTCAAAATAATACATTAGTAGATTTACTAATATTTTTTTGCTAATGCTGGTTAGCTAACTTTTAGTAAATTTTTATTTGAGATTAGCATGTTAGCAAAAATATTGAAAAAAAAAAAATTTGAACTAATTTTTTTTGCTAAATTTAAAATTGAGTTGACCAAATTTTTACAAGCTTTTTTGCTAAGTAATATAAGAAAAAATAAATGGTAAATTTTTTTTTATTTTCAGAAAACTTAAAATGGCGCTTTCTCGAAAACTAAGCCAAATAGAGCAAAATGGAGGCCATTTTTGGTTCTCGGGCTTACCATAGTATCGCCGGTCCTCTTTACATGTGTGGACCCTAATGGGTCCTAACTTTGGATCCAAAAAAGTTAGCATTCCCGAAAATTTTAAAATGCTCATATCTCGGTAAATATTGCCCACACAGCAAAAAGTCCAAAAGCATCTTTGTAGCTCTGAATACGTAAAACAAGACCGCAAAATAATCAAAAGCTCTCCGAGTAATATTTTTGAAGTTATCGAGTTTTGTAATTCTCAAAACCCCGGTGGTCCCCTAAAATCACGTAACTCAAAAACTAAGCAAGGTAGAGCGAAACGGACACAAATTTTGTATCACAAACTATGACGATTTTTAAGGAACCCATTTAGGTCTAGGCCCATCGGGGTCTGGACCTATCGGGTCCGAACCCAATGGGGTCCTCAAATGTGTATGAACTAAGTTGAAATAAAAAAAATTTCAGTTAACTTATTTTTGGCAAAACATTTTTGCTACCTTTACTAAAAAAATTGTGGGTTCAAAATCAGCAAATTTTCTTGTAGGTTTACAAGCTTTTTATGCTAACATTACAGTTTTTTTTTGAGTGTAACGTGAAAAAAATAAAATTTTTGATTAAAAGTGTTTTATTTTGTGTAAAACAACGTTTTTTTAGTAATTTTTGAAACCAAAAAAAAAAAAAAATTTACTAAATTTTTTTTTGAGTGTAAAATTTTTTTCGAGAGTAGTTTTTTTTTTTTAGTGTAAAAATATTTTTGAGTGACAAAAATACGTTGTAAAATATTTTTGCTAATAACTTTTGAAGTACTGGGACGATTTAGCTGAAATTCAACACGAACCAGACCAGGGGAACGACAAATATATATGCTAGCTTCACCATCCTCAGAATTGTCTTTCATAAATTCACGAAAAACCCCTGCCGAAATTCAGTCTTTCGCTCATAACTTTTTGGAATTGTTGGCCAAAAGTCCATTTTTGATGTGTTCAAAACAATTTTTTTCTGATACCATTATAAAGTATAGTATATAAAAGTAGGCTAGCACACATATTTTTGTTCACCAAGCTCTTTTACCGCTAGTACGGAAGCGTCAAAAACAAAATTTCATTTTTTATATTTTTTTTTTACATTTTGGGGAACAAAACTTATTACAACAGCAACGTACTTAAAATCCTGTATTAAAATCTATTAAAATGAATTTCAATTAGCAATAGAGCAAACAAATATATTTTGTACAAAGTACAGATTTAAAATGCAGATTTATATATTTTTTTAATTTTTCTATTTAATTATTTTTTATCATTTTTTAACTAAAAATATTTTTGGACTGCTACTTTTTTTGCTTATATTTGCATACTACCATATCTCTTTGAGGTATTAAGAAACTCTTTCCGAGTATGATGTATTCATCCGCTAAGCCATGCGGCTCCATGGGCAAAATATATTTAGGGATGTCCGTCCGACCGTCTGTAAGTCTAATAGTCTGGGGAATGCACGATGCTGTCCAAACCAAAAGAGCTAGCTATCTGATGTTTGGCACGAATATGTCTTATGTAAAAAAGGCCCCCCTTAAAGAACTAAGCAAACTTATGCAAAATCCATCTTTTACAATTTTTTTTTGTACATTTACTTAAAAATTAACAAAATTTATGCCACAAGAAGTTAAAAGTCCTGCAATTGGACAGAAGGGACCAGCAAAATTTTTTTTGTCCGCCCCCTTTTGTGGGCGTGGATGTAAAAAAAATTGACAAAATTTTATTACAAAATTGCATTAAAATCGCGAATTGTCAGGTCCGATCATGCCAATTTTTTATGCAGAGCTTTAAAACATACCACCAAATAAACTTGCCAAATTTCGAGTCAATATCCCAGCTTTTAGGGTTTTGGCCAGAAAATACCAAAAAATTCCCTATAGTGCAATGGACCGATTTCGCTGGATTGCAATACCAACCTGACCATGCGAATGCCCAACATATGTGCTAAACCTCAGGAGCCTCCGTGAAGTCTTTAAAAAGTTAGCTTCACTCAAAAAATTATGACGGTAGAATCCACTACAAAAGACAGTTAAAACTACTACATTTGTTGTTGTTTAGGCGTCCACTACATTTTACGGTAAAATCAACCAACAATTGTTGTTGTTTTTAACTATTGATTAACAACTACAAAAAACTGTACAAACTACTTCAAATTACAGTTGTTTTTACTGTAACTCAAATTGTCTGAATTTTTTTATTAACAAAAAATTTCTAAACGTCAAAAACGGTTAAAATTATTTGGAAATAATTTCTGCACATCCGTTTTTCTAAAAATTTAATAAAAAATTAATAGTTTTTTTATAGAATAAAAACAACTACATAAAACAACTGTTACAACAATGTAGTAATTTTTTATATTTGTTTTTTAAAACGACTACAAAAAACAGTTGTTTGAGATTTTCCATACAAAAACAACTGAAATTGTAGTTGAAAACAACAACTACTACTTACTACACAAATGACCGTCATGTAGTAACTGCAATAATTTTCTAAGTGTTGTTTTCAACAGACAGACGGACGGACGGACAGATGGACGGACGGACGGATATACTTTATGGGGTCCTAGACCAATATTTCGAGGTGTTCTCTTCCCTCTATCACTAGAGTGGAGGGTATAAAAATAATTTTCTTGAAAATTATTCTTTGAGAATATCATAATTTTAATTAGTAAAGGAAATAATGACCTCGAGCTAGACAAAAACCTACTTAAAATATTTCAATATATTGATGAAATGTTTTTCTAATATAATGAATAAAATTTTATGAAACTCTTTATAAATATTATGAAATTTTTTATAAATATTATAAACCATTTTATAGTATAAATTTATTTTTTCTTAAATATTTGATAATATAAGCGATATGAAACACTTCATTGGTACTATGAAATATTTTCTTAAATATAATGAAATACTTCATAAAATCAATATAACTTTTTTTGTTTAAAATGTTTTTTATTTTTGCCCACCCTGTATTTATTTATATATTTTTTTTTAAACAAAAAAGACTTAACCAAAACCAATTGAATTAAATAAATATTTCATTTGCTTAACTTTGACTGGATGATTGTTTGTTTTTTATTGTATTTCGTTAAATTGTTGTTTAGTTTTAGTTTTCAATTTAAGAGAGTTTTGAAAACAGAAAAAAAAAAAAACAGTTTCAAAACTACAACAAAACTTTTACTTAAGCACGTACAAGTGCGTTTCGTTACAGTTTTATTGCGTAAACGCCTTTTTTTGTTCAATGTACGTAAGTATAAGTATTTGTGTGTGTGTGTGTTTGTGTGAACATTTCCAACAAAATCCCTAACACGAATTGAACAACAACAGCAAATAGTAAATGTGTGATTTTTCCGAAACAACACAAATTGAATTAGTTTCAGATTAGAAACAACTATGAATTTTATTTTAGATTTTTTTTTTATTTTTTTGTGTTTTTAGCTGAATAGCAGAAAATAGCGAAAAATTGAAAAAAAAGTAAAGAAATACAAATAAAAACGACTATAATAAAATTCAAACATTGTCAATAATACAACAACAAATACAATTACTATGAATATACACAAACACATGTATAAGCAAACATGTATGTATTTACAATCTATACTCTAACACATATTGTATAAAGTTTATCTGTATGTGTTTTGTTTGTATGTAACAAATACGAAATACGTTTTTTACTTGTTTGTATTGTATTGTTTTTTTTTTGTTTCAAAATTGTTATTGTTGTCTTGTTGTCTGACATCTACCACATCTGTAGATTTAGCAAATCTGCACACTAGGACGACAATTTTTTTTTTCAACTTTTGATTTTCCAAACGCCCAGGAAAATTTTTATTGTCAGAATATCACGAATATCAAAAAAATTAAAATCTGTTGAACGGTTTTCGAGACATCGATACTTGAAATTTTCTAAAAATGGCGAACACTCAAAATCGGAAAATTTTTTTTACGATAAAAAAATGCCGGTCTAATGCCCAGACATACACACAAATTAAAAGAAACAAATATATATGGGGCATTCCATGTCAAATCGGACACTTTGAAATTTTTTTTTTTTTAGATTTTCCCAATTTGTTAACAGTTTTTAGTACCCTTCGAAAACTCCTTCGTGGTAAATTTTCAGATGATCCGTTCAAAAGATATCGAATTTTTAAAAATTGGTAGTTTGTTCCTTTACTCAAACTTCTTTTACACATTACTTCTTCAATAATGGTCCAAATTTCAATTTTTTTTTTCAAAATTTTTGTTTTTTTAAGTACTTTCTAAAAAAAAATCCCAAAAAATTCTTAAAAGCGCTCTAGTATGCGAGTTTTAAGTTTTAAAATTTAAATCTAATTTTTGAAAATGTTTGTACTCTTCGATTTTTTTGAAATTTTTTTGTGTAAAACTTCTATCGATTCCACAAATTTTTTGCCCTGGAGGATCGTGGAATAACGATTATTACTATTTCTTAAAATTTTTTGAAAAAAAATTATTGTTATTTTCCAATCTTAAAATCATTTTTACAGCTCCAATGGTGCGTCATAGAGGGGTCATTTATAAGACCGACCCCCATTAATTTTAATGTCTTAACATTTCTTTGGAACAAACTAATACCCTATCTCCAATTTCTAAGGGGGCTACCACACAAAACGACATTTTTTAAAATTTGTTCCAACCGCTCTAACTGCCCTAATAGTGCCCTTAGAGCAACAAAATGTATGACCGACCCACAATATTTTTTTAGTCCAAACATTTTCTCTGAACACACCTACCCTCTATCTTTAACTTTTAAGGCGGTCCCCATACATTTTTTTTTTTATTTTTTGTAAATTTGTTTTATTTAATCAGCTTCTACCGGTCTAATGGTGCGTCCGATAGGGGTCATTAGTGAGACCGACTCCCATTTATTTTTACCCTACAACATTTTTTTTAAACATACCTACGCCCTATCTCCACTCCCTAAGAAGGCTCCCATACAAATAACAGTTGGAGCAAATTTTATAAAAATGTAATTTTGTATGGGAGCCTACTTAGGGAGTGGAGATAGGGCGTAGGTATGTTTTGAAAAAATGTTGTAGGGTAAAAATAAATGGGGGTCGGTCTCAGTAATGACCCCTCTCGGACGCACCATTGGACCGGTAGAAGCTGATTAAATAAAACAAATTTACAAAAAAATAAAAAAAATTGTATGGGAACCTCCTTAACAGTTAAAGATAGAGGGTAGGTGTGTTTAGAGAAAATGTTTGGACTAAAAAAATATTTGCATTCACTCAGAAATATTTTTACAGTAAAAAACATTACACTCGAAAAAAAGTTTTACACTAAAAAAAAATTAGTAATTTTTTTTTTTTTTAACGACAAAAAAGAGTTTTTTACTCAAAATAAAATATTTCTAATCAAAATTGTTAATTTTTTTCACATTAAAAATGTACTTTCCTTTAAAAAAGGCATTGTGGAGGGTATTCATAGATTCGGCAAAGTCGAAGTTAACTTTTCTACTTGTTTTTTTTTTGTTTTGTTTTTCGTGTGTGCGCGAGTGGGTTTTTTTCTTGTGTTGTATTACATACAAAAAAATACGTAAGTATATACAGTTTGCTGAAAGTTTTTTTTTTATTTCTCATATAGTTTTTTGAATTCTCATTTTGTTTATAATTTTATTTGTATGTATCTAAAAGGCTTATAATCAACTTTTTAAAATTGTCTTAGGACTTTGTCTTTACGGCATAATTTGGTAAAGTTTAAAGAAACATTTTTTTATACTATTTTATTTAAAAAAGTTTTTTTTTTTAAATTATTTATTTTTAAAAAAATTTATTGTTTTTAATTTATTTTTTTAATTTATAGAATTAAAAATTTTAATTGTTTTAAAAGATTTATAGAATTAAAAATTTTAATTGTTTCTAAAAAATTTTTGAATTAAATTTTTAATTTATATAATAAAAATTTATTTTTTTTTTAAATTTTAATTAAATTTTTTAATTTATGGTATTAAGTTTTTAATTAAATAAATATTCATTTATTTTTAATTAATGACATACAAATATTTTTAATTTATATGCGCATTTTAGTGATTGGTTCGGATTTTACTAATTCTTTAATTAATTCTACGAATTTTTTAATTAATTTATTTTTTTATTTTTTCTGTGCATTTCTTATCTGTAGCGAATTTTTCAAAAAAACCAAAAACCGATTAAAAAAAAATCGGCAGGTTTTATTTTGTACTCTAGGTGGTTTATGCAACTTCTGCAGAAAATTTCCGTCCACAATAATTTTTCTCAAATAAAAATATTGCCACACAAAAAAAATTTCTTTATAACTAATTCGACACAGCCAAAAATAACATTCTTCTTTTTATACCCTCCAACCACAGTAGGGGGGTGTACTCACTTTGTCATTCCGTTTGTAACGCATTGAAATATCGGTCGGGGACGCCATAAAGTATATATATTATTGATCCATGATCGATTCTAAGATACTCTGTGAATGTGCGTATGTCCGTCCGTCCGTCCGTCTGTCTGTAGATGACACGATGCAGTCCAAAATAAAAGAGCTACCCTCCTGCAATTTGGCATGAATACGTCTTATGGTCCTAGGCAGGCTAAGTTCGTAAATGGGTCAAATCGGCCCAGGGGGAAAAAAATTCCCCCTTGAAGAACTAAAACAACCTCTGAAAAAATACACTTTTTTCATGGTTTTTTGTATTTTTGTTAAATATATAAAATATTTGGTATATTTATCGGGATGGGAAGGTGCTCTCAACGCCCCCCACTGACCCCCATCACCCCCAAAAACAAACGCCCCTGACAATTTTTAATTTTTTTTTTACATTTTGGAGGGTATAAAAGATTTGGCACAGCCGAATTTAATACTCTCACTTGTTTTAAATTATGTTGTGTTTAAAATAATTTTTACATTAACACTCTACAAATAACTTTTATTTATTGAACAAAATTATTTATTATTATTATTTTTTTATACAAAATAAAAAAATATCACATTATATTAGGTCGGAGTGGAAATCAAATAACGCAGTCATAGTAAGACTGCAATTTCCATGCAAATGTAATTTTTTTTTGTCGATAGTCTAAAAACAATATCTACTAAATATTTTTCCGAATCAAGAAATTTGCTTTAAAAAGGCATCGAGTTGTTTTTACGTATTTTTTGCATAATTTGGTTTTAAATGCATATTTTTGCATATTTCCAAAGTTGTAAGTGCATATTGTTACATATGTTTTGCATAAATTAGCAAAAACAAAAATTTAAATCTATTTGTTTCAAAATTATTTTAAAATTTAAATTTTAATTTAGAAAATAAGTTTTTTTTTTTAAATTTTTCTTGATTATATTTTTTATTTCTTAAAAAAATATTTCATTTAAGTGTAAATATAAAGTTTTAAATCCAAATATTAAAACCCGACGTTATTTTTTTTTTTAAGTTTTTCGTACGAAAACAAGATTTTTATTGCACACATTTGTGGATATTTTGAATTTTTTAGTGCATATTTTCGACTTTTAAGTGCATGAAAATCGCAGAGCTAGTCAAAATTATTCAGTTTATTTCTAAATTTTAATAATTTTAAGAAAAGTCAAGGTACATTTGTAATATCCGCTCCGGCCTATTGTTTTATACACAAACAATAGTATTATAATAAATGGCTTTTAAAATAACAAACCAGCTTAAAACAAACAATTATAAATCATGTTTAACAACACCAGATTATGGTCTGTAGTTCAATAAAATTACAATTCAATAAATATTAATATTCCCATATTACTACAGTAATGATAATGTGGATTTTTTTGTGGTGTTCTTCCTATAAAGACTCGCATTGTCTTATTGGCGCCCAATGTGGGGCACGAATAAAAAAAAATATTAATATTCCCGTTTGGCACAAATAAAACTATGGGACCCGAATGAAAAAATTTTTTATATTATAAAACCGAAATTTTGAGATAAAAAGCTGGTGAATTAAACGTAACATTATTACCCTACGTTGCAAAAAGCAAACATTTTTTTGTGACACGAGGTCTGACCATCATTTCTATATAATTAAGGCATGCTGATTTCAATGGAGAAGCCCGTTTTTGAATCAATGGAAAAGTTTTCTTGCAAATCTTCTTCAAAGTTTTGCCCATTTTTTGGTGGTTTTTTATTTTTAAAAAAATCTGCTTTCTCAAATTTAAATTTGTTTGGTTTGGGAATTGTGGATTAGACCCATAGCAATATAAGTTGAGGGTTGAGGGTGGGTTGTACAAGCCTAAAAATAAGTAAATTTTTAGGCAAGTCCATGGCGCTCAGACTTAAAATAGTCCATTGTACCGTAAATAGTAATATACTAAGTACGAATTTGGATTAACCCTTTCACGACCAATGGTTGATATATTTATGTCCCATTTTTATTTTTTGTTATATTCTCCACATTTTTTAACCGATTTTAAATGTGCTAAGAGATGAATTGTAGCGGAGTGTTAGGTCTACAAAAGTTTAGTTTTCATTTTCAGTAAGTCTCTAAATTGATTATCTTACTCACTGTAAGTTCTCAAAGTTTGTGAAATGAAAATCTCTATTTTAGGGACAAAAGGATCGTTGCTTGTCAAGCAAAATAAGGTCCAAGTAGCAGGCTTAGAGGTAAAAATTCTTGTAGAATAATTATTATTGAGTTGCAGATTTTAAAAATTACAGCGAATAGCAAATACATTTGCCCAAAAATGCGTAATAGTCAAATCGAAAATTTTTTTACCAAGAAAAATAAGGGGGAAGGAGAGGGGTTAGGGGCCCAATTTTTTGTTTCATTATTTTTATTTGGTCAAGGATCACGACAATGAACAGAAAATCAAAATCGCTTTGGCAGAAAATTTTTGGTCGTGAAGGATTAAATTTTTTTCGTGTGAGCAGTAAAAATCGTGATTTTTCTCATAATTTATTATTTTGCGCTATTTTTTTCTTCAACTCCATAAATAATTTCAAGACCTGATCAAATTTATCTAAAAGATAAATTTGAGTTATTAATTTAAGAAAAAAAATTAAGTTCATGTAACTTTTTTTGCAAATCGCGAAAAAACAGTTTTTTATTATGACAGCATCCCTTTGAAATGGGACGTATTGCTGCTTCTTTTAGTATAATATGTAAGCATGCCTAAAAATCTTATGTTTGAAATTTCAAGCAAAAAAGTTTATTTTTGCAAAAGTTTTCTTAACAAAATTTTTTTTTCAATGGCGTTTTAAATAACTCAAAAAACAAGTATTAAATCTAGTTCTGAGGTAAATAATGTTCAGACATGTCTTCATTTTGGTCCGTTTGTCAAATATGTTCTACAAAAATTTTCTGCATAAAATTTCACTAGGAATTGTCGAAGACCAAAAGTTCGTGCGAGAGTGGAAAATGCTTAAAAGAGTAAAATTGTAAATTATCACGTACTTTAAAATTGTTTTTTTTTTTTATTAAAGTCGTGTGAAATAAGTCGAAAAAATGTTATAAATCTGCTTTTGAGCTAAAATACGATAATCAGTGTCTTCAGTGAAATTTAATGGCGGTTCTTTTCTTAAAACATATTAACCCTCTATCTCCCAATTTTAGGGGTAATTTTTGTCCTTTTTGTAGAACATTTTAACCCTTTAAAATCTCGTTTTATTGGTGTTATATGAGGATATTTGAAAAAGGACCAAAATGACCCTTTAAAATGAAAGATAGAGGGTTAATATATTCTAAGAACCGCCATCAAATTTTACTAAAGACATTTCTTAAAACTATTTACCTCAGAATTATATTTAATACTTTTTTTTGACTCATTAAAAACGCCTTTGGAAAAAATTGAAAAACTTCAGTGGGCCATAAAAAAAGAAATCAAGCTAAGTTTTCAAAACCCTTCTATCTTATATTTTTTGGCCCCGTCCCAGATACACTCGAAACCCCAAATTTGTTGCACAGTGTTATATAGAAATGATGGTCAGACCTCGTGTCACAAATTTGATGTTACACAGTGTTATTTTTCAACAAAAACATTTTTTTTTTATAATTATTTTTTTCATCAAACTTCTTTTTCATTAATTTTTTTTTCATCAATTTCTTTTTTCGTAATTGTTTTTCATCAAACTTTTTTTGTCATCAATTTTTTTTCATAAATTTTGTTTCCATCAACTTTTATTTTCATAAATTTTTTTTTTTTTCATAAAATTTTTTTTTCATCAATTTTTTTTCATCAAACTTGCTTTTTTCATTAATTTTTATTTTCATATTTTTTTTTTTCATCAAACTTTTTTTCATAAATTTTTTTTTCATCAATTTTTATTTTATCAAAAATTTTCTTTTACCAAAAATTTAGTTTTCAACAAATTTTTTTATCATATTTTTTTTTTTTAATTTCCATTTTCTTTTTTTTACCAAAACTACTTTTCATCAAGTCTACTACTTTTCATCATCAGACATAAAAATGTTCGATTTATTTAAGAAATGTACAAAAAAAGTCAGAATGTTTAATTCTTCGGTGCCGAATCTTTTACACTCTCCAAAATGTAAAATCACTTTTTTGCACTTAATTTACAGCTCTTTTGGTTTGGACTGCATCTTGCTTTCCTTTTTTTAAAATGCAATAAAATGATCAATACTCAACTTTTTTTTGGAATGTTATGGCTTTATTTGAAAGAGCAAACATTCCCGTTTTTTATGGCAAATGAGGTTATGTTAACAAACAAATTGCTACATCTTGGGATAGTAAAACTCGCACGGTATTGTAAAGAATTCAATTCATCTATAGGAAGCAACAGATTTGAGTATCAGCATCATTACACAATATTTTCAAATATACAGCTGAAAACCCCATTGTCGTCAAAGATGAGCGCTACAGAGCCATGATTACCGACTTTTTGTTGGCCGTAATAGAATATATCAACTTGGATGACATTTATTTTCAGAAGGATGTCGCAATATGACCCACAGTCCATCAAACAATAGATATTTTGCGCACTTAGTTCGGAAATCGTGTTTTTAGCCATATTCGCGGTGACAATTGATCACTTCAGAGCTGCCGATTAAAACCTGTAGAAATTTTTTTGAAAGGTCTCGGTAAAGATTCATGCAACATGGGAAATTCTGGGCCCTTTCGACGAATATCGTTCAAGCCATTCGTTAGATAGAACCAGAAACATTAGAAAAATGGGTGCTGAGAATGAGCCACTGCGGAGCTAGCCCAGGCAGTCGGATGAATGAAGTCGTTTCCCATAAATAATGGGAATATTTGCTCTTTCAAATAAAGCCATAAGGTTCCAAAACTATTGAGTATTGTTCATTTCATTGCATGTTTTAAAAAGATACTTGTTATTGGACCACCCTGTATATAGCTAGAGTGTCTTGGAAATAATTCAATCATATACAAACTTTATGGGGTCCTGGACCGATATTTCAATTTGTTTTGCATGGAATGGCAAATGAATATAACACTATTTTTTCTAAAAAAACTTAAATTTTTTTTTGTATTGTTGGCTCATTTTGAATTAAAAAATTGTCATATCGACAAAAAAAAAAATATTTTTTATTCAACAACACAAATAATTAATACAATTAAATTGTTGTTATTAAAACAAATTTTTAATTAAAAATTAGCCAATCACACAAACAATTTTTTTCCGGGTAGCATATCATCTGTGTCGTTTTCGTCTATCGGAAACTTTCTTGTCTATTAACTTAAAGTTTTTGCTTTCTTTTGTTGTTTTCTTAAATTGTTTAAAAATATTTTAGCGATTTTTATAGCTACGATTTGTTTTTCTTTTTTTTTGTTCATCACTAAAAACATTTAACAAATAAATGATATCATAGTTTTATGTTGTCTTTAACCAATGAACACCAAAAGTAGGGGGGAAAACTTCAGTTCTTTTTTTTTTTGTTCCATTATTGGCAAACAAAATTGGAAAATATAACAAAAAAAAAAAAAAACAACAAAGAAAGAAAAACTATTTTTCGCAAAATAAGTTATAAAAAAAAGTTTTACAATTTCACTTATCATTTCACACGATTATCACATACACCTCATTAACAAAAATGCTCATTTATTATAATTTATAAAAATTGCTATAACTTTTTCTGCAGATTGTTAGGGGGATTTTTTTTAAAAGAGTGCAGTTTTCTTTTTGTTTTAAATGTTTTTTTGTGTTATTTTTGTATATAATGACAAGCGAAAAAGTTTTCAACAAAAACATTTAAATAAATTGATTTAGCATAAAGCAATATATTTTCAGTATTAAAAAAAAAGTTTAAAATAGTAAAAAAATATATAACGGCTACACGATAATTGTTTTATGAGAAGTTTTTTAAATTGTGTCAACTTCCTATCGTTAAAATATAGAGTAAATCAAAATAAAATTGAATTTTTGGTGGTGATTTGATACACAGAAAAAAATAGGATATTAAAATTTAATGGTATAAAAAAAATAAATAAATTAAGAAATCGATTTTTTTTATGGGGCCCCACCTTGGGCGTCAATAGGACAACTTGTCTTTGGTTTTGTAGATAATCGAAAATTTTAGATAAAATAAGTTCAGAAAGAAACAGAAAATATTCTCATTGTCTCATAGGCGCCCAACAAAATAATTTTTTATCGGGCCCCACGTTGGGCGCCAATAACACGAAATTCTTATTCGGCTCTGTCGAATTTTAAATACCCTCTAAAAAGATTGGCAATATCATTTTTGGGGGGTTGGTTGGGAAAGACAATTTAGAAAATTTATTTTTAATGATTTTTGCACTTGGGTTATACAACATTGAACATTATTTAAACAATTTTTTTTTAATCCACGCACTCAAATGTAAGCGGACCGAAAAAATGTATTTCCTAATTCCATAGTGCTGGACTCTGAATTTCTTCTGAAATAATTTTTTTTTTAACAAAAATACAAAAAAAAATTTAACAAGTGAGAGTGTTAAATTCGGCTGTGCCAAATCTTTGAGGGTATCAACAGGTTAAAATATATTTAAAAAAATTCAGAGGCGTTTTTTTGGGGGAGGCTATGTGGGGGTGGTTAGGGATACCTTCCCCATCGCGATAAATGTTAACTAATTTATTTGTTATGCTTTTCTAACTTTAGTAATACCATATACTCATAATTTTTGTGATTTTTTTAAATCCATGCCCACAAAAGGGGCGGGCCAAAAAAACTTAATTTTGTAGCCCCCGGGGTCTAAGTGCAGGACTTTGAACACCTTCTGATATAAAAAGATTTCATTTGTTTAACAAAAATGCAAAAAAAGCTGTAAAAAATTGTGTTTTTTGAGACTTTTTTTAAGTTCTTTTTTCCCCCTGATCCGATTTTACCCATTTCCGAACTTAACCGGCCTATGACCAAGAGACACATTCGTGCCAATTTTCAGGAGTCTAGCTCTATTATTTTGGACTGAATCGTGTTTTATACAGACGGACGGACGGACGGACATTAATAGAATGACTTAAAATCGATCATAGATCAATAATATATATACTTTATGGGGTCCCCGACCGATATTTTTATGCGTTACAAACGGAATGACAAAGTGAGTATACCCCCATACTGTGGTTGGAGGGTATAAAAAAATGTGTTATATATGGTTTTGAATTGAGAAAAGTGTGAAAGAAAAATTTTAATTTTTCTAAAAATTTAAGACATCCTGGTTTGTTTTTTACTAGTTTCATATTAGCCAGTTATAATAATCTTCAGAAAAACTTTTATTGTCAAATTTATTCAGTTAATAGTCAATAGACAAGGATTGAACCCATCATCATCTGTAATACTTTGCTATTAACTGCTTGTAACGTACAATCACTCTAGACCGATACGCCAAGTAGTCTGTTAAGCAAGTATCAACTAAATCTGATTTTTTCAATTCGAGTTTGGTTGTTGCTGTTGTTTTTTCTAACAGAAGAGTTATTATTGTAATTTGTGTAAACAAACTTAATTTTTAGTAATCATTATTCTTCTTCCTCTCCTGTGTTTTTCAGAATTGGTTTTATTCTTTAAAGCGGAACTTTTTTCCTTGGTCCGCTGTTGTCCATTCACAAACTGAATCAGACTATGACTGTAAGATATGTTCGTGCCAATTTCTAGGAGACTACCATTGTTAGCTTGGTTAGTGGTTTCTACAGACAGGAGGACGGACAGACGTCGCTAGAATTTCGATACGTTACACAGGGATGAGTTACACAAAAAATCATAATTTTTTATCCGAGCCCCTAATTGGGCACCAACGTTTAAAAGATTTGCATCGTCTTATTTTTGCTGACCGGGAAAGGAACATAATTTTTTGTATTTAAGGCCCACATTGGTCGCGAATAAGATAATCTGAGTCTTAAAAGTTTAATAATATTTTTGATTTAATTTTTTTTTAAATTTTTACATTTCAAGTCAAATTTATTCTGAAATGGAATTGAATTTTTTCAATGCAATCCTAGAAGGAAATATTTTTTCTGTATGAAAGTATTTGAAGAAACCAGTGGCATTGGCATGCATAATTTTCTGGAGCTTCATTTCGATAAAATATTTCGTTTTTGGTTTTAAGAGGAAAAATTTAATTCCACTTTCGGATGGAATTAACTCTGTAACGGGCCTCTTATAAATAAACCAGTTCAAATAAATTTAATTTTTAAATTTTTAAATATTTGCATTGTCTTATAGGCGCCTAACGGAGAAAAAGTTTAACATTTTTATTTCGGGAACCATGTTGGGCGCCAACATTTATTCTAATTTTTTTGGTTTCTAATTTTAATTTTTAAATAAAAAATTGTTGTTTAAACAATTTAAAAGACACGCAACGTCTTCTATACATTTTTCGGAAAAATATTATTATTTTATTAAGCCCCATATTTGGCGCCATCCAATAAGACAATGAAATAATAAAATTACTTTATGTGGTTTTTTAAATTTAAAAGATATGCGACATCTTTTGGGCATTAAGCGAAAAAAATTATATTTTTATTTGGGCCCCAGGTTGTGCGCCCATAAGACGATGATACAATTAAATAACTTGGATTTTACTTGTTGCCGAATTGTAGATTTTTATACCCTCCAACCACAGCATGGGGGTATACTCACTCTGTCAATCCGTTTGTAACTCATCGAAATATCGGTCGGAGACCCCATAAAGTATATATATTATTGATCCATGATCGATTCTTAGACATTCTGTGAATGTCCGTCTGTCCGTCCGTCCGTCTGTCTGTAGATGGCACGATGCAGTCCAAAATAAAAGAGCCTCCAATTGCAATTTGGCATGAATATGTCTTATGGTCCTAGGCAGGTTAAGTTCATAAATGGGCAAAATTGGTCCAGGTGGAAAAAAGTTGCCCCTTGAAGAACTGAACCAACCTCTAAAAAATACACTTTTTTACATGTTTTTTTGTATTTTTGTTAAATAAATAAAACATTTGGTATATTTATCGGGATGGGAAGGTGCTCCCAACGTCCCCCACTGACCCCCATCACCCCCCCAAAAAAAACGCCCCTGACATTTTTATACCCTCCACTTAGTGATAGAGGGTATATATAAGTTTGTCATTCCGTATGTAACACATTGAAATATTGGTTTAGGACCCCATAAAGTATATATATTCATGATCCTTGATCGATTTTAAGTCGATCTAGCGATGTCCGTCTGTCTGTCTGTCTGTCTGTCTGTCTGTCTGTCTGTCCGTCCGTCTGTCTGTCTGTCTGTCTGTCTGTTGAAATCACGTTTTTGGCAATAATACGGAACCGATTTAAACGCTTGGGGTACCAAAAGTTGCGGAATTTATCCAGGCAGACTCTACTGTATTTTTTTTTTAAATCGGTTAAGTATTTTAAAAGTTATGAGTGAATTCGTAAAAAAAGTCATTATTTTTTTTAACATAACCCTAAATTAACTCATATTTTGTGTAAATACAAACGGAAATGAAAAAAAAAAACTGAGAAAAAGGAAAAAAATCTTTACAAAAAAGCTTAAAAATATGTAAAACAATATTTAAATTTAATTTAAAAATGTTTTTTAAGAAAAAAGTTCTTTAAGAAATAATAAAAAAAATATTTTAAAAAGTTTTCATTGATAATCATTTGTATGTACAAAGCATGTGTGTGTGTGTCCCTTTTTTTTGCTTCGTCATATTGACGGGGTTGCCAGACTATTTTTTGGCTTTGTCGCAAACTCGGATGTAAAATATCGCCAAAATTCAATTTTGTTTAGATTTCTTAAAAAAAATATATTTTAATTTAAAAAAAATAAATTTTGTTAAATAATAAAAAACAGAAATAAACTTTTTGGCAAAAATCGCCCAAATCCGGAAAATCTATGTATATAAAAGAGCAATGTGACTGACTGAGTGGCATACTCATTCGTCATCGCCCAGCCCAAACCGCTGAAGCTAGAGACTTGAAATTTGGACTGTAGGTCCAAATATAGATCCACTATGGCTGGAGTTTTGCCAAGGTTAATTCTAAGGCGATAAAGGGGACAAAAACTGTACTTTTGGTACTTTTTAAATATCGTGATTAATGATCATAGAGACTTGAAATTTGGACTGTATGTTCACCTCCCGGAATATAGATCCATTAAGGCTGGATTTTTGCCAGTGTTGATTCTAATGGGTTAAAAAGGGTAAAAAACTGTACTTTTGGTGCTTTTTATATCTCCTGAAATAATGGTCATATAAACTTAAAACTTGGACAGTATGTTCACATCCTGGAATATAGATCCAGTACGGCTGGATTGTTGCCAATGTTGATTCCAAGGGGGTAAAAAGGGTAAAAATCTGTACTTTTGGTACTTTTTATATTTCCTTAAAAAATTGTCACATATACTTGAAATTTGGACTGTATGTTCACCCCGAATTTAGATCCCACAAGGCTGGGTTTTTGCCAATGATGATTCTTATAGGGTAAAAAGGGTAAAAATATGTACTTTTATTACATTTTATATTTCTTAAATAATGGTACTTGAAAATTGAAATTTGCAATGTCGGTTCACCTCCCGGAAAAAAGATTCATTAAGGCGCGTTTTTAGCCAATGTTGATTCTACGGGGGTAAAAAAAGTACCTTTGGTACTTTTTTTTATTTACTGAAATAATGGTTATTCAAACTTGAAATTTAAATGTAGGATCCTTTAGTGAAATAAAACATTCTGGAACAAGTACGTTCCGAAAATTCTGTACCGTTTTCAAAAAGTACCTTTTATAAAAAGTACCTTTTATAAAAAGTACCTTTTATAAAAAGTACCTTTTATAAAATGTACCTTTTATAAAAATTACCTTTTATAAAAAGTTTCTTTTATAAAAAGTTCCTTTTATAAAAAATACCTTTCATAAAAAGTTCCTTTTATATAAGGTACCTTTATAAAAAGTACCTTTTATAAAAAGTACCTTTTATAAAAAGTACCTTTTATAAAAAGTACCTTTTATAAAAAGTACCTTTTATAAAAAGTACCTTTTATAAAAAGTACCTTTTATAAAAAGTACCTTTTATAAAAAGTACCTTTTATAAAAAGTACCTTTTATAAAAAGTACCTTTTATAAAAAGTACCTTTTATAAAAAGTACCTTTTATAAAAATTACCTTTTATAAAAAGTACATTTCATAAAAAGTACCTTTTATAAAAAGTACCATTTATAAAAGCACCTTTTATAATAAGTACCCTTTATAAAAAGTACCTTTCATAAAAAGTACCTTTTATAAAAAGTGCCTTTTATAAAAAGTACCTTTTATAAAAAGTACTTTTTATAAAAAGTACCTTTTATAAAAAGTACCTTTTATAAAAAGTACCTTTTATAAAAAGTACCTTTTATAAAAAGTACCTTTTATAAAAAGTACCTTTTATAAAAAGTACCTTTTATAAAAAGTACCTTTTATATAAAAGTATCCTTTATAAAAAGTACCTATTATAAAAAGTACCTTTCATTAAAAGTACCTTTTATAAAAAGTACCTTTTATTGAAAGTACCGTTTATAAAAAGTGCCGGAAGTACACTTTTTGGTACTTTGTTATTTCCTGAGGTATAAATAAAACAAACTTTTTTGTTTTTTAAATCATTACATTGGTGGAGGGTATTTAAAGATTCGGCACAGCCGAATATAGCTTTCTTACTTGTTTTTTTATTTTTTTTTACATTTTGGAGGGTATAAAAGATTCAGTACAGCCGAATTTAACACTCTCACTTGTTTTATTTAACAGACTTCTATAATCAACAGTGCCCAACGAAGAAAAAGTGTTAAACTAGCTATTCGGGACCCACGTTGGGCGCCAAAAGAAAGATAAAGGTTTTTGATTAATTGGTATTACGGCCCCATGTTGGGCGCCAAAAGTAAAATAAGGGGTTTTTAGTTTCAAAATTGCTCCGATTTTATTTGACGTCAATTTTTTTTATTAGCAAAATAGGCTTTGAAAGATATTGGTTTGCCGCAAAAGTATTTTATTTTTTTTTTTTTTTTTTAATTCTTGCATCATCTTATTTGCATCTAAAAGAAATATATTTTTTTATTCGGGGCCAACAATTTTTTTTTGATATTTTATATTATTGATTGAGGGCACATGTAAATTTGACATTCTTTATAACATCTCGAAATATCGGTCGAGGATCCTCAGTCAATTTTAAGACGATCTAACGATATGCGCCTCTCCCTCTATGTCCCTCCCAAATGAAACAAGTGAGAGTGTTAAATTCGGCTGTGCCGAATCTATTATACCCTCCAAAATGTAAAAAAAAATAAAAAACAAAAATTTGTCAGGGGTGTTTATTTTTTTTTTTGGGGGGTTGATAGGGTAAGTGGGGGACGTTGAGAGCACCTTCCCATTGCGATAAATATACCAAATGTTTCATTTAATTAACAAAAATACAAAAAAAAAACATGTAAAAAAGTGTATTTTTTTAGAGGTTGATTTAGTTCTTTAAGGGGGAACTTTTTTCCCCCTGGTCCGATTTGGCCAATTTCCGAACTTAACCTGCCTAGAAACATAAGACATATTTGTGCCAAACTTGAAGGGTCTAGCTATTTTATTTTGGACTGCATCGTGTTAACTACAGACGGACGGACAGACGGACGGATGGACGGACGGACGGACGGATGGACGGACGGACGGACATCGCTAAAATGTCTTAGAATCGATCACTGATCAATAATATATATACTTTATTGGGTCCCCGACCGATATTTCGATGCGTTACACACGGAATGACAAAGTGAGTATACCCCCATACTGTAGTTGGAGGGTATAAAAAGATATTAAATTTTTTATTCGGGCCGAACAGTGGGCGCCAAAATTATTTCTTTTTTTCTGACATCCACTTACAATTTGTGATAGAGGTTACACCGTCCGATAGCTAATATTAAATTCATTTCATTTCTTGATCCTGTTTTTTTTTTAAAGGACTTGAAATTTTTAAAGGACGAGAGGAGAATCTTCGCTAATTTTTCCATGTTTTTTATTTTGCCTTATCAGGACCAGGGATATAAATAATGTACTTTTAAAAATTTATCAAAATATTTTGTTAAAAATTTGAAATGATATTTAAGGACAAGGTTTTGAAATGACATTACTAACCTCCTTTTTCCTGATTTCTCAAAATAATGAAATGGGAAAATTAGCGGAAATCCTTTTCTTTAATTTGCCCTAAAAAATATTTTATAAAATTTAATCCTCTAAAACTTTGAATTCCTTTTAAAAGGAAACAGGATCACGAAATGAAAAACTGTAAATGCAGTTTTAATACATTTACTCACTAGTTTCAAACGTACATTATCCCGTTCGTGTTTAATATGGCATTCACACTAGCGACCTTAAACAAGTTGTTCAACAAAACACCAGTAGCAGAATAAAATCGTAATGGATACAGAACAAAGACTTTTTAAACATCTCACTCTTGAACACTTTAAAAAAGCAAGTGTGAACGCCGTATAACGAAAATTTTCGCTTTTTTTCTGACGGTGTTATGTATAAATTTGTCATTCCATTTCTAACATCTCTAAATTTCGGTCTAGGAACCCATAAAGTATATATGATTATGTCTGTTCAAAACACGATAACTTTAAAAAATGGATACTTCTCAAGCCAGGGATATATATCTATTTTCTTAATTTTCTTGTGGATGGTGTACATGGATTTAGCGAAATCGAATTAAGATTTTATACTTGTTTTAATATACTAGCCCCATGTTGGGCGCCAATGGGAAACATCGCTTATTGCTAATGCAATGAAAACATTCACTAAACATGACTTTTAATTTAACGAAAATATTTGCTGTCTTCGCCTTGTCCTCTACACTTTTTATATATTTATCGCCTTAATTCTCTCTAACTAACTCCATATCAATTTCTAATACAAATATCTAAAGGTAACACTTTACAATATATCTTTACCATACATGACTTTTCAATTGAAAATTCTAAATTGAATAGTAACGCTTTTTGTTGTGTGTGTTTTTGCCCCCAGTTGGGGGACAAATATATCCATAGAGATGAAAAGTCAATACAAACAAATACATTTCTATATAAATAACATTCTTCTTTTAATTGTATCGTTTTGTAAGCATAACAACTCCAGTTGCAAACACTGGGAAATGCATACAAAAATTGTTGTAGGAACATAACACGTTTACATATGATTGCGTTTTTAAGCAATAAAAATTCAGCCAATGGCTACTTCCGTTACATCTATTGTTTTAATAACGTACAATGATGAGGGTCATGGTGATAATGGTTACGGGGGATGCTGATGACAATGATGATGATGACATTGGGTGTGAGAATTGGTTTAATAAAAATCATAAATATATATCTACGTGCTTTCTGCGGGAAAACTCGATGGGGTGTAAAGTTTTTTACTTAACAAACAAAGGAAATGGAGTTTATTGTTTAAACAGAACTTTCTAGTGAACCAGGCGATTTTTTAAAATTCTTACAATTTGAATATTTGCACCCATGTCCAAAATTTCGCTATTTTTTTGCATATAAATCAAAAGACGTTTAACTTCAAGGCCTGTGTGACGGACCGATCCTTTGGTCAAATTAAGATTTTGCGGCCCTCGAAGACTGAAATCCACGATATTAACTGTTTTTGGCCAATTAAATACATATTTTTAAATTAGTTTAATGATCCGAGCATCGATGTGTAAAAATTTTTTGGTTTTATGTTTTTATACCCTCCACTCTAGTGATAGAGGGTATATATAAGTTTGTCATTCCGTATGTAACACATTGAAATATTGGTTTAGGACCCCATAAAGTATATAAATTAATGATCCTTGATCGATTCTAAGTCGATCTAGCGATGTCCGTCTGTCTGTCTGTCTGTCTGTCTGTCCGTCCGTCTGTCTGTCTGTCTGTTGAAATCACGTTTTTGGCTATAATCCAGAACCGATTTAAACGCCTGGGGTACCAAAAGTTGCGTAATTCTCCTAGGCAGAATCTAATGGTTTTTTTTTTTTAAATCGGTTAAGTAGTTTAAAAGTTATGAGTGAAAATGTAAATTTTGATGAGTGAAAATGTGAATTTTACACAAAATAAATGCTATAACTTGACACCTGTTGAATGAATGTAAACGAAACTTTGAATTTAATGTAATTTTATCATTCCTAACACTCACAAAAAATTTGGGCCGAATCGCACAATGGGGCGTGGCACCAGCCATTTAACCCAAAATTTTAAAATGATTTATCTTGACTCATGGTTAACATATTCAAATAAAATTTTAAATAGGTTCTTATTTTATTGTTCTCAACGTTCTTCTGGTTATTTTGGTACCAATTATGGCAAAATCGGTTCAGGGGTTAAGAAGCTATGAGCAATTGAGATGAGTTTCAATATAAACCTCTATGATATGGCGTGGAAGCGCGTTTTTGTAGTTGTTGATGGTTGTTTGGCTTGTTGTTATTTGTATCAAAAGAAGTTAAAAATACGTAGTATGTGTCATACACGTGCCACGTGGTTGCTTTTATATAATTTTTTATATAATTTTCATACATACATATTTATAAAATATTTTTTTTGTTTTTTAAATATTTGCATTGCACTATAGTTCCGATTATCACTTTTCTTGGCCAAAATTACAAAAATGGAAAAAATTTTGGTTTTAAATAGGTTTTGTGGTAAAAATTGTTATAATTTTTTTGTTTTCCATGTATAATATTATAAAAAATTTTTTGTATTTAAACTCAAAAAATTAATTGAAAAAATTTAAAAAAATACTTTTTTTTTATTTTTAGCTAAATTTGTTTTTGAACAATAAATGAGTTTGTACAAAAATAAAATATGTTTTCTGTTGTTTGTAAGTGTTTACGACTTTCTATAAAATCCATTTTGAGAAAATTGAATTTTGGCCAACAAAGGTCGTCCGCGAAACCATAGTGCATTGGTTAACATTGTGGAGGGTATTTAAAGATTCGGCACAGCCGAATATAGCTTTCTTACTTGTTTTTTATAATATTTTTTTTTTTACCTTCATGAAAAGTTTGTTTTTAAAATGTAAACTATGTTTAAAAATAAAAAAAACCTTCATATGATTTATTTTCTTTTTTTTTTTGTGCAAAAAACATAGTTTATTTAAAATTTGTGTTATTTCAACACTTTTCCTAATATTAAAACATCGACAACAATGTTACCTCATTAACCTTTTTACGAATAAAAACTTATATAATGAACATTAAACTTTATAATGTTTTTTTTTAAACGAACCAAAACAAAAAAAGTGATGGAAAATGCTTAATTTAACCCTTGAATGCTCACAGAACAAAATATTTTTTTTGGCCTTTAAAAATGGCATGAAAGTTTCGCCTTGTATCATAAAAACACTGTGCTTCAGTGAAAAATATTTTTGATGTGACATAGTATAGGATGTTGGTTTTGTCGAGTAGAGGACAAAACTGTCCATTAAACTTTCCTGACACCCTTAAATTTTAGAGTTATTGCCAAAAAAATGTTTTTTGGGGCTTTTCTCACTAAACCTCGTGTAATTCAGAAACTTTTCAATTGATTTTTAATTTTAGAACTATTTTAAATAGAAGAAGGATAGGACTTTCTGCTTGTGTAAATTGATCTATACACATAAGAAAGAAATGCATTGATTTTTTTTAATAATATCTAAATTTTTTGTTATTTTTTGAAACTTTTTTGAGTTTATTGATATATTTTGATATAGTTCGTCCACAACCATCATACTAAAACAACTATTCTTAAAGACAATTTAATTTGAATACGATGAGCTTTACCCATAAAAAATCTGATAAAAATGACAGAATCAATCCGAATCAAGACTTAAAATTGTTCGTCAGGTTTTCGAGATATTTAAAATATTTTGTTATCTCAAAAACATAATCCGATAGAGTAATTTCTAGGTTAAATTCTTATTCAGCGCGCCGAAAACCTTTAAAATTATGGTACGCGACCTATCATGATTTTTGATTTTGTTTTTACCTGTTATTCGACGTCGTTTTCAAGCAAAATCTTAATATTCTTATTTAGAAAAATTATTATTACAATTCTGTCAATTTTTATCCAATTTTTGTAGGATAAAGGTCATCGTACTCTGAATTAAATTGTATTTAAGAATAATTTTATAAATTTAAAGGCTTTTGAACGAACTATAGCATAAAAAAAATCGATAAAGTTTTAAAATATAACAAACAAAAAATATATATATATTATAGAAAATCAATACATATCTTTCTTATATTTGCACACATGGAAAGTCCTGTCTTCATGTATCCAAGACTGTTCAAAAATTTAAAATCGGTTGGAAAGATACTGAGTTACACGTGGTTTAGTGAGAAAAGTCCCAAGAAACATTTTTTTTACAATAACTATAAATCTGAGGGTATCTGGCAAGTTTTATGGCAGTTTTTGTGATCTACTCGACAAAAACCAACACCCATTCAATGTCCCATTAAAAGCATTTTTCCACTGTAGCACAGTGTAATTTTCTTGAAAATATCATATTTATACCCTACACCACTATGTGGTACAGGGTATATTGAGTTTGTGCTTATGTTTGTAACTACCCACAATATTGGTCCTAGACATACCTTCAAGTATACCGATCGACTCAGAATTACTCTTTGAGTCGATTTGAGTCTGTCCGTCTGTCCATCTATCGGTTTAAGCACGATACAGGTCGCAATTTTCAATCAATTGACTTGAAATTTGAAACTTAAGCATCTTTTGGCCCAAGGACGAAGCCTATTGAAATTGGAGAACATCGGTCCATGTTAAGACCTAGCCCCCATTCAAACGCCCGTTTTGGATTCGGCTTAATGACTCTAGTGACCGTATTATAAAAGATATCGCTTTGAAATTTAGCAGGTAATCAAATTTTGTATGCATGAATCATCATTCCAAATTTCAAAGGAATCGGGTCAGTCCTTCTGGTAGTCCCCATACAAACCAGCCTCCCGATATTCACATAATTCCCTCAAAATTCATAAAAATGTTTGATAAAAATTTTATTTTTAGGTGTTAAACGTGTACTTTAGTTACCTAATCAAATCGGAATATAATTGGACCATTTTTGGACTAAGCCCCACTCATAAAAATTTCGACCGATATTCAGTTAATTCGGTATATTTGCATATTTAGTTTATTTACACAGTGTTTTTTAAAAAAAATTCATACAAATACACACGTAAATATTAGATTTAAAGCACTTGTGGCTAATGATTTTTTCACCATTAAAAAAAATTAAATTCCAAGAAAATTCGATTTGGTCTTAAAGAGAAAATTACGCACTTTCGAATTAGCTTGATATTAAGTCATTCGCATGTCAGGATCTTATTTTATAGGCGCCAAAAATGGGCAAAATAGGCCTTTTTTAACACTTTAACCGCGATTTTCTCAAAATGTGACGTGATAGAAAAATTTGAGTGACAGTTTTGGAATCGGGAAACCAAAACCTATAAACCTTTTTTGGTTTCAATCAAAACGCAGCGACAAACCTCAGATTTGTAGAGCGGTGTTATCTTTCCGAATCAAGAAATTTCCGTTAAAATGGCATCGATTCGTTTTTGCATATTTTTGCATATTTTGGTGAAAATACATATTTTTGCATACTTCTAACTTTTAAGTGCATATTTTGGCATAAATTAGCAAAAAACAAGTTTAAATTTATTTGTTTCAAAAACTATTTTAAATTTTAAAAATTTATTTTGGAAATAAGAAAAAAAAATTTTTCCTTAAAATTTTTTTATAGATTTTCTTAATTTCTAAAAAAATCTTGCTTATATAAAGTTTTAAATTTTACTATTTTAGCCTGGCGTTACGTTTGCTTTTTAAGAAGTTTTTCTTATGAAAACAAGATTTTTATTGAACACATTTAATTTTTTAGCGCATATTTTTAGGTTTTTTAGTGTATATTTTGAATTTTTTAGCGCATATTTTCGATTTTTTAGTGCATGAAAATCTCATCCCTATTAATTAGTAAGGAAAATAACGACCTCGAACTAAAATAAACCTACTCAAAATAAATTATTTTAAAGGTCGAATAAAACAATTTTTATTTTTTAATAAAAATTAAATCAGAATTTAATTTTTTATTATTTAAAATAATTAAAAAAAAGAATTTATTTTAGATTTTTTGTAAATTGTTCATTACACTGTACAACAATTTTAAATTTTTTCCAAAATTAGAGGGTTCCGACAATTGATTCTGGTAGAGGAGACAAAAAAAAACACACACGTGTGTCGGCGTTTTGAATGATCTTATGGAAATTTATTTTAGAGGTGGTTTAAGTTCCCAGCTGTGGCCAGTTTTTATAGCATTTCGGTATATAAAACTATGTTTTCTTTCCATCTGAGGTGTATGGTATGTTCAGCAACTTTGTAACTCTCTAACCCTCTAACTCTCTCTTATAACGGTATTTTTGGCTTTAT